>SJYV01055466.1:73466-154593 GCA_006410875.1 Neotragus pygmaeus
GAGGGGGTTTCATGTTTGGGAGCTCATGGACACCCGTGGCAGATTCATGTCAATGTATGCCAAAACCAATACAGTATTATAAAATAAAATAAAGTAAAAATAATTTTTTTGTTTTTAAAAAGATAAGGAATTGATGAAAATGTTCTGAAGACCACTGCAGTCATGAGTGCACAGCTCTGGAAGTATACTAAAATCCATTGAATTGTGCAGTTACATGGGTGAGATGTGTTCTACATAAATTATATTTCAATAAAGCTATTACAAAAAGCTAAAAAAAATAAAAAATTTAAAAATAAAACAAATATGCTTCTCCTATTTAAAGAAAGAAATGACAAATGAAAATATCTGAAGAAGCAAAAACTATAAAATATCTGATAAATAACTAATCTAAATGTCATATAATTATTAAAGTTGAGGATTCATTGGCCACATTTGAATATATATACGCAAGACAATTAGTGAACTGAAATGTAGATCAAAAGAAATTACCACACATGAAACAAATGTAAGTTTCAGATGACTCCATTTATGAAGTCTCCCAGACATTCAAAACTAAGAAATTAAAAACATAGTGTCAGTCTCAGATAACCTCTTCCAGGATATATAATGGGTGAAAACACTGAACTACTGACTTTCTGGAGGTCAAGATCAAACCTTGACAAGGACAAAAGAAAGAAACAACCGAAGGACAATTTCATTCATGAAGAAAGACACAAAAATTCTAAACAAATTACTAGCAAACTGAATCCCACTATTTATAAAAAGACTAAAACCATGAATAAGTTTAACTCAAAACTACAAAATAGGTTGAATATTGTGACCTCTATAAGTCTATATAAACTAGGCATAGAAAGGGAGCTTATTTAAACACACACACGTAGAAATAAAAGAGAACTTTCTAAATATATGAGTGGTCTACAATACACAGTAGAAGTGCATGATGAACTATTGGAAATGCTCTTTTTGATATTTTTGAACATTACAACATTGTTGCTTTCAACACTTTGCTTTATCACTTTACTGGTGCTTCTATCCAATAGGGTAAAAGTAGAATTCAAATATAAGATGGTACTGGTATTAAAGGTCAACGGAGAATGAAATGCACTATTAAATACACTGGTAACATACTTCAACAATTGGGTCTACACAGGTAAATTGGATCTCTGCAAAGCAACCCACACAAAAATTCTTTCTAGTACACAAGGATTTAAAACATTTAAAAGAAAACATGGGAGAATTTTGTGATACTAGAATAAAGAAAATTTCTTAAACAAAGCATAACATGAAAATTTTTACCAAAAAATTTGATCAATTAGATTACATTAACTTTAAGAACTTTTGATATCAAGAATATGTGGAAACTTATGCCTTAATAAAGAAAGTGGGAAAGAGACCAAGGAGGAGACAAGATGGCATATTAGAAGGGCTTGAGTTTACCTCCTCTCATGAAAAACACCAAAATCACAACTGCTTAACAACCGTTGACCAAAAAAAAAGCTAACTACCAAAAACGATATTTGACATCCCAAAACAAAGAAGCCACAACAAGATGACAGGAGGGATGGTTTACCAACACAATCCAATGCCATTCCCTCTGGGTGAGTGACCCACAGAAGTGGATATAATTATACCTCATGGGTTTTTCCACAAAAGTGAGAGTTCTGAGCCCCACACCAGGCTCCCCAGCCTAGGGGTCTGGAAACAGAAAGAGGAGACCCAGTAAGTTTGTCTTTGAAGGCTGGCAGAGTATGACCACAGAATTCTACAGGACTAGGGGAAATAGAAACTCCACTCTTGGAGGGCACACACAAGATCTTGTGTGCACCAGGTCACAGGAGAAAAAGCACTGACATCATAAAGAGACTGGGCAAGACCCACCTGCTGGTACTGAAAGGTCTGCTGCCAAGGTTGGGGGGGCGGGTGCTGCTGGCCAACACAAAAGACCCTCCTCAGCCAAAGCAACACTGAGAAGGAAGAAGGGAGCTGGAGGAGTCAGGCAGCCTCACTTCAGACTCCTCTACAAAGCTACAGAAATCCAAACACTATGATACTGGCATAAGAACAGAAATACAGACCAATGAAACAGGACAGAAAGCTCAGAAATAAACACACACCTGGAATCCATGAATCTACAACAAAGGAGGCAAGAATATACAATGGAAAATGGATGATGTCTTCAATAAGTTATGCTGGGAAAGCTGAGCAGGTACATGTAAAACAATAAAATTAGAATATTCTCTAGCACCACACACAAAAATAAACTCAAAGACATAGGATAGTATAAAACTCTTAGAGGTAAACATAGGCAGGACACTCCTACATAAATTGCAATATATTTTTTTTTTATCTACCTTATGAAATACTCAAAGTAAAAACAAAAATAAGTGGGATCTAATTAACTTAAAAGCTTTTGCATAGGAAAAGAAACCATAAATAAAATGAAAAGACCATTCACCTAATGGGAGAAAATATTTGAAAATGATGTGACTGACAAGGGATTAAAATTTATATGCAGCTCAATATGTTAAAAAAAAAATCAAAAAAATGGACAAAAGACCTAAAAAAAATTTCCCCAAAGAAAACATACAGATGGCCAAAAAACACAGGAAAAGATGACCCACAAATTATTAGAGAAATGCAAGTCAAAACTACAATGAAGTATCACCTCACCCCAGGCAGAATGTGCTGGATGCTTAGTTGCTCGGTCATGTCCGACTCTTTGCAACTCCATGGGCTGTAGCCTGCCAGGCTCCTCTGTCCACAGGGACTCTCCAATTCTCCAGTCACAAATACTGGAGTGGGTTGCCATGCCCTCCTCCAGGGGATCTTCCCAAACAGGGATCAAACCCAGGTCTCCCACATTGCAGGTAGATTCTTTACCACCTGAACCACCAGGAAAGGGCACCAGTCAGAAGAGCAATCATCAAAAACTCTACAAACAATAAATGCTGGAGAGGGCGTGGAGAATCAGGAATCCTCCTACACTGTTGGTGGGAATGCACATTGGTACAGCCACTAGGAGAACAGTATGAGGGCCCCTAAAAAACCAAAGATAGAGCTATTTTTATGGTCCAGTAATATGGACCAACAATCCCAATTCTAGGGTCCAGCAATCCAAATTCTGAGCGTATATCCAGAGAAAACTGTAAGGTGAAAAGATATACCCACCCCAGAGTTCACTGCAGCAGTCTTTACAGCAGCCGAGACATAGAAACAGTCTGAGTGTCCACTGACAGATGAATGGATAAAGATGTAATACATATATACAATGACTATTACTCAGCCATAAAAACCAGCAAAATAATATCATTTGCAGCGACATGAATGGATCTAGAGAGTATCATACTAAATGAAATGTTGCTGCTGCTGCTGCTGCTGCTAAGTTGCTTCAGTCATGTCTGACTCTGTGCGACCCCGTAGACGGCAGCCCACCAGGCTCCCCCTTCCCTGGGATTATCCAGGCAAGAACACTGGAGTGGGTTGCCATTTCCTTCTCCAATGCAAGAAAGTGAAAAAAGGTGAGTGGTGGGCAGAGATAAATTAGGAGGTTGAGATTAACATATATACACTACTACATATAAAGTGAATTATCAACAAGGACCTATACTATAGCACAGGGAATGCTACTCAATATTCTGTAATAAACTACATGGGAAAAGAATCTATAAAAGAATGGATTAGCTATACATCTGAGACTAAAGCTAAAAACAATATTATAAATCAACTATATCCCAAAATAAAATAAAATAATATGAAGCTTCTAACTGCTAGGTATTTTACCAAATTTTGAAAACTTCTATAGATCTTCTTTCACTGTTTAAGACCTTTCAAAAATCATTTAATGATTTACTAATTGATATCCTTTTTATGCTGGTTTCTGTAGCATACTAGGCTTTCCCTGTGGCTCAGTGGAAAAGAATTCATGTGCAATGAAGAAGATGCATCTTTGATTTCTGGGTTGGGAAGATCCCCTGGAGGAGGAGATGGCAACCCACTCCAGTATTCTTGCCTGGGAAACCGCATGGACAGAGAAGCCCGGCAGGACTATAGTCCATGGGGTCACAAAACAGTCAGACACGACTCAGTGACTTAGTACACATCTAAGGCGGCCGACTGGCACTGGAGTGGCGAGTGGGGCGGCTCCGCGCAGAGAGGAGCTACCCCACGTCCAAGGTAAGGAGCGGCGCCTGCGCTTTGCTGGAGCAGCCGCAAGGAGATACTACACGTCCAAGGTAAGAGAAACCCCACTGAGATGGTAGGTGCTGAGAGAGGGCATCAGAGGGCAGGCAGACTGAAGCCACAATCACAGAAAACTAGTCAATCTAATCACATGGACCAGAGCCATGTCTAACTCAATGAAACTATGAGCCATGCCATGCAGGGCCACCCAAGACAGATGGGTTATGATGGAGAGTTCAGACAAAATGCGGCCACTGGAAAAGGGAATGCCAAACCACTTCAGGATTCTTGCCTTGAGAACCCCATGAACAGCATGAAAAGGCAAAAACATAGAATACTGAAAGATTAACTCTCCTGGTCAGTAGGTGACCAAGATGATACTGGTGATCAGTGGAGTAATAACTCCAGAAAGAATAAAGAGATGGAACCAAAGCAAAAACAACACCTAACTGAGGACGTGACTGGTGATAGGAGCAAGGTCCAATGCTGTAAAGAGCAATATTTCATAGGAACCTGGAATGTAGGTCCATGAATCAACGCAAATTGGAAGTGGTCAAACAGGAGATGGCAAGAGTGAACATCAACCTTTTAGGAATTAATGAACTAAAATGGACTGGGATGGGTGACTTTTTAGGAATTAGCAAACTAAAATGGACTGGAACGGATGACCATTATATCTACTACAGTGGGCAGGAATACCTTAGAAGAAATGGAGTAGCTATCATGGTCAACAAAAGAGTCTGAAATGCAGTACTTGGATGCAGTCTCAAAAACGACAGAATGATCTCTGTTCGTTTCCAAGGCAAACCATTCAATATCACAGTAATCCAAGTCTACGCCCGACCAGAAATGCTGAAGAAGCTGAAGTTCAATGGTTCTTTAAAGACCTAAAATACCTTTTAGAACTAACACCCAAAAAAGATGTCCTTTTCATTATAGGGGACTGGAATGCAAAAGTAGGAAGTCAAGAAACACCTGGAGTAACAGGCAAATTTGGCCTTGGAGTACAGAATAAAGCAGGGCAAAGGCTAATAGAGTTTTGCCAAGAGAATGCACTGGTCATAGCAAACACCCTCTTCCAACAACACAGGAGAAGACTCTACACATGGACATCACCAGATGGTCAACACCAAAATCAGATTGATTATATTCTTTGCAGCCAAAGATGGAGAAGCTCTACACAGTCAGCAAAAACAAGACTGGGAGCTGACTGTGGCTCCAATCATGAACTCCGTATTGCCAAATTCAGACTTATATTGAAGAAAGTAGGGAAAACCACTAGACTGTTCAGGTATGACCTAAATCAAATCCCTAACGATTATACAATGGAAGTGAGAAATAATTTAAGGGACTAGTTCTGATAGACAGAGTGCCTCATGAACTACGGACAGGGGTTTGTGACATTGTACAGGAGACAGGGAGCAAGACCATCCCCAAATANACTAGACTGTTCAGGTATGACCTAAATCAAATCCCTAACGATTATACAATGGAAGTGAGAAATAATTTAAGGGACTAGTTCTGATAGACAGAGTGCCTCATGAACTACGGACAGGGGTTTGTGACATTGTACAGGAGACAGGGAGCAAGACCATCCCCAAATAAAAGAAATGCAAAAAAGCAAAATGGCTGTCTGAGGAGGCCTTACAAATAGCTATGAAAAGAAGAGAAGCAAAAAAGCAAAGGAAAAATATACCCATTTGAATGCACAGTTCCAAAGAATAGCAAAGAGAGATAAGAAAACCTTCCTCAGTGATCAGTACAAAGAAATAGAGGAAAACAATAGAATGGGAAGGTCTATCTCTTAAAAAACTTAGAGATACCAAGGGAACATTTCATGCAAAGATGTGCACAATAAAGGACAGAAATGGTATGGACCTAACAGAAGCAGAAGAGATTAAGAAGAGGTAGCAAGATTACACAGAACTATACAAAAAAGATTTTCATGACCCAGATAATCACAATGGTGTGCTCACTTACCTNGCACATGAAAAGATGTTCAACATCATTAATTATTAGAGAAATGCAAATCAAAACTACAATGAGATATCATCTCACAGCAGTCAGAATGGCTATCATCAAAAAACCCACAAACAGTAAATGCTGGAGAGAGTGTGAAGAGAAGGGAGCCCCACTACACTGTTAGTGGGAATGTAAATTGGTACAGCCACTATGGAGAGTGTGGAGGTTCCTTAAAAAACTAAAACTGGAGCTACTGTATGACCCTACAAGCCATCCCTGGGCATAATATCTGGAGAAAAACATGATCCAAAAAGAAACCTGCACCCCAGTGTTCACTGCAGCACTGTTTTCAGTAGCCAAGACGTGGAAGCACGGTAAATGTCCATCAACAGGGCTGGATAAAGATGATGTGGTACATACACACAGTGGATTATTACTCAGCCATAAGAAAGAATGAAATAAGGCCATTTGCAACAATGTTCATGGACCTAGACAGTGTGTCACACTGAGTGAAGTCAGAGGAGAAACACAGGACATCCCTCATGAAAGTGAAACTGTTAGTCGCTCAGTCGTGTCTGACTCTTTGCGACCCCATGGACTGTAGCCTACCAGGCTTCTCTGNCATGGACCTAGACAGTGTGTCACACTGAGTGAAGTCAGAGGAGAAACACAGGACATCCCTCATGAAAGTGAAACTGTTAGTCGCTCAGTCGTGTCTGACTCTTTGCGACCCCATGGACTGTAGCCTACCAGGCTTCTCTGTCCATGGGATTCTCCAGGCAACAATACTGGCGTGGGTTGCTATTCCCTTCTCCAAGGGATCTTCCCAACCCAGGGACAGAACCTGGGTCTCGCTGCACTGCAGGCAGATTGTCGACTGTCTGAGCCACCAGGGAAGCCCATACCCCCTATATGTGGAACCTAAGAAGAAATGATAGAAATGAACTTGAAAAACAGAAACAGACTCACAGACCTTGAGAATGAGCTTATGGTTGCTGGTGAGTGGGGGGTGGGGGGAAGGGACTTAGGAAGTTTGGATGGACATGTACACACTGCTATACTTCAAGTGGATAACCAACAAGGACCTACTGTACAGCACATAGAACTCTGCTCAATGTTATGTGGCAGCCTGGGTGGGATGGAGGTTTGGCAGAGAATGGATACATGTGTATGTATGACTGAGTCCCTTCTCCTTTCACCTGAAACTATCACTACATTATTAATCAGCTATACTCCAATACAAAACAAAATGCTTAAAAAAATATTGAAATCCCATAGATTACAACCATTTCTGTTCAACTGAGGTCTTAACTAGTACAAAATGGCAAGCAAAAGAAATAACAGTCATATGGATAACAGGGGAGAAATAATCTATAATTATTATCTATTTCTACTTGCTTTTCTGAATAGAAACTTCAAGTCTTCAGAAAAAGATAATAATTTTTTTAGAAAAGTGATAATTAAAAAGTTTAGCAGTATTTCTGAATATGACAAGTAAAAATGAACTGTATTTATACACAGCTAAAATATTAAAAAAATGAAATATTTTAAAAGGTATATTTTAGGATGACATCAAAGAAATACACATTTAGGAAGTTCCCTGGCAGTCCAAGGTTAGGTGTCCACACTTTCACTGCAGTGGGCACAGGTTCAACCCTTGGCTAAGAACCAAAAATCTCCACATGCCACATAGCACAGCCAGAAGAAAAAAGGAGCCCATTAGAGTTGACATCAGTTAATAAAGTGTGGCTTGTTGCAAGAATAGGTAGGCCACTGCAGCAAGTCTGCACGTAGCAGTGGTGAATTTGCACTGTGCCAGCACAGCTAAACTGAAGCTGTCTACCAGAACTTCCTTGCCTGCGTATCACCAAGTTGATTGGGCCACAGAGCATTTTGCGTGAGATCTGGAACCTGGTAGTGAAGCAGCAGGCACAGTGGGTTTTTCCTAAGGTTAGCCAAATACAGAGAAGGCAATGGCGACCCACTCTGGTGTTCTTGCCTGGAGAATCCCATGCACGGAGGGGCCTGGTGGGCTACAGTCCATGGGAGTCTCAAAGAGTCGGACATGACTGAGTGACTTCACTTTCACTTTTCACTTTCATGCACTGGAGAAGGAAATGGCAACCCACTTCAGTGTTCTTGCCTGGAGAATCCCAGGGATGGCGGAGCCTGGTGGGCTGCCGTCTATGGGGTCGCACAGAGTCAGACACGACTGAAACGACTTAGAAGTAGCAGCAGCACAAATACAGATGTTGTTGCAACTCACAAACTGCACCTATCTGGCAACACGTGGGCCAGCGCTGGGCCTGAACTTCCTCAAGTCCCTCTTTCAGCTTCCCTGCCCCCTGGGCCAAGGGCTTGTTAACTCCAAATGAAAGGCATTCACTTCTGCAGATCATCCATCACTGTAGTTGAGGACTTGGAGGTGGAGGGAGACTCGATTTTACCAAATCCTCATGGGATTCAAGCTCATGTGACTTCCCCACTTCCTGTCTTTATTTCCCAAGTGATAGCTCAGGACCAGATACAGAAGCAAAAGCCTCAAATAACTGTTTCACCAGCCTTCAGAACACCATAAGGTCTGATCTAGATAACAGATCTTTAGGCATACGTCTATCTTCTAGCAGTTTTGCTTCTCTGATTGAATTTGAATTGATGCTTCCTTGATTTGTGACAACAGCAATAACATAGTGCAGTGAGAAAAAACTATTTTTTCAATAAGCTGAGCTAAATCAGGTGGATATCCTTAAGGGGGGGATATAAATTTTGACTGTCACAAATCAATTCCAGAGGGATTCTAGATAAATATATATATATATATATATGCATATATATATGACAACTGATTAATCTGACCTGCTTTAAAATTGAGTACTTCAGTTCCAACATTATAAAGACATAAAGAGAGACATTATAAAGAGAGTCTAAATGCAAACAACTCAGTACAAAAAGATAACTGCAATGTATATATCAAAGGACTTATATCAAGAACTTTTAATGTAGCCCTGCACAGCAATAAGAAAAAGGCAACAATGGAGCAGAAATATGGGCCAAAAAAATCAACGCACATATCAAAAAGAAGATATTCAAATGTCCAATAAGCATATGAAAGGGTACTCAACTTTTTTAGCTATCTGAAAATTGGAAACAACCTAACAGTTCATCAAAATAGAATAAATAGTAATTTCTGATGTATGCATACATGGAATTATACACAATAATAAAGTTAAACTACAACTACACATAATAGAATGGATACACAAGCATCTCCTTGATTGAAAGACTTCTGCTAAAACACAGTACCTATTTAGTGATTTCATTTATATGAATTTCACAAACAGCAAATGAAGGGGCTAATCTGAAAGAGGACACAAGTGAGCTTCTGAAGGGTTGTTAATGTTGTATTTCTTTGCCTGATTAGTGGTTGTGTGTGTGCATGCTAAGTCGCTTTAGTAGCGTCTGACTCTTTGCAACCCCATGGACTGTAGCCCAACAGGTTCCTCTGTCCATGGAATTCTCCAGGCAAGAATACTCGAGTGCATTGCTGTGCCCTCCTCCAAGGGGTCTTCCTGACCCAGGGATCCAACCCAGGTCTCATGTTTCCTGCATGGGCAGAAATGCTCTTTAGCACCACTTGGGAAGCCTTATTACTGGTTGCTGCTCTGTGCGACCCCATAGATGGCGGCCCACCAGGCTCTCCCGTCCCTGGGATTCTCCAGGCAAGAACACTGGAGTGGGTTGCCATTTCCTTCTCCAAAGCATGAAGTTGAAAAGTGAAAGTGAGGTCGCTCAGTTATGTCCTACTCTTAGCGACCCCATGGACTGCAGCCCACCAGGCTCCTCCATCCATGGGATTTTCCAGGCAAGAGTACTGGAGTGGGTTGCGATTGCCTTCTCATCAAGGTATGCACTTAGGATTTATGTAATTTGATGTATGCATATGGTTTATGTTTATGTTAAAAATAATACCATTTATCAAGCAAAATTACAGATCATTCTTTTGTCTAAGGTCAAACATCTAATGCTTACAGAGCCAAGACAGCATCAGTAGCCTGAGCCCACTGTCCACACCCTCAAACTCTGTGATATCCATCAAGTCCTGTCTAATTAACAACCAGAAGATTTTTTTTTTTTTGACTAAAGACTCAATGGAGAAGGCAATGGCACCCCACTCCAGTACTCTTGCCTGGAAACCTCCATGGACGGAGGAGCCTGGTAGGTTGCAGTCCATGGGGTTGCTAAGAGTTGGACACGACTGAGCGACTTCACTTTCACTTTTCACTTTCATGCATTGGAGAAGGAAATGGCAACCCACTCCAGTGTTCTTGCCTGGAAAATCCCAGGGACGGGGGAGCCTAGTGGGCTGCAGTCTGTGGGATCGCACAGAGTTGGACACGACTGAAGCGACTTAGCAGCAGCAGCAGCAAAAACTCAATATCCATTACAAATCATAATTTCTTTGGAAATATCTGCTCCATTTTCCAGGAAATCAACATAAAGTAAAACTTATTAGAATAAAATCTGATCCTAAGTTGGAAATCACTTGCTTTAAAATTTAATAGAGTTAAATATAGAATTACTGTTTAGGGCAACAAGACAGTAATAACAGCAAATAGTAGGAAGAAACAAAATATATACTTTTGACCACAAAAATTTGGAGTAGCCTAGTATGACATTTTCACAAGTTTCCAATCCTTTAAGAGTCATCCAGGTAACAAATGTATTTCATGCCATCTCACAATGGAAAAATATAGGGATGTGACTCAAAACACTGGGTAAATTTGAAAGCTAAACCATCATGACCCTATCAGCATTCCAAGAAACTTTTGAAATTAACTCATTTAAGAATGCAAAGAGTGTTTTGGATTAAAGGAGATCACAGTTACCAATAGGCTGAGAGGTTTTTAGATGATTTTGAGCCAAGTTTATTTTTTGAAAGTGTGTCTAAAAATTTCCACTCCTGTGAAACTCTGCTGCATCTTTTAAAAGCATAGCCATCAAAGACAACTTTTATTTCATCATTCATCCAATCATTCATTCAGCCATCTGTCAGTCCCATTTTAAGTATCAGGACTGCGTAAGAGATAGACACAAATGGATAAATAAAGCAGGGCCCCTGTCATGAAGCACTTCCCAATCTAAGATGAGCCCTATGACATAGTGAAGACTTATAGCTGAAAACCAAAAGTGTTGACTACCATGATCTAAAATATAATTTCTTGAGAGTCATATTATCATAGAAACCACCATTTATCGAGTGCTTGCTATGTGTGAAACATAGAAGCTGAGATTCCGATAGACGGAGCCAAGGATCCAGTGTCATCAAGCCAGTAAATCCAGCTCCAGCTGTGAGTGTCTGTAGTCCTTCATCTATACTGTTACACTAAATTAACATTGACAGCCTCTAAAACATGGAGTATCATAAATAAAAAACAACTTCCAAGTAACTGTCGGAGATGGCAACACAGGGATATATCTCAGTATAACAATTTCAGTATAGTTTTGACTATAAAGGGGCTTCACGTGGTAAAGAATTTACCTGCAACGCAGGAGACCTGGGTTGATCCCCCAGTTGGAAAGATTCCCTGGAGAAGGGAATGGCAACCCACTGCAGTATTCTTGTCTAGAGAATTCCATGGATAGAGAAGTCTGGCAGCTACACTCCATGGGGTCGCAAAAGTTGAACACAACTGAGCAACTAACACTTTGACTATAAAGAATTCTCCTTTTTCTGCGGCATTACTATTAATCCTTCATATTCTCATTAAGTTCTCAGACAACTGTTTTACCTGGATTCATACTGTCTAGATACATACATCAAGCCTAAGCGTTAAATGATCAACTTAATTCATTGAAAGTGAAAGTCACTCAGTCGTGTCTGACTCTTTGTGACCCCATGGTCTATACAGTCCATGGAATTCTCCAGGCCAGAATACTGGAATGGGTGGCCTTTCCCTTCTCCAGAGGATCTTCCCAACCCAGGGATCAAACCCAGGTTTCCTGTGGTGCAGGCGGATTCTTTACCCGCTGAGCCACAAGGGAAGGCCTAATTCAAGCGTTAGCTTCAAAAGGAAACAGCTTTCACGCTGAGCCCTGGGCTGCGCCATCTCACTGCCTCCTGTTCCAGCATGCGGGTCTGTGTGCGCTCAGTAGTGTGCTGGCAGCCCGAGGTCATGGAGATGGAAGGAAATACTGTTCCCCTTCAACTGTAGTCCACCACCCCCATCCTGGGTCCATTTACAAGGCTGAATACCCAACAACAGAACCTCATTACCGCAGACGGAGCCCTTCAAGAAGGGGCAAGGGTCACAGTAGCTCCTCTGTTCTCAAACTTTTCTAAAATATTCGGTCTCTTTCAGTTTCCCCCACCTTTCTCCTTGGCTTGCCCTCGCTCTTCCTTCTGTAAATCCACCCTTCTCTGCATTGATGCGCCTCTCCTACGATGTTGTTTTCCCTGCAAAGCAGAACTTTGCAAGTATGCACTAAGTAAAAATCCGAAAGGTTGTTTGAGTTAGATGCGACACTGTGCAAAGCAGATGGGAAATTAGCAACCGCCTCCTGCTAGGAGGATCACAGACACCCAACATACCTTGCTAAGATCTCCAGGTGCTGGAAAGACTACCCCAGAGGAACACTAGCAATAATTCTCACTAGTGAGAGGCCTGTTCTCATGTAGAATTGGGGTATACACCACGGCACAATGCAGGCAAGTTAATACAGCAGCATCTGCCTTCTCTGCATTCTTCACACTGCTTCTCTTGATGCTGCCTAAGATTAACAGTGAGCTAAGCCGGGACCTGGTGGCTCAGAGGTTAAAGCGTTTGCCTCCAATGCAGGAGACCTGGGTTCGATCCCTGGGTCAGGAAGATCCCCTGGAGGAGGAAATGGCAACCCACTCCAGTATTCTTGCCTGGAGAATCCCATGGACGGAGGAGCCTGGTAGGCTACAGTCCATGGGATTGCAAAGAGTCAGACACGACTGAGCGACTTAACCTCCACCTAAGCTGGGACCGGGGAGCCTGGTGAGCTGCCGTCTATGGGGTCACACAGACTTGGACACGACTGAAGTGACTTAGCAGCAGCAGCAGCAAGCTAATTTGATGATGGCCCTATCAGAAGCCATCATAAAATCTAATGTGACCTGTTTCTCTGAGGCTTTCTCGACCTGACTTTTATGCCACAGTCTTTTCTGGTAGAAACTATAATATTTCTGCTTATGAATATGGCTATTCATGCTCCCCACGCTGCGATGTTATGTCACAAGCACGGTCACCCGTCCACGACAGGGAAATCACCTAATCACACTTTGGGGAAAATCTCCAGAAGACAGAAAGGTGTTAAACGTGCCCTACAAAACGTGAGAAAGGCAGAACTATGTCCAAATACAGTTATGATATCTGTGTGTTTACCTACACCAGCAATCCCTGCCAGTCTAAATTCGTGAGGAGCAGGATATTACATAAATAAGGAAATGTATCACAGCAGCTAAAGAATGGCTTGTGTCCAAGATACAGAAAAGAGAAGTGAATATCTTAAGTATGTAATGAAACAGCATAATTACTTCTGTTACTCAGCCAGTATCTATTCTTACTGATAATTATTCTATCTCTAGTTACTGCATGCTGTCTGCATGCTCAGTCACTCAGTCAGGTCCAACTCTTTGCGAACCCATGGACTGTAGCCCAGCAGGCTCCTCTGTCCATGAAATAGTCCAGGCAAGAATGCTGGAGTGGGTTGCCATTTCCTCCTCCAGGGGATCGTCCCAACCTAGGGACTGAACCCACGTCTCTTGCATCTCCTGCACTGGCAGGCAGATTCCCTACCACTGCACCGCCCAGGAAGCACCCTCCCTAACTCACATCTCCCTAGTGATAGACAGAAATGAAGTTAATTATTGGATGGCAAGAAAGATGAATTTGAGATTTTCAGAGGCAATTTTATTACTGTTTCTTTGCATTGTTAATTAATTGCTTGGTATTCACTGACTTCCCTACTATAAAAAATTAAGTTAGCAAAAATCTCTCAAATCTTGTGCCTTCCTTTTCTCAAAAAAGACACAAAGTGATACATTTTAAATTTTCTTTAAAAGAAAAAAATGAGCTCCCAATAAAAGTTTTCCTGTGCTATTTTCTCCCATTCACCAATTTATGTTCTGAAAGTTCTTTATAACTTGGTGCATTTACATTTAAATAAAATGTTTGAAACTATTTTTATAAGTCATTTTAATAGGCATCTATAAGTGGTCTTGTGGAGAGAAAATTGGAAAGAAAAGTTTCCATGTCCCTCTTCATATAATACTTTCAGAGTTATACTAAACAACTGAAAGCAGAAGATACTGAAGCTGAGAAAATCTATGTAGTTACAATGAATAGGGAAGATGTAGCATCTAAAATAGGGTTTGAACCGTTTAGGGAAAATCTTTTTTGTTGTTGTTATTTTATCAGTTTCTTTCAAATGGCGAACTTCATTTGTAAATAACTTTTTATCTTTCACTTACAACAAATAAGAATTTTCCAAACTTCTGAGCTGATCCTGAATATATCTGCAAAGTTTATATTCTGTGATGAAGCAAATTTCCTGCTAAATCAGGATTCCTCTTTCCACTTTTTGATGTTGCGTTGCCTTGATTGGACCAAAAAAAAAAAATAAATGAGGAGCTGTCAATCTGTTTTCTTTTCAGGTCTTCTCTGTTCCTTTTGAAATTAGTTACAGCCTGCTTTTTGTAGTGTTGTAACCAGCCTGACCTAATTTAATTACCATGACTTGTGTGGTTTAAAGATAAATACTTTTATTCAGTCTGTCTACTTTGCGGATGTTTCCCTCCCTTTCATACAACCCTCTATATTCTAGCATTCAAAACCCTTGTTACTTCTTTCTTTTTTGGGGCTAACACAGAGTTAGTTTTTATAGTGGTGTCTATATTCACAAATTTTCTTTGATGCCGTGTTTGCTTTCTCCCTGCTTTGCTGTATCTGTGTCTGTGCTGGGAATCGTGGGCTTTTGTGGGATCCAGACTAAACATTCTTTGACTTGAATCACAGAGCATCACTACTGTATGTGTCTCTGGGCAAACCCAACTGCTCTAATTTAGAAATAGAAGGGGAAAAAAAAAAAAAAAAAAGACTGAAAGGAATCTGGCAGGGACTTGAGGTTTAGAGACACTGAACTGAAAAATCTCCATCCATGGAATGTACTACCGGGCCCAGGAGAAGCTTAGACATTCACTCAGGCCATTTAAAGTGGAAAACCTATTTCTGTTATTTCAGATCCACTGCATTGTAAAGGGAATGCCTACCATTTTACTGGTGTTTTCTTCCTGAGAGAAGCCACGCAGAAGACTTTCAAGGAAAAAGACGGCAAGCAGTGGCTGTGCAGCTGTGTGCTCTAATAAAATGAACATCATCATAACATGAGCAGTGACTAACCAGCCCCAGGGCCTCATGGGGGAGGGCCGAGTGCGATCAGAGCTACTCTATCAGCCTCCGTGGGCTCACATGCCAATGTACCATCTGAGAGAACCCTTTAGTTTCACAGAAAGGAACATATGCTGAATACTTATGGGAAATAAAACCAAGTGTAAAATCATATCTGAGTCCTGAACAGAGTGTGTCTCACCACAGGGGTTGTGTAGCCCTTTGCCTGCCCCTATAGACCCCCATCTTAAAAAAACTTCCCACAGCACACTGCCTTTGCAAACCGCCGCACAGAAAATGTGAATGGGGCCTATTCTGCCACATGCAACACTGTCTGAAATGGCACAAAAACTTGCTCTTCCACAAAATAGACCATTCTCTTAAAAAAAAACAAAACAAAAAACTCAGAGAAAAATGAGAATGCTGTTGCCCTTCACCAACTCTGGTTTGCTTGGGAACACGAAAAGAGATTTTTATCTTGCAAATTAAGTTTAAATAAATGATTAGGAAGACATCATTAAGAAAAAAGTTCTATTTGAACTGTACAAATAATATTGTACCTTAAACAAACAGAAGGAAGCTTTTTAGTAAATGCCAAAAGCCAAAACCCTGTAGATTAGCAACGAAACAGATTCATTACGTCAGTTTTCACAATGCACTGAAACTGCCAAAAAAATAGTTTCTTGCCATAGTGGTATTTAGATAGTGACAAATCCTTTAAAATAATCATCAGCAAGAGAATACTGAGCATAAATATCATAAAACAATGACAAAAATCCCACCACAAGAGGTCACAGTTTATATCAAATTAATTAGTATCCTCAAGTTACATTTAATTTGAGGAAGCAGGTTAAGTAGTTTATGGTTAACACTGAATTTTCCTCAGCCCTCTATGAGTTATAGCTCCTTTGTTCAGAGATATAGAAAACCTGCTTCTAAGTTAATAACAGTGATGTTAATCAGAGAAAGTGCAGTAGGAACCTGGTACCAGCCTAAGACAGCAAATACTACCACTATAGGAGGAGGGCAATTTCTGATGCTATAAGATCTTAGATATAAAGGGGACAGGCACTAACTAGATGGAATTCACAAAACTGCAGAAAGAAGCTAACACTTAGATAGCAGACACCAAGCTACATAAATTATGTCCTGCACACACTTTGAGATAAAAGTACACGATTTTTGATGGTGCTTACTAGTCAATTCCAATTTAACCATGTGGTTTAGCTAAACTTAAATATTAATATAGCTATTATTTAATTCATTAATTTATCTAATTGTGACAAGCTTCAGAAAGTCTATCTACAGGATTAAAATAACATATAGATAAATCAGCACTACAAAAAAAGAAGTAAATACAGAAAGATTAGGATAAAGACATCTTAATTACTGCTGGGGTATATAGAAAGAGACTCTTTCTCAACAAAATTCTTTCCCTGAAATTTAAGTGAAATACCACACAATAGGAGAATTCTAAAATAAAGATATTATGGGGCAAATTTGAACTATTGAATATTAAAATATAAGAAAGATACAGCAATTAAGTGTTCAGTACTATTTAGAAATAAATGAGCTAAACAGTAAAAACTAATTAGTTCAAAAATAGAATCAACTATATATAAAACTTGGTTTACAAAAACCTGGTAAAATTTCAAACAGCAGAAAAAATACATTATTCGATAAATGATATTGGGATAACTGGCTAATCTGGAGGAAAAAATAAATTGAATCCCTACATCACTTTTCTCAGCAAAATTAATTCCAGGTGGATAAAAAACTTAAAATCTAAAGAAAAGAAAAAGAGAAAATAATCCTTGAGGCACAGGAAGAAAATGTACGCTTTAAAATACTCTTGGTAGAGGGAAATCCTGTTTAAGCAAGACTAAAAACCAGAGATGATAATAATAATAATAATAATATTGATCATGGTGACCCCATAACTGTGAAATATCATAAAGTTAAAACATATTTTAAATTTTAGGAGAAAATATTATTAAATTAATGGGGGAAAAGGAGATCTTAATACCTGATGCATCCAAGAGCATGTGCAGTAAGAAAAAGTGAACATTAAAGGAAGCAGATAGTCAATTTAATCGACATAGCTAATAATAACTGATGAGTTTCAAGCTCTCTGCTAAAGAAATTAGATGCATATTACTGAAGCATCACAGAAAATGTATAAAATTTCCATGCACTAGTATCCTGCTATCCTAGTTTTGTAGATAAGAGAACTGAAGCTCAGAAAGTATCATATCCAAATTACGTAACTAAGGAGCAGCAGAGCAGGAATTTGATTTGCCAGGCCTTAATCTGTGCTCTGACTTTTCAATGACACCTCCCACAAATAAAGACACACTAAACTCGGATTCCCTGGTTCTCTATGGGAGTTCCCAGGGCCAGCAGCACTGGCACCAGATGGGAATTTACTAGAAACACAGAGCCTAAGCCCCCATCCCAGATCCACTGAGAATTTGCCTCTGAACAAGATTCCTATTGATTTTTAATGCATGTTAAACCTTGATAAGCACTGACGCTTACCACACTTTTATAATCATGGCATCACTGACTCAATGGACATGAGTTTAAGCAAACTCTGAGAGACGGTGAAGGACAGGGAAGCCTGGCATGCTGCAGTCCATGGGGTCACAGGGTCAGACACGACCTAGCAACTGAGTAACAACTGACAAAAATTAATCAAAAATACTGTAAAAATTATTTTTCACTGTTGTAGATGAAAAAGATCATGGGTAGGGTTGAGAGAAGTGGGGAGAGGGAAGGGGAGGGAGGTGGGAAGAGAAAAGCCACACAGTCAGTGTGTAGTTTGAAACTTTTGTAAAGATTGAGTAATTTTGTCAATATGCAACAAATTTTAAATGGATTTGACTTTGCAACCTCACTTCTGAGAATTTACCCTGAATGGATAGAGTCCAGAGAGATATATACTGTATTAGTTTCCTATCGCTATGATGACAAGTCACTACAAACTTCATGGCTTAAACACAAATATATTAAAAATGCAAGTTTATTATCTTACAATTCTGAAGGTCAGAAGTCCTAAAATGGGTTTAGAGAACTAAAATTAAGGTGTTAGCAGTGCTGTAATTTTTTCTGGGGGCTCTAGGGTAAATCAATTTATTTGTTTACCTTTTCCAGATTTTAGAGGTTACCTATGATCCTTTGTTCATGGTAACTTACCACCGAAGTCACAGCCAATGAGCATCTTCAAATCTCTTTGTCCCCCCCCCCCTGACATTAATGCCCCTATCTTCCTCATTTAAGCTTTGAGATTTCATTGGTTAATCCAGGAAAATCTCTCATCATAAAAATCCTTAACTTAATCACATCTACAAAGTCCTGTTCCAGCATTGGGAAGTGAAAGTGTTTGGAGGTCCATTATTCTGTCTACTGCAGACACAAAGAGATTCTTTTTATCACAGTGTCATTTTAATAGTAAACTATTCATTAATAGTAATCCCTTATGGTAGAAAGTGAAGAAGAACTAAAGAGCCTCTTGATGAAAGTGAAAGAGGAGAGGGAAAAAGTTGGCTTAAACCTCAACATTCAGAAAACTAAGATCATCGCATCTGATCCCATCATTTCATGGCAAATAGATGGGGAAACGGTGGAAATAGTGACAGAATTTATTTTGGGGGGGCTCCAAAATCACTGCAGATGGTGACTTCAGCCATGAAATTAAAAGATGCTTACTCCTTGGAAGAAAAGCTATGACCAACCTAAAGAGCATATTAAAAAGCAGAGATACTACTTTGCCAACAGAAGTCCATCTAGTCAAGTCTATGGTTTTTCCAGTGGTCATATATGCATGAGAGAGTTGGGCTATAAAGAAAGCTGAGCAGCAAAGGATTGATGCTTTTGAACTGTGGTGTTGGAGAAGACTCTTGAGAGTCCCTTGGACAGCAAGCAGATCCAACCAATCCATCCTAAAGGAGATCAGTCCTGAATATTCATCAGAAGGACTGATGCTGAAGCTGAAACTCAAATCCTTTGTCCACCTGATGCAAAGAGCTGACTCATTTGAAAAGACCCTGATGCTGGGAAAGATGGAAGGCGGGAGGAGAAGGGGACGACAGAGGATGAGATGGTTGGATGGCATCACCAACTCAATGGACATGAGTTTGAGTAAACTCTAGGAATTGGTGGTGGACAGGGAGGCCTGGCATGCTGCAGTCCACGGGGTCGCAAAGAGTCAAACATGACTGAGCGACTGAACTGAACTGAAGTGAAACTATGAAGAATACGGAGGGTCCATTCACACAGCAGACTGTCATGTTTTCTGTAATGCAATACCACATGACCATTCAACATGAAAATTATCTCTATTGATTGAGGGAAATATTTCACATTTTGATGTTAGTAGGAAAATTTTTTAGTAAGACTATTCACAGTCACACACAGAATCAGATCTAAAGAGAGACAAAGAAATAAAGGAAAAAATGAATATATGAAAAGATCTGATGGCTTTAGCTTGAATGTACAAAGTAAAGTGAACGGGAAAGTCTCTCAGTTATGTCCGACTCTTTGCAACCCCATGGACTATACAGTTCATGGAATTCTCCAGGCCAGAATACTGGAGGGGTGTAGCCTTTTCCTTCTCCAGGGGATCTTCCCAACCCAGGGATCAAACCCAGGTCTCCCGCATTGCAAGTGGATTCTTTACCAGCTGAGCCACCAGGGAAGCCCAAGAATACTGGAGTGAGTAGCCTATCCCTTTTCCAGGGGATCTTCCTGACCCAGGAATCCAACCAGGGTCTCCTGCATTGCAGGTGGATTCTTTACCAGTGAGCTAGCTACCAGGGAAGTCTAAGATAATAACACATAACTTTTGGCAACGAAGTCATAACCAGGATAAATATTCTCATCTTCTTAGAACACAATTATACATAGGCCTAACTCACTTTTCTGCATAATATGCAAGACTCAATAAATACTCTTTAACTACTCAGATTTAGGATCTTTAACAGACCAGTAATATGATTTCTGTAGTAAGAAACCTATAACTAGTAAAATATTAGGCCCCAAAAGGCCTAGATGTATTAGAAAACCAATTTATCCTGGCAGAAAAGCCTTGAGTAAATCTAACCTATATAAAGCATCTAACATGTGAAGTATTTTAGAATGAATTTGAAACCTATCCAGAATTGTTTAGAACAAACCCAATTTTCTAATGGCCATCAGACATCTCAAATTAGGCTTCAACATTATGGGAAGTGGCCAATGGGTCTTAATGAATTAGAACAGTTACTCTCATCTTGAAAACTGGTTTAACATTAAATATAAAATAGGTTTCTCTGCAGATTAAATGAAATACAACATAAAAAGCACTTAAAATGGAGGATAGCACATAATAGGTGTTTTTTAAATGCCAGTTCTCTTTTTTATCCATCATTTGATATCTACAGAGAATTTTATTCACTGAGTTATTATCTATCAGGAAAAGAAGGCCTCTGAACTACAGACATATAAATACTGAATATCTAGAATAAAGATTTCAAACAGGATTAGAGGACACAAAACATTTGTACCAAAGGATTATTAGAAGNAGGATGAGATGGTTGGATGGCATCACCAACTCAATGGACATGAGTTTGAGTAAACTCTAGGAATTGGTGGTGGACAGGGAGGCCTGGCATGCTGCAGTCCACGGGGTCGCAAAGAGTCAAACATGACTGAGCGACTGAACTGAACTGAAGTGAAACTATGAAGAATACGGAGGGTCCATTCACACAGCAGACTGTCATGTTTTCTGTAATGCAATACCACATGACCATTCAACATGAAAATTATCTCTATTGATTGAGGGAAATATTTCACATTTTGATGTTAGTAGGAAAATTTTTTAGTAAGACTATTCACAGTCACACACAGAATCAGATCTAAAGAGAGACAAAGAAATAAAGGAAAAAATGAATATATGAAAAGATCTGATGGCTTTAGCTTGAATGTACAAAGTAAAGTGAACGGGAAAGTCTCTCAGTTACGTCCGACTCTTTGCAACCCCATGGACTATACAGTTCATGGAATTCTCCAGGCCAGAATACTGGAGGGGTGTAGCCTTTTCCTTCTCCAGGGGATCTTCCCAACCCAGGGATCAAACCCAGGTCTCCCGCATTGCAAGTGGATTCTTTACCAGCTGAGCCACCAGGGAAGCCCAAGAATACTGGAGTGAGTAGCCTATCCCTTTTCCAGGGGATCTTCCTGACCCAGGAATCCAACCAGGGTCTCCTGCATTGCAGGTGGATTCTTTACCAGTGAGCTAGCTACCAGGGAAGTCTAAGATAATAACACATAACTTTTGGCAACGAAGTCATAACCAGGATAAATATTCTCATCTTCTTAGAACACAATTATACATAGGCCTAACTCACTTTTCTGCATAATATGCAAGACTCAATAAATACTCTTTAACTACTCAGATTTAGGATCTTTAACAGACCAGTAATATGATTTCTGTAGTAAGAAACCTATAACTAGTAAAATATTAGGCCCCAAAAGGCCTAGATGTATTAGAAAACCAATTTATCCTGGCAGAAAAGCCTTGAGTAAATCTAACCTATATAAAGCATCTAACATGTGAAGTATTTTAGAATGAATTTGAAACCTATCCAGAATTGTTTAGAACAAACCCAATTTTCTAATGGCCATCAGACATCTCAAATTAGGCTTCAACATTATGGGAAGTGGCCAATGGGTCTTAATGAATTAGAACAGTTACTCTCATCTTGAAAACTGGTTTAACATTAAATATAAAATAGGTTTCTCTGCAGATTAAATGAAATACAACATAAAAAGCACTTAAAATGGAGGATAGCACATAATAGGTGTTTTTTAAATGCCAGTTCTCTTTTTTATCCATCATTTGATATCTACAGAGAATTTTATTCACTGAGTTATTATCTATCAGGAAAAGAAGGCCTCTGAACTACAGACATATAAATACTGAATATCTAGAATAAAGATTTCAAACAGGATTAGAGGACACAAAACATTTGTACCAAAGGATTATTAGAAGTCAGTTGCTAAGCTAGTAAATTATATTGCTATTGTTGCAAGCCAAATGCTTGCTCTTCCTAGCCTGGCACTTGCACTATAAGCAGTCTGCAAACTGATGCGGTTGAGGGGGGTGGGGCAACACTCTCATTGGTCTACGAGCAAAACAGTCTTACCTCTTCTTCATGAATATGAATTATCTCCCACAAGAGGGTTTTGATATAGCAGGAGAATATCAATTTTAGGTGGAGACCTTAGCATATAAAAAGGACTTGGGGATATTAATGAATCAAGAGGCTCTGTTCAATTAGATATTTTAGTAATGCCAGGGGATAGCATTACTGCTTTCAAGATGTGGTGGAGTCGTCACATGTGATAAATAGAAGAGGGCCTCCCGCAAGTCCTTAATAATGACATTAGCCAACCTGAATTGATTATTTTCCATGGGCCAGACTCCTTGCTCAGCACTTGAACCCCATGAGATATAGACTATTATTAACTGAACTTTACAAATGAGGAAACTGAGAACAATAGTGGTTATGGGACTTGCTGAAATTCACAGAGCTATTAACTTTCGCAGGCAGGATTCAAATCTGGAAACCTAGACTCCAGAGCTTTATGGGGAACCATAGTTCCTTTCTGCTCCCTTGCTGTTCACATTTCTGGGGCAACACCCGAAAGAGCTCTTCTAACAAAGCTCAGTAAAACATTCTGTGATGAGGTCAACCTACTGGACTTGGGAACTACTTTTTTTAATCCCAAAGACTGATAACATTAGGGAAACTGAGGCAGTTTAGTAAAATTGGTATTGAGAGTAATTATATCTCACTCTGAATCTCTTACATATATATTAATCTAATTCTGTCAGTATCTTTTATACTACCTAAAATTATTTGTACTATTCATGACAAACTGCTAAGCAGGAAACAGATATAATCTAATTTAAGAGTAAAAATTGAAATAGGGTTTTTCCCCAGTTACCCTTTGAACCACCCAGATGCTCACACTGAGCATTTTGAGAAGCATGCAGTGGCAAGTCATGATCTTCTGGGAAAACATCAGAATTGGACCTAAGTTGGTGATAAGTGCCTTTTGTGTGTCTTCGTTTTCTTTAACCCTGCTAGACCCAAGGTTCCCTAAATCTTCTCTTTACTGCTTCTAACCCAGTTATGGTTTCTTCTCTGGCTTGATTTGTGATCCTCAGAAGCTCAATTGCCACGATAAGGTTGAAGCCAGAGGGAAAGTCCTTGATTTTGCCCTCTTACCATCTCTGCTACACAGTTGGTCACAAACTCCAGGCTGGTTCCCCATAGCATTCCTGGTCCCAAGTTCTCTTACTTGTCCCGGCAAAGACATCCTACTCCTGATATCAAAGCCACATCCCATCTACTAAAGCCAAGTGTAGTCTACATGGAGTCCGGTTCCCTGTGAATGTGGGTGAGCTTATTTCAAACTTTACCTCTGAAGAGCGCCGAACACTGAAAAGGATTGGTGAACACATCGGGATGCTGGGCGGACATGCCACTAGAGAAAGCGTGGGAGCCCCACACCAACCCCACCCTCCCATACCTTTTCCATTAGGCGGTCCTTGAGTTGTATCTTTTATAATAAGCCAGTGAACTTCAATGAGGAGAATCAATGGTTTTTAAATATTCACCCTTTCAAGGCATAACAATAAACTCTATTTGTCTTAAGTCTAGGGTTGACGCTGTACTAGCCCCTTTAACACGCTGTTGTTCAGTCGCTAAGTTGTGTCCAGCTCTTCTGCTACCCCATGGACTGTAACTCACCAAGCTTCTCTGTTCATGGAATTTCCCAGGCAAGAGTATGGGAATGGGTTGCCATCTTTTTCTCTGGGGGATCCTTCCTGATCCAGGGATCGAGCCCACGTCACAGGTATTGCAGGTGGATTCTTTACCCCTGAGCCACCTGGGAAGCCCTTAAACATAGACGATGGCAAAGACATAACAAGTTAAAAATAAAAAGAGAGCAAAGAAACACCCATTACGGTTCATATAAATGGATTTCTGTGTGGTCCAATTTTGGATGTATGACAAGAACATGAGATCATTGAAAGAGGACATCTTTAACCACACAGAATTAGTATATTTATGACTCTATCCTTTGTATTTCAACAAACTCATCTACAAAGCAATAATTCACTTACTAAATAAACATATATTTAGTATTTATTATGTTCTGTGTTATGGGCTAGGAACTTCAGGCATAGTGGTATATGTAAGAAAAATTTGCTGCAAGGTCAAGTCATGGATGCTCAATACTTAACTCCAGCAAATGTAGTCATTGTTTGAGATACCAGAGCATGAGAAAAAATTTGTAAAGAAAAAACGCAGAAGGCATACTAACTGGAAAAAATTTTAAAGATTTTTTTTTAAGGTTGCCACAAAATGTTATTTAAGCAATTTAAACTTAGGAAAATAAAATCTCCATCTCTTTTCATGCTGACTGTATTCATGACATGAATTTAAATACATTAATTCCATTTTTTATCTCTTTACATGTAAAAATTTTGGTAAAGCAACTGACATAACAATAAATGATGCAAAAGTAATTATGTTTATCTTTATCTGATTTATATAAATAATTCAAAGTGATAAAAATGTTTAAATATATTCCTTTTAAAGTAATACCAATCTATCCGAGTTTGAGCATGCTCCAGGAATTGGTGATGGACAGAGAAGCCTGGCGTGCTGCAGTCCATGGGGTCGCAAAGAGTCGGACATGACTGAGAAACTGAATCATAACTAAAAATCATCCAAAAATAACATTAACACTTAATAAGGATGAGCTTCTTCTTCAAATTATGATACTTACAATAAGAAGAAAAATCTCAAATTTTCCAAAAAATGTTAAGTGCCATGAAATTAAAAGACACTTACTCCTTGGAAGAAAAGTTATGACCAACCTAGACATCATACTGAAAAGCAGAGACATTACTTTGCTGACAAAGGTCTCCCTAGTCAAGACTATGGTTTTTCCTGTGGTCATGTATGGGTGTGAGAGTTGGACTGTGAAGAAAGCTGAGAGCCGAAGAACTGATGCTTTTGAACTGTGGTGTTGGAGAAGACTCTTGAGAGTCCCTTGGACTGCAAGGAGATCCAACCAGTCCATCCTAAAGGAGATCAGTCCTGGGTGTTCATTGGAAGGTCTGATGTTGAAGCAGAAACTCCAATACTTTGGCCACCTCATATGAAGAGCTGACTCATTTGAAAAGACCCTGATGCTGGAAAAGATTGAAAGCGGGAAGAGAAGGGGATGACAGAGGATGAGATGGTTGGATGGCATCACCGACTCAATGGACACGAGTTTGGGTGAACTCCGGGAGGTGCTGTTGGACAGGGAGGCCTGGTGTGCTGCGGTTCATGGGGTTGCAAAGAGTTGGACATGACTGAGCAAGTGAACTTAACTGAAACCATTTTAAATTAAGTTACTTGAAATTTGTAGCATTTAAATTTTATTTATGTTTGTGCTTTCTCTGAAAAGTCTCAACACTAATGAGACTGAATTGATAAAAAAAAAAAAGAATATGGTAAAATAAGCGTAAAGTAATATACTTTGAAATGATTAACAAAGGAAATTATTCCTATTAACTTCTGACATGACATATTTTATAAACATAAAAGACAACTGAAATTCTAAAAGAAAAATTTTTTAATATTTTGTGACTCTACATGAAGTATTTTGGCCACAGTGAAATAGAAAAAAGGCTGAAGTAATAGTTGAAGTTAGTCTCTGGTGACTAATTTTTCCAGAAAATTTGTAAAGTGACATTCATGAATTCAGCCTCCCTGTTCTTTCTCCATCATTTTCTTCTTCTATGAATGCTTATTCTTGATCTATTAAAGAAGCAAAATGCTTTCACTGACCTATACACAAGACCAGTACAAAATAGATTTTGCATGGGCTCCCCTGATAGCTCAGTTGGTAAAGAATCTGCTCCAATGCAGGAGACCCCAGTTCAATTCCTGGGTTGGAAAGATCCGCTGGAGAAGGGAGAGGCTACCCACTCCAGTATTCTTGGGCTTCCTTGTGGCTCAGCTGGTAAAGAATCCACCTGCAATGTAGATTCTCTGTATGTGTGATGTACTTCTGTATATAGATATAAATCATTTTTATGCTTAAATTTTTCCATTTTAACTCTACTGTAATAAACATGTATTTTTTAGTAATAATTTGAAATCAGCTAAGTTTGCTTTAATTAACAATCTAGCATTAGACAAACCATATTATTTTAAAACAAAGTGAAAGTCACTCAGCTATATCTGATTCTTTGCGACCCCATGGACAGTACAGTCCATAGCATTCTCCAGGCCAGATATTGGAGTGTTTCCCTTCTCCAGGGGATCATCCCAACTCAGGGATCGAGCCCAGGTCTCCCGCATTGCATGCAGAATGTGTTTTATATTGGTCCTGATGTATGGACAGAAGGCAGATCCATGGTTCCCAGGGGATAGTAGAGGAGGAGTATGGGAGGGAGGGATGACAAAAAGAGAACTTCCGGGGTCATGGACGTGTNCCCGCATTGCATGCAGAATGTGTTTTATATTGGTCCTGATGTATGGACAGAAGGCAGATCCATGGTTCCCAGGGGATAGTAGAGGAGGAGTATGGGAGGGAGGGATGACAAAAAGAGAACTTCCGGGGTCATGGACGTGTGTACTGTCCTGACTGTGGTAATGATTTCACAGGTGTATGTATGTGCTCAGTCACTCAGATGTGTCCAACTCTTCGCAACCCCATACAGCCCTCCGGGTGTATATATGATTTGAAGATAATTTATATATATATATACATACATACCTTGACTTCTCTGGTGGCTCAGACGGTAAGGCGTCTGTCTACAATGCAGGAGACCCAGGTTCGATCCCTGGGTTGGGAAGATCCCCTGGAGAAGGAAATGGCAGTGCACTCCGGAGTATTGCCTGGAAAATCTCATGGACAGAGGAGCCTGACAGTCTACAGCCCATGGGGTCGCAAAGAGTCAAGACACGACTGAGCGACTTCACTTCACTTAAATACATACCTTAAATATGGTATGATTTAAAATATATGTATTTATGGTTTGTCAACTTTGCTTTGCCCTAATAAAGTTGTTTTAAAAAAATGATCTTATGCCCACAAACCTAACACAGCATCTCAGCAAATGGCATTGTCACCCATCTGATTCCTTAAAAACTAAGCTAGAGTCAAGGATACGTAACTCGATCACCTCCCATATCAAAGAAGTTACCAGGTTCAGGCAGCTAAATCCGTTCATTGTCTCTCCATCGCCATTGCCTCTCTTCTAGCCAAATTTATCTTCATCTTTCACCTGGATTGCTACAATAACTGGCCTCCAAGAAATTATTCTAGTTCCTATCCAACCTGTACTCTACGGTATGGAAAATTAACATTTTCAAAATGTAAATGTGATCTTACTGCATCCCTAATCTTTCTTCTCCCCCTAATACTTAGCCCAATTTATAATCTATTTTTCCTGTGGTCTTAGAATGATGACCAAAATTCTTAACACAGCCCACAGAGCACTATTATATGGTCTGAGTCTTATCAACGTCTCCAATTTTTTTGCCTACCAGTCACTCTGGTTTTCTTTCCAGGCTTTCTCGCTCCACAGGGATTTTACGTATACTTTGTCCCTCAATATAGGATTCTCTTCTTCCTTTCCACTTTAACCTGTTTAACCCCTACTCAGCTCTCTGATCTCAAGGGAAAGATCATTTCCTTTTCTTTTCCAAATTAGGTTAAGTTTGTATCATATACTTTTCCAAAACTGACTTATTTTCTTTGAACCTACCACTTTTAAAATTATGCTTTATTAATTTGATTAGTTGCATCATATCAGCATCTCCTCTAAACGTGTAAGTTCCAGGAACGACATTTTAGTTCATCTTTGTCTCCATAGGGGTACATTTCATCTATTGGTAATAATTAGTCACAAATAAGCTGTCTCTGGAAGACAGATCTCATCATGACTCTCTTCAAATAGTGATTTTTGGATTGTCTAACATGTCCTGAAGGTTAACTGATTATTTTGAATGTATAAGTAAGTTTGTAAGGTGTTGTTTTTTTTTTAAATAAAATTTGGATCACAAATTCACAGAAGGCTTTCATTGAAGTAGATTTCACTATGAAAGCACTTGAACACTTGGCTCCAGTTTGTTATTTTCCTGTGTGTGTTTTTTTTTTTTTTTAAGACAGCCTGTTGTCCTTTGATCTTGCTCCGACACCTGCACCAACCTACTTCTTTCATCTTAAGAGGTCCCTGTAGGATCCAAGGTCATGTGGATAAAATTAAAATAGAGGTCATGTGATTGAAACTATTCTTCACAACTTCTCCCAAAACACACAGACACATATTCATACAAACACTTGGATCTGATTTTCAAAGGGCCCAATTTGTCTTGTAAACTTTATTTCCATTTCATGGACTTTCCCACAAAGACAGTAAAACACAAGTTGCCTACATTTTTGTGTTACAAAATTAATCTTTTATGACAGTGCATGACCATTTCCCTTTCACTGACATTCTATTATTTCCCTATTTCTTCAATATATTAAAAAAAACTATTTTTAAAATTTTTCCCAGTTGGGTTTTCTGAAAGGCTGTTGCATTCATCATTATGAAATGATCAGATGAATATTACCATGGTTTAGTGTTCCCTCTGCAAAATGTAAACAAGTCGGGGTGGGAAGTAGGAGATTCTTTGAGGAACCAGCTAAGGATCATGGAATTATTTTACATCTGTTTCTTAGTAATACGCTTTCTGTTTCCAGTAAAGGGAAAAATGTGGTCTTAGAAGGCAACAAATTCCTTTCAAAACAGGGAGAATTCGAATTTCTAACAGCCATTAAAAAGAATGTTAATTTATATAATTTATAAAACTACAACAGATATTAATAAAAAATAGTAATATTTATTGTAAAATGTGAATTTTAATCCTTAGTTCTATTGAAGAATCAATGAAAGTTTTTTAAAAAATATTATATGATTTAAATTTATGATAAATTTTCCCAATTATGTATCTCTAGTTCCATGATAAAAGACTTAATTTTATGTATGTCTGGTGACTATATATCCTGAATCAACATTTCATGTTAACACACTTCAGCAGTAATGCAGTAATAGTCACTTAAAACAGGAAACGAAATAGTAAAAGTTAATTTTGGGTCCTTCTCACTCTTCCCTCCTAGCTCCCCAATGAAGTTAACATTTTTTTGAGCAGTTTCCAAAAGGACTCTGAATTAAACAATCCCCAGATATCTACCTTTTGCTTATTCTTTATCAGGCCATTATCTCTGATATAGCCCAGCCAAACTAGAAATTCAAGGCTAATTTGGAATACTCTTGTTTTCTTACAGCTTGAAGAAAAGATAAAGGTCAGAAGCAGGCTTAAGGGGATGGACAGAAGTCACGAGTTAGATATAAACAAAGGAAGCTCCCTTGCAGTAGAACTATTTAAAACATACGCCAATAAAATCTTCAAAGGATTCCTACAGAGCTTCAAAGATAAACATGTGCATTTTTTTTTCCTTGAAAAACTCCTCTTACCTGAAGGTTTAAACTCAAATATATAACATGGTTCAATAGAAAAATACAAATGACAGCCTCTCGGTATTTTACGCATTTACTAGGAGTCAAAAATTTCACTGTAGGTCACCATGAATTCCAGCTCTGCTTGCTCTTAGTTGTGAGACTTGGGCAAGTCATTTACTGTCAGCTTGCCCCAGCTGCAATCATTACAATTCTCAGTTCATGAAGTGCTAAGGGAATAATACAAGCAAAACTCTTAAAACCATGTTAGTCACACGGAAACGCTCACTAAATGCCAGCTATTATTAACAACTTTATTTTTAATCATCAGCATTATTCCAATAAAGCTGGGGTATCGAAGGGGCTGGGCATGAAAAATTCTAATCTATAAGAAATCAACAGCAATAAATCTGTGGAAGGTGCTGAGCTTCACTTTAAAACACACTGAAAAAGTTCTCTTGGTCCTCACATGATGAGAGAATTGCAACTTTAAATACAGGGCTATTTTTCCATATGTTTACTGGTGGCTTAGCGCTCAGAAGTTTGGGGGAAAAATAAACAGAAATATGAGAAAAAAATGTGAGATTTTTTAAAAATCCAAAAGACCAAAAAAAAAAAAACCACCAACTACCGAAGTATAAAAATTGGAAGTGGGAGATTATTAAGAAATAATAAAGTTCCCAGAATTGAGAAACACTATATATCTTCAGATTACAAGAGAAGAAACTAAATGCTTCCAGATATTTTTTTAAAAAGTACTTGCCACCTTACCAGGAACTAAAGAACAATAATCAGTCTGTTACTGGTTTCTTCATTGATTTCCTTAGAAACTAGAAAACAATGGAGCAATNACGTTTGTGTTTAAAATATGGTTGAAGTAAAGGGTAACCTTTGGCCATCAAAAATAAAACTCCACCTTGATTCAAGAATCTGTTTGTATTTCATATTTCTTTTCTTACTGTGTTATACATGTGCTAATTAAAAATTTAATGAATTATCTATAAATCTTCCAATGAAGAGGACAGAAAAATCTGGAGACTAGTTTTCCAATCATCTAACATCACTGTACTTTCTGCTTAATGAGAGTGAAAATGAGGTAACCAACACTACACACCTGCTATTAAGCTGAAGAAAAGGCCATTTTATAGGCATTAAACTCCTGTGGTCTGCCAAATGTTCCTACTCACTCACCTATTGGGAGGGTAATTACCATTCTAAGATTGCTAAAGCAATAGAATATGCCTTTATCTATTTTCCTTCAGGCTGAGAATTTTAAAATGTTTTTAGAAGTTCACTTTCCAGGCACCTTATTTGATTTATGAGAATAAAGGTGACATTACTGCATCACCTCAATCAAATCTGATAATACATTTCTTAACCCAATAAAAATTCCCCCCGTAATAATAATAACAGGTTTATTTTGCTGTGAGGCATTTTTAATTGCACAAGGTATGGCTGTAATTGAAATGTACCCATTTTTAGTTGACATTTTAATTATCCCATTAGCCAGAAAACAGACACTGTGAGAGCTTGAAAAATAATCTTTGGTAGTTTAGAACCTATTTTTTTCAGCCATTCTTACAAGCATTCAATTAGTCTTCTCCTGAAATCCTTTACACCTGGGAGCATTTTCCTCAAATTCAACTTTTCCTTGAATATATCTAATATTTTCCACTAAACTATTAATTTCCTTCTTGAATGTCTCAAGGAAAATCAAATCTTATTACATCTAACCCTCACCGTTAATCTGATCATTATTTTGTTTTCTTTTCCCTTGTTTTTGAACAAAATTCTCTACTTTACATGGTTCAGAGAGCCCCAAACTTTTTAAGGTTCTTGGCTTTTCTGACCTTGACTCTGTGGCCATGAAAAATGCATGAGAAATTTTATTATTATTTTGCAAAGAGGCCCAAAAGTAACAGAAAAGGACAATTAAGCCTTGGACCTAAATAAACAGAGTTTTTACCTGGGAGAGAATGGTAGTCCAGTAATATAATTCTCAGAGGGTAAGCTTTAAATAAAGTTTAAAATGTTTCGTATATAGCAAGAGATTAATCAGACATGGAAAGGCAAAATGATCAAGGTAGAAATCTTACTCATGGAGACCTGTGTGTTTCGGGGGTTGATGGGGTGTAATTCCCCAAAGGAATAATACACAGCTGCCCTGTGTTACTTCAGGTCTAAGAGCAGGGAATGTTCTGGGGTATCAAGAATAGGGGAAAGAGCACAGTGGCTATTTCACAAAATTTTGCTTTATAACTTACTTTAAACTTTTACTGATGGAAAGAAATGGACATAAGCAACTTTACAACTGATTGAGACTAAGTGTTCAGTAAGGTGACACCAGAGAAGGCTGAGATCTTACCCTCCTCATGGTTTCCTGTTATTTTTGTCTTCTTCTCTTAAACTCTGAATTTAAAGATTCAATTCTTAACTTTTTTCTTCTTTTCTCAACATTCTCCACCTCATAAAACATAATCCCAAAGATCAACTGTAAGACACAACATCAGATAAAAGATAACATATAACCTCAATATTAAAATGTACCCCCAATTAAAAATTATGAAAATTGTGAATTATACCACTTATAATAAGGAAACAGAATGCGTGCTTAGTCTCTCAGTTGTGTCCAACTGTTGGCAACCTCCTGGACACTAACCCGCCAAGTACCTCTGTCTATGGGATTTTCCAGGCAAGAATACTGGAGTGGGTTGCCATTTCCTTCTCCAAGGAAACATAGTACTGACTGAATTAATAATTCCCAAACCTATAATTTTATTCCCATCAAACTGCTTGTCATTTACATGTGTATATCCTGCTTCCAAAATCTGTTTCCTCTCTACTTTTCACTACTGACTAAAATAAGAGTAAGGAAAGAGTGCTGTCATTGACTTGATATTGGTATCAAGTCAAAGATNCTATAATTTTATTCCCATCAAACTGCTTGTCATTTACATGTGTATATCCTGCTTCCAAAATCTGTTTCCTCTCTACTTTTCACTACTGACTAAAATAAGAGTAAGGAAAGAGTGCTGTCATTGACTTGATATTGGTATCAAGTCAAAGATATCCTTTAACCTCCACGTCCTATGCTGCATGTCCAGTCTGTCATCAACACTTCATTGCGTGCCTCATACGTGTTTTTCTCTAAGTTCTAGCCTTATCACCAAACACCTAGAGTACTCAAACCGCACCTCAGATGATGACCTTGCTTTTAGGTAGAAGCAGGGACAATATCATGCTGGTAAGAGCTCTAAAGTCAAACTTCCTGATTTCACCACGTGGGTTCACCACTTAACACAGGTGTGACTTTGGAAAAATGGTTTTCTTCTATGGCTCTTTTCCTCATCTTTAGACCAAGTGTAAGAACAGTACTTCCATCATGGAATTGTTATGAATGTTATAGGAATACATGGAAAGCATTAGAACAACATCTGGAATTCTAGCAAGCACTCATAAGATATTAGCTACTATAAGACACCACATTTCAATTCCTTTGACACAAATGTGTTAGTGTCAGCCTTACTAAAATACCAATTAATTCAGCCATTAAATATAAATGTGTTTAGCAAATGAATGTATATTGCATACTGCACATTGTTCAAAGTATTGAATATTAAGAATGCAGTGATAAATAGGACAAATTCACCACTGACAGACAGGTGGGAAAGAGGACAAAAAGAAGACAAATAAAAAATTTATGAATAGTTAATATTGTGCTAATGATTATTATTAAGGTAAAACTAGATGATATGATAGACATGGAGGTTGTGACTACTTTAGAAGGAAACAAAGGATGTGACGCCTTTTTAATAATATCAAATAAAAAAAAATAATAATAATATCAAATAAACTATCACACAGTAGGTAAGTGGCGGAGACAAGCTATCACTCAGCACAATGCCTTTGAGATTCATCCAAGTTGTTAGAATTTATTTTAACTATAAAATATTTTTAAAGAACTCAAGAAAAGATGTAATATTTACACAGGTATTTAATAACCATTTCTGTTCTTCCTTCATTTTGTATGATTCAACTTTGCTTCTGGCATCATGTTCCTGCTGAATTTGTTTTAGCAATTATTTTTTAAGCATTTTACTAATAACAACTTCTCTTAGTTTTCCTTCATCTGAAAATGTTTTTATTTCCCTTTCATTCCTGAGGGATATTTTTATTGAATATGGACCCTGGGGTTAACAGTTCTCTTCCTGAGGCACTTTAAAATTTTTGTTTTACTTCCTTTTGGGCTTCGCAGTTTCTGAAGAGAAACACAAAATCACTTGGGTCATGGTTTCCTAAAAGTAATGAGTTATTTTTCCAGGTTACCATCAATATTTTTTCTTTGAACTTAGTTTTCAGCCGTCTGATTACAATGTGTCCACTCTTAGATATCCTTAGGTTTATCATTGTTTAGAGATTATTCAGCTTCTGAAACCTGCAGATTTATGTCTTGAGTTAATTTTTTTCAGCCATCATTTCTTCAAATACTTTAACACCGTACTTTTTCTCTTCTTTGACTCTGTTGACATGATGTTCTGTTCAACATTAGCTCCATTTCAAACCTTTGCAGAGTTACTCGCATCTGTCGCAGATATGAGCCGCTTAGCGGGCAGTTTGATACCTGAGTGATCACTGATGGTCTGTTAGTTCTTGGTATCTTTCGGTACCTGTTTAGGATCAGATACACAAACTTAGAGCTCAGGAGTGAGCCCAAGAGCTTATAAATGATTCTAAGGTCTCCCTTCTCTCAGCTCTCTTCTCCTTCTGGTTCTCGAGCAGAAAGCTGGGGTTTTAATTACTCCACTCTTCTGCATACTTTGTCTGCATGTGAGGTTAAGGAACAGTATGGCAGGGAGGGGAAAGTACCTTCCCCCACCCATACCTCCTCTAAGTAAAGAACAGGTTCCTCTGGGTTCCTGCTGCCACCACTGATGCTATTGTCTCCATAGCTACTATGGGTTTGTCTGGAAGCCAGAATATAAGAGAATGAAGGAAAGAAAGAAAAAACTTTAAATGGGGTATATCCCACACTCTCTCTGAATATGTGGAGGCCCCAGTCCTACTCCGCATGAGAGAACTAGAGAGTTTCTCCTGAAACTCTGCACCTTCATGCCCTCGTCTGGCATTTGGACTGCTTTGCATCCAGGCCAGGGTATATGATGAAAATATATAAAACTCACTGCCAATCTGGTATACGCTGAATTCCAGGTTTCCTCCCTAGTCGGCCAGCTGCTACTACTTATTTCTCAAAGACTCCAAAACGAGTCCTTCTCCATGAACTGTGCCCAGGTTTTACAGCTATATTTGGGATATCTAGAGTAGAATACATATATTCCATCTTACCCAAAATCAGAACTCCCTTCAGTCCTTTTAATAGTCAAAATAATTCATCTGTTTGATATTAACTTGGGTAAGTATTTAGCTTCTTAATATAGGAATATAAGATGTAGCCGCAGAAAAAGAATGAAGAGGGATACAGTGGCATTAAGTGGATCCTAGCTCCAAGAGTCAAAGCTAGGTGTATCAGGTCAAAAAGCTAGCCTGTGAACCACATGTTTCCTGTAACAGAACTAAGGCACATTCATCCTGTGTATTCAGCATCCGATGTAAAGGAAAAGATATGGGGCTTATTAAGCATTTTTTTCTCATAGGGTTTATTCAAGAGATGGTAAGAAATATCAAGGCAAAACGTATTGTCAGAATTTCTGGGGTTTTGTTCAACCATCAAATAATTATATTACCATCTATGAAGTATTTCTACTTCTCACCCTTGGTGGGCAAGATTTGTCCTAAATGACTTTGTCAAGTAACTTGTTGAAACATATATATGTAGTTTGCATATTCTCCTGATCTAAAAGTCTAGAGCTTATTTTTAAAGGATATGGGATTAATTTTGGAAGAGCTGCATTTATTGAATATGTTTTGGCTTCTAGATATGATGCATATTTTGAATGACTGCCCACTAGACTTTAAAATAACCCTTCAAAACTTCTGCAAAAGTACGGTTTTCTGAATTTTCAGTAGATTTTCATTGTTGAAAATATGAACAATTTGTATTGATCTGTGTATTAAAGCATCCTAACTGAAGCAATTTTATAAGAAATACTTGTATTACAATATTTTATATATACCTGAATGCCCTTGCTTTAGAAATGAAGCATTAAGACTCATAACAATTAAGCTACTTGCCCAAGATGACACAGAATGCTAGTAAAAGGAGCAAGATTGTGCTAATCAAGACTCAGAAAGCCTCTTGATCCCGCTCTTTTCTATTATTAATATAGTCTCTCACAGTTGCTTTAATGGCTCCTATAATTGCTGAGAGATTCTGATTACTTACCAATTTTTACCTTAAGAGGGTAAAACTGTATCTATTTTACAATTTGGGGAAATGTCAGTACTTTAGAAAAGTGGGTCTTTATTGTCTCAAGAGACCTGCAGCCCCAAACATCGTGTCTTCACACTATTTGAAGACACAAATGTGTTGGAAAAATTAGGACTCCCAACAATTTTTCTAAATCACCATGCTATTATCATTTTCTTATACCCCTCAACACTACTAACTTCCTTTCTAAGTCAATTCACTGGAAAACAGCATGCCTCTAAGATGAAACAAATCTCTGTTTTTGCTACCACTGTGCATTGAGCCCTCAATTGCATATGGAAAGAAACACATCACCATGCTGACTCTGAAATTTTTCTCTCGTGACTGGACTTCTCCCCTGACCTCCACAGTCATAGGATTACAGACAACTGACATCTGGACCTCGATGTATAACAGACATCTTAATGTCAACATGCCCAAAATTATGCTCTGGCTGTATCCTCAAAACTTTATACTACCCTTAGCTTCCCTTTAAATCTGGGTTATTAAATTGTTCTATCTTTTATATCTCTATTTTTTTTCAGAACTTGAGCAAACGTTTCCTATTCTCTGGCTTTCCAATATCTCTAAATGTATTAGCACAGTTGTCCTATCGTATGACTTTATCATTTCAGTATCTGAAGTCTCAGCAGGTCTCTTTCTCGTATCTGTGCTTCTGCTGAGTCGCGCCGCCTCCTGGTGTGTTGGAACATATTTGTATACCACTCATTACACTATTTCACAGTTACTCACCAAGGCATACCAGCTGGATGTAATGGAGCACTAGCTGATCTTGTCTCTTTAGTGGTTTCTAATCTTTAATCTTTACGAAATTAGAGCAAGTCCCATGCATATGTCTGTCCTCCATTATTACAGTGTTTGCAAATAGACTGATCATTTATTCATCAACTATTTGGTAGAGTAACTGCATTTCCTCTTGTTCCATTGGGGTTTGCCACATAATAGTTTAAAAATTGTCTATAAAAGCTTTCTCTGTAACAGAATTTTTCTAAAAAACACACAGATGAAAATAGCAAAGTATATTTACAGTATATTTACATTCCCATTTACTTTGAGTTAAAATAAGACATGGTTTTTGTCTACCTACATGGTTAGGTAGGTTTTTATGCTGAATATGCTTAAATACTTAGGCATGTTTCCAGAATTTATTTATTACAAAATACCTAGTGTCGAGACATGTGAGAAATGAATAAATAAAAATGCTAAGTGTTTCTGTTTAAGATAACTCAACATTGTAAATCTTCAAATTCTCAAAATTTGCACTTAAAAGTGTAATGGATTGCCAATAAATACCCCATGACATAATATCTCAGAGTTTGACAGTATGACTCTAAAATTCATTTTAAAGAATGACTAACAAAAGAGAAGAAATGTTGAAACAGAGTAAAAATAAGGGATCTTGTCCAAACAGATGCTAATACACAGTCCTGACTCAGGAAAGACAATGGAAAAAACAAAAAGTCCAGAAACAAAGTATATGATGTTGATCATATCAATAGTGAAAATAATTATTTAGTTATTGGTATTTGGACAGCATGCTTAATCACCTGGAAAAAATTACATGATCCAAATATTCACTATATATTAATATCAATTCCAGTGAGAATAATAATTGAAAGCAGTAAATATGGTATGAGGTAAAAATGGTGCCCTACAAACTTTTGAAATGTGGCAGCCTGGGAATAGAGATGACAAAAGTATGTGAAAAATACACAGGCAAGTGGTCATTATAATTTTAGAGAATCTACAACAAAAGCAAAGATTACTAAGGAGGATAAATGACTTTGCTATATAAAATTTTGACACTAGGTGATGAAAAATACAAAAAATTTAAAGCACTTATAAATTTTCAACATATTTATCAGACAAAATATTGTATATCACATTAAAAGTTTTTGCAAAACCTCAAGTAAATAACATACATATCTTCCTAATAGTAAAGGAAGAAAAGATATAAATTTATGAATAGATAATATAAATAATACTATGCAAAAAAATTTATTTACTCTCATTAATAAAGAAAAAATGAAATGAAAGTTGCTCAGTCATGTCCGACACTGTGACCCCATGGACTGCAGCCCATCAGGCTCCTCTGTCCATGGAATTCTCCAGGCAAGAATATTGGAGTGTGTTGCCATTTCCATCTCCAGGGCATCTTCCTGACCCAGGGATTGAACCTGGGTCTCCGGCATTGCAGGCAGATTCTTTACCATCTGTGCTACCAAATAACTCAGTCCTTAACAAAGAAATGGTTATTAAGATACTATTTTCATCATAAGACTGGCAACTATAAAATATTTATATTCAAAGCTAAAACTGGTGACTTTATAAGGAAAAATGGATAATTTTATAAATTCAGTTCAATTCAGTCAGTCCAACTCTTCATGACCCCCTGGATACAGCACACCAGGCTTCCCTGTCCTTCACCAACTCCTAGAGCTTGCTCAAACTCATGTCCATCAAGTCGGTGATGCCATCCAACCATCTCACCCTCTGTGGACCCCTCCTCCTGCCTTCAATCTTCTTTCCCAGCATCAGGGTCTTTTCCAGAGTCCATTCTTCACATCAGATGGCCAAAGTATTAGAGTTTCAGCTTCAGCATCAGTCCTTCCAATAAATACTCAGGATTCATTTCTTTTAAGATGGACTGATTTGCTCTGCTTGATGTCCAACAGATTCTCAAAAATCTTCTCCAACACTACATTTCAAAACCATCAGTTTTTCTGCGCTCAGCTTTCTTTATACTCCAACTCTCACATCCATACATGACTACTGGAAAAACCAAAGCTTTGAATAGATGGACCTTTGTTGGCAAGGTAATGTCTCTGCTTTTTAATATGCTGTCTAGGTTGCTCATAACTTTTCTTCCAAGGAGCAAGCAGCTTTTAATTTCATGGCTGCAGTCACCATCTGCAGTGATTTTGGAGCCCCAAAAGATAAAGTCTCTCGGTGTTTCCATTGTTTCCCATCTGTTTTCCATGAAATGACAGGACCAGACGCCATGATTTTAGTTTTCTGAATGTTGAGCTTTAAGCCAACTTTTTCACTCTCCTCTTTCACTCTTATCAACAGGCTCTTTAGTTCCTCTTCACTTTCGACCATAAGGGTGGTGTCATCTGTGTATCTGAGGTTATTGATATTTCTCCTGGAGATCTTGATTCCAGCTTGTGCTTCATCCAGCCCAGCATTTCTCATGATGTACTCTACATCTAAGTTAAATAAGCAAGGAGACAATATACATCCTTGACATACTTCTTTTCCTGATTTGGAAACAGTCTGTTGTTCCGTGTTCGGTTCTAACTGTTGCTTCCTGACCTGCATACAAATTTCTCAGAAGGCAGGTCAGGTGGTCTGGTATTTTCATCTCTTTCAGAATTTTCCACAGTTTGTTGTGATCCACACAGTCAAAGGCTTTGGCATCATTAATAAAGGAGAAGTAGATGTTTTTCTGGAACTCTCTTGCATATTCAAAAGCAGAGACATTACTTTGCCAACAAAGGTCCGTCTAGCCAAGGTTATGGTTTTTCCAGTGGTCATGTATGGATGTGAGAGTTGGAAAGAAAGCTGAGCGCCAAAGAATTGATGCTTTTGAACTGTGGTGTTGGAGAAGACTCTTGAGAGTTCCTTGGACCACAAGGAAATTCAACCAGTCCATTCTAAAGGAGATCAGTCCTGGGTGTTCTTTGGAAGGACTGATGCTAAAGCTGAAGCTCCAATTCTTCGGCCACCTCATGCGAAGAGCTGACTCATTGGAAAAGACTGATGCTGGGAGGGATTGGGGGCAGGAGGAGAAGGGGACGACAGAGGATGAGATGGCTGGATGGCATCACCGACTCGATGCACATGAGTTTGGGTGAACTCCAGGAGTTGGTGATGGACAGGGATGCCTGGTGTGCTGCAATTCACGGGGTCACAAAAAGTTGGACACGACTGAGTGACTGAACTGACTGACTGACTGACTGACTTGCTTTTTCAATGTTCCAGCAGACATTTTGAAATTAGACATTTTAAGGAAAAATGGACAATTTTATAAATTACTGTTAAATAATTGTGCTGTTTCCTGAAAACTTTAACACTCTTGTTTTATCTTTAACCAGTCAATTTTACATCTAGGGTTTGGTTCAAACAAAATAAAGAAAAATTTGACTTTATTTTGACTTTATGGACTTTAANTATAAATTACTGTTAAATAATTGTGCTGTTTCCTGAAAACTTTAACACTCTTGTTTTATCTTTAACCAGTCAATTTTACATCTAGGGTTTGGTTCAAACAAAATAAAGAAAAATTTGACTTTATTTTGACTTTATGGACTTTAAAGAAAAGTTTATGAATACTATTGTCTATATATTTAACTATTTTTGACAGCAAATTAGTTAAAAAAAAAAACACCCTAACTACACAGTAGATAATTTGCCAATTAAAATTTATTAGATTCAGGCAGGGATATATGTTGTATATTAATTTTTATGACTAGGAAGTATCTTTAATATCAAGAAAGACATAGATAGTTCCAGGACTATATTCATATTTGCTTTTACTCATGTAAAATTAATTATAAGGATAGAGTAGAACCAGATAGTAGAGGAATCTAGTAAACCTGGTAGGAAACCTGAATGGGCCATTCACTATCTATCTGAAAGTTTTCAGTTCAGTTCAGTTCAGTCTCTCAGTCATGTCCGACTCTTTGTGACCCCATGAACTGCAGCACACCAGGCCTCCCTGTCCATCACCAACTCCTGGAGTCCACCCAAACCCATGTCCATTGAGTCAGTGATGCTATCCAACCATCTCATCCTCTGTTGTCCCCTTCTCCTCCTGCCCCCAATCTTTCCCAGCATGAGGGTCTTTTCAAATAAGTTAGCTCTTCACATCAGGTGGCCAAAGTACTGGAGTTTCAGCTTCAGCATCAGTCCTTCTTCTGATGAACACCCAGGACTGATTTCCTTTAGGATGAATGTTTTCATGACCCTAAAATTCCACTCCTTTATAGTCTAATGCACATCTATTTGAGGAAACATGTATAGGGAAGTTCATAGCAGTGTTATTCCTAATAATTCAATTTATAATAGAATGGGTAAAAAAAACAAAGCATCTTCACCTAACAAAAGTAAACAGAACACAGATACACAACTAGTATGACTCTCAAAATACAAAGCAGAAGAAACATACAGTAAATGTCTGTTTATACAAAGCTTAAAAACCTAGCAAAACACAGAGCTTAAAAGTCTAGTAAAAACAAAACCATGTTATTTAGGCAAACAAGCGTATGTGGCAAAACTATGAAGAAAAATAGCAAAAGGAAACCACCACCACATAAGGATAGTAGGCCACCTCTATAGTAGAGGTAGGAGGTTATTACAACCCCAAACCCCATGGTTTTTGGAGTGCTTACAGTATTTTCTTGACTTTGGTGGAAAGGAATGTATGAATTCACAATTCACACATTTACATTTTTACTTTTTTTTAAATGTGCTTTATTTCACAATAAAATAAGGATGTCTGAAAAGTGAAGTGAATGTGTTAGTCTCTCAGTGTCCAACTCATTACGACCCCATGGACTGCAGCCCACCAGGCTCCTCTGTCCGTGGAATTTTCCAAGACAGAATACTGGAATGGGTTGCAATTCCCTTCTCCAGTGGATCTTCCTGACCCAGGGACCAAACCAGGGTCTCCGACACTGTGGGCAGATTCTTTACCATCTGAGCCACCAAGGAAGTGGTGATAAGGATGTCTAGAAGTTGGCATTTACTTCTCTAAAACAGAAGTATTTAGGTCTTTGATCATCTGATCAATGGGCTGTAACGAATAAGAAATTCCATTCTGAAGGCCTATTCATCTAATCCATTTGTCTTCTTTTGTAGGGAATATAATTGAGTTTTCCTAGTAGTGGGATGCATTTTGTTATAGTATCCCAACTCCTTGGCATTACCATTGGGACTAACATGAAACATTCACAAAGCAGATGGCCAGCTTTCCAGGCCCAGATGCGGCCTGAACCTATGACCTTAATAGTACCCCCAGTAAATAGGTGAGTGGATAAGAAAACATAAGGAAAATGTGAATGCCTTTTAAAATAATTAACTAAAATATCTATTAGTTCTATAATGAAAAATAAAGAAATGGATTAAGAGTCAAGGCAGACAAATTTTACATAGAGTTAAGACTATCATATTGGGTTTTATCTTTCACTTGTGCTAAAGAAAAAAATAAAAATTGAAATAAAAAGTTAAGCACCATAGTTATATGCGAAGTACATTTTTACTATTTCTCTCTATAAAATATATAGATGAATATAGGTAAAATTATTTAACATCCAGAGAAAAAGGAGAGGAAATAGGAGTATTAGTAACTATAAGATATTCCTTAGAAGAATAACTGTTAGGAAAAAAATCTATATTCTGTATTTGTATTTTTTAAGTTAGTAGTTAAAATATTATGAAAGCAAAAAACATGCAAAAGAATATAAATAACTTTAAATATTTTATATTAACTGTCATTTAAATTTTTAAAAAAACTTCTGTGTTCAAGTGAAGAGAATAAGCACTATAAATGTCTCAGTAACTCAAGATTTTAAATGAGCTATCTTTGCAAAGTGCTTGTTTATATTAAATAGTAAAATCAATTTTACCTTTTGGCTTTATTAAATAAAATTATGGCTAAGCATCTTGAAGACATTTTCTTAAATGGAAAATTTCAAAATTTAAAACAAATTACTGTTTCTTACACACATTGATAATTTCAGAAGAGAATTTTTTGATCATTGGCTAAATTTTTTTCTCATTTTTACTTTATTATCTGCCTTGTTCCTTTGTTTTTTAAAATGTATTTCTTTTATTTGGAGGATAATTACTTTACAATACTGTGATAGTTTTGTCATACCTCAACATCAGTTGGCCATGGGCTATATTTTTATCACTTTGCATACTCTCCCAGTTCCAAAATGCTGAGTCTTTTTTTTTTTCTATCGAAATAGAACATTTTTTTCTCATTTGAAATTCTTTAAACATGTTTGTTGTCATTTTCAGCCCCTGTTTAGCTTTCAGCTCCCCGCTCCCACCACCTTTGATACAAAAATAGTGAAAGGTAGAATGAACCCTGAGAATGAATCCCATTTCTGTAAGTTTAAATATTCAGGAATGGACAATGTTCCTTTTCAAGGCAATGACCCTTCTTGATTTATTAGCTTCTCCTGGATTTATCCATGTGGGAAAACTGCCAAAGCTCATTTGTCTTTTCCTGCCTGTATCCTTATGTCATGACATTGAGGCACTTTGTTCTGCAAAAGTATTTTTAAAAGGTGACACGTCTTTCCCTGTGGAACATTTAAATAATAATAAAAACCACTTTTAATTAGGATCTGGAATAACTGCTAAGGAAAGAGTGGGAATGGAGCATAGCCCTCCACAGCACTCACAGTAGATCAATTTCACGTTTTTTAAGTTATCCCTGGCCACACTTGAATATAGCTCTGGTATACTGAAGCTTTTTCTTTGAGATATCCAGCTCTCTCTTTCTCTGCAAGGCTAAGCATTCTCTGTATTAAGAACTGTGAAGATCACATTTTACTGTTACCAGTACTATTTACCAAAACATTTGTTTTAGCTCTTATTGTTCCTCTCCATATTCATATTAGATCATCATGAAAACAGAATAGTCAGATATTTTTTATCATCCTAATATCTGAAGCAATGTCTTACTACATGTATAAACATTTAGAATATTTTTGTTGTGAAACACAAGATTATATAAGCCATCTTATCCATTTTATGGAATAGGAAACCAAGGCCAAGAAACACAAAATATTTAGTATAGACAGTGCTAAATCTCTGGTTTTCCATTGCAGTATTTATTTTATGAGTAATAATCTAAAGCTATATAACAATTTTGTTTCAAGATAATCATAAAGAAAAAAAACTTAAAACTAATTCGGACTGAGGAAATTAAGAAAAATATCAAAATCATATTTGGACATATTTTCTATAAAATAGAAACATTTTACTAGAAATAGAAAATAGAAACATTTAAAAAGCATTACTTAGACATTTGCTTTTTCTTTTTAAATGAGATTTCTTTGCAAAAAGTTCCCTATCTTCTTATTCTCTCCACTTGTACATACCTTATGTTCCAAGCACAGGAGAAAATGCAAATGATGCCTTATCCATGAAGTCTTCCCAAATGCTGCAATTTGTTCTTGCATTAAACTCCATACTTTCATCTACTCATATTGTACTATAATTATTTGTTCATATTTCAGTCTTTTCTGTCAAAATGTGAGTTCCCCTAGGGAAGGAAACATATCATTCATTTTTGTATTCCTGGTGCCAGCACTATGGTAGACATTCATTGGTATTTGCTAAGTGACTCAATATATGAATGATTGACACAGAAATTCCACTCCTAGCCATATATCCGGAGAAAACCATAATTCAAAAAGATACAGGTGCCCAAATGTTCACTGCAGCACTATTTACAATAGCCAGGACATGGAAACAATCTAAATGTCCACCAGCAGAGGAATGGATAAAGAAGATGCGATGTGGTACATATATACATGGAATATTCAGTTCAGTTCAGTCGCTCAGTCATGTCCGACTCTTTGTGACCCCATAAATAGCAGCACGCCAGGCCTCCCCCGTCCATTACCAACTCCCGTAGTTCACTCAGACTCACGTCCATCGAGTCGGTGATGCCATCCAGCCATCTCATCGTCTGTTGTCCCCTTCTCCTCCTGCCCCCAATTCCTCCCAGCATCAGTCTTTTCCAATGAGTCAACTCTTTGCATGAGGTGGCCAAAGTACTGGAGTGTCAGCTTTAGCATCATTTCGTCCAAAGAAATCCAAGGGTTGATCTCCTTCAGAATGGACTGGTTTGATCTCCTTGCAGTCCAAGGGACTCTCAAGAGTCTTCTCCAACACCACAGTTCAAAAGCATCCATTCTTCGGCGCTCAGCCTTCTTCACAGTCCAACTCTCACAAAAAGGAACAAAACTGTGCCACTAGCAGAGACATAGGTGGACCTGGGACTATCATACAGAGCGAAACGAAGTCAGAAAGAGAAAAGAAACATCATACATTAACGCATACATGTGGAATTTAGGAAAATGGTATAGATGATCTTAGTTGCAAAGGAGAAAAAGAGACACAGACAAAGAGAACAAACATATGGATGCCAAGGGGGAAAGGAGGAGTAGGGTGCATCGGGAGATTAGGGACTGACATAGATACACTACTATGTATAAATAGATAACAAATGAGAGACAATTGTATAGCACTGGGAATTCAATGCTCTGTGGTGACCCAATGGAAAGGAAAACCAAAAAATGAGGGGATATATATATGTATAGCTGATTTACATGGATGGATGTGAGAGTTGGACTATAAGAAAGCTGAGCGCTGAAGAATGGATGCTTTTGAACTGAGGCGTTGGAGAAGACTCTTGAGAGTCCTTGAACTGCAAGGAGATCCAACCAGTCCATCCTAAAGGAGACCAGTCCTGGGTGTTCACTGGAAGGAATGATGCTAAAGCTGAAACTCCAGTACTTTGGCCACCTCATGTGAAGAGCTGACTCATTGGAAAAGACCCTAATGCTGGGAGGGATTGGGGGCAGGAGGAGAAGGGGACGACAGAGGATGAGATGGCTGGATGGCATCACCGACTCGATGGACGTAAGTCTGAGTGAACTCCGGGAGCTGATGATGGACAGGGAGGCCTGGCGTGCTGCGATTCATGGGGTTGCAAAGAGTCTGACACGACTGAGCGACTGAACTGAACTGAAGAGCAGAAACTAACAACACTGTAGAGAAACTACACTCAAATAATGTGTGTATGTGTGTGTGTGAATGGTTGCTTCATGGTAATTTTCCAAAGTATTCTTGAGCTTTTTACATATAGTTTTTTCAAAGTATTCTCAATGTGAATGAATATACCTACTGAAGGTTGTAGAACAATAAACCATCTATTTTCCCTCCCTCATCCCTGAGTATAACCCTAATTTTGGCTTCCAAAGAGGATTATTATAAGGCATTCACTTAGTAATTACACTTGAGCAAGCTATGGAATTTCAAATAGAGATATATTTAGAGCTACCACTCCCTTTATTATCCTGTCAAATTATTTTCAGTATGTTTCAAAGCCTAATAAAATGCATTAATTGATATTCTCATGGTTTAAGAGAATGAATGTAGCCCTCACATTTTTAATGAAATACCAGGAGATAATAAAAGTCCAAAGAATAAAATACAGAATTAATATTAACAATAACAGCCAACAAAATATTTTATCCAACTGGGGTTTCACAACATAATAGAGATATGAAGAAGTTAGAGTACAAACCCAGGTCATAATATCAGAAGACAAGAAATTAAAAACTGGGATGAAGGAGGAAATTATAAAAATGATAATGATAAAATGGAGAAATATGCCTAGATATTTCCTTTTCCATCCACATATATAAAACTAAATATAATATCAAGAAAAATCATTAAAGGATATATAATTTACCAGTAAGATTATGGGAGTAGGGGTGTTCATTTTTTATTAATTTTTGGAGCTTTCAAAATATCACATGAACATATTATTACTTTTGATTATATGAAAATAAAATACATAACTGACAAATTGTTTAGTACTTATAGGTCTTAAGAATTGAAACATTTTTCTGAAAGAGGTTCTGAAATATCCATCCCTGGAGATTATTAGAAATAAGATAGAGACAGATTAGTTTGGAACAGGTCAAGTAGAACTTGCTTAAATGGTGACCTCTACATCTGCGTTCCATTCATAATGTCTATGATTGATTCTAAGCATTGTTTAAAACAGAAAAATTGCTGTTTTTAAGGAAACACAATCTAGCATGCAATAGAAATAGATTTTTATTTGAGGAACTAGTAAGGTCCATAAATTCATACCTTACTGCATTATCAAATAAATCTTTTTCCTCTTGCTTTCTGAGATTTCTCTAAATTCCAAATTATCTTTCCTTTTCTCCTTTTCGAAAAATATCTATTTTGAAGAAACTCAGAAAAAATTAAAATAAAAACACAAAAATTGATTATGTAATGCAAACCCCTGTGAGGTACAAGTGTAACCAGACAAAGGATAAATGCTCTTAGCCACACATACATATACATTTATAGAACACTCAGGGTAAGAAACAATATCACGAACCAAAGAAATACATATTTCCCTCACACCCCCAAACCACTACCTAATGGAAATATTAGAACAAAAAAATGAATCTCTGGTACATATACAGGTGGAATATTTTGGTGTTGTTGATATTTGACTATTTTCACCTAAGCAACAGAGAAGGCGATGGCACCCCACTCCAGTACTCTTGCCTGGAAAATCCCATGGACGGAGGAGCCTGGTAGGCTGCAGTCCATGGGTTCGCTAGGAGTCGGACACGACTGAGCGACTTCACTTTCACTTTTCACTTTCATGCATTGGAGAAGGAAATGGCAGCCCACTCCAGTGTTCTTGCCTGGAGAATCCCAGGGACGGGGAAGCCTGGTGGGCTGCCGTCTCTGGGGTTGCACAGAGTCGGACACGACTGAAGCGACTTAGCAGCAGCAGACCTAAACAAAAGTCAATTACATGTGACTCAATGAACAGCACGTTTATTTCCAAAAAGCAACAGCAAAATAATTATCATTGTACAATATCACACTTCACTAAATAAATGGCATTAGTGTAAAAAAAACTTTGCGACCCCAAGGACTGTAGCCCGCCAGACTCCTATGTCTGTGGAATTCTCCAAGCAACAATAGTGGAATGGGCTGCCATTTCCTTCTCGAGGTGATCTTCCCAAACAAGGAATCAAACCCAGGTCTCCTGCATTATAGGCAGATTTTTACCATTTGAGCCACCAGGGAAGCCCTTAATGTAAGAAAACTATTCAGATATGAAATGAAAAATGATTTTGGAAACATCTGTGTCTTAGAAATTGTGTCTTTTTATAAGCATGTTAACTTAAGCCTGCTCTCAGATAAATCTTTTAAAAAGAAGCAACAAAGAGAGAATAGAAACAATTTTATGACAGATGGATTTGATAAAAAATTGCTATCAAAAAATTAAATAAGCCAGGCAAAATGTAGTTTTCATTGATACATAACTTACGTTTCATGTTACACAATTTTAGATTCAAATTCCAAATGAAACTTGCTTAGTTAAGAGCTACTTTTCTAATTATTTCCAGGTGCCTGGTATTAGTGCAAATATATATAACACATAGTAATGTATGTGTGCAATTGTGTAATGATATCATTCAACTATTTTTGCTACATTTCTTTATTTCATAAGGTTGTATTGAAGTTTATAGCTTTAGTTGATAAAAATCCCCAAACCAGAGGACCATAGATATTTCACTCAGGATGAAAAGAACCAACCGTAAAATTATTCAGTTCAGTCACTCAGTCGTGTCCAACTCTTTGCGACCCCATGAATCACAGCATGCCAGGCCTCCCTGTCCATCAGCAACTCCCAGAGTNACAAGCCCATCATTTCTTTCTTGAATTAAGTGTGGACAACAGTGGTATCTAAGAGCCATCTAATGTACTTGGAAATTTAGAAAAATGACCTGAACACGAACTTCCCATATCTCATTAGGGGAGCCATTCTATGCACCCTATAAAGGTTTCCTAGCTGCGGCATACATTTCACACACAGAGGCTACACAGAGTAAAGTTTGTTTTAACCACTACATTCAACTTCATCATAATGCTACACTCCCCTGTTTTCACAGCTGTCTGATGTTATAATGAGTCCTTTCTTTACCTGCTGGAACAAAGAACTCAAATTCAGAGGGCATCTGCTGCAGCTAAGTCGCTTCAGTCGTGTCCAACTCTGTGCGACCCCATAGACAGCAGCCCACCAGGCTCCCCCGTCCATGGGATTTTCCAGGCAAGAACACTGGAGTGGGTTGCCACTGCCTTCTCCCCAGAGGGCATCAACCACGGCTTTAAGTTTACTGAGAGTTTTGCTTCCAGGCAGAAGTATGCCCTCTCAGGGAACAAGAACTTCTAGACCTAGAATCTAAAGTAGTAGAGATGGAAGCATAAACTTTCTCAAGTGAGTCTCTGGGAGAGACCTCTCTTCCTTCCACCTCTTGGTCTCGTCCCGAGAACAGCTCTTCTTCCTCCTAAAGTGTCAGCTCCCAACTGGCCCCTTAGCAATGCCTTCAACAGGCTGTTCTGCAACTTCCTAGTCCACTGGATGGTACAGAGGGTGGTAGGAATACTGGAAGTCTGGCCTAGAACTTTCTCCGTCTACTTTTTGCCCTTCTGCCCCCGACCTCTTTATAATAAAATATCCTTGAAACTCAGTCTTTGATTTATTTAGCTATTGTGCTGCTCATTTGCTCAGTTATGTCTAACTCTCTGAGACCCTGTGGACTGCGGCACACCAGTCTTCCCTGTCCTTTGCCATCTCCTGAAGTTTGCTCAAACTCATTGTCATTGAATCAGTGATGCCATCCAGCCATCTCATGTTTTGTTTTCCCCTTCTCCTCCTGCCTTCAATCTTTCCCAGGAACAGAGTCTTTTCAGAGTTAGCTTTTCCCATCAAGTGGCCAAAGTATTGGAGATTCAGCATCAGTCCTTCTAAGGAATAATAGTCAGGACTGATTTCCATTACGGTTGACTGGTTTGATCTCCTTGCAGTTCAAGGCAATCTCAAGAGTCTTCTCTAACACCATAGTTCAAAACCATCAATTCTTTATCATTCAGCCTTCCTTATGGTCCAGCTCTCATATCCATACATGACTACTGGAAAAAGCATAGCTTTGACTAAATGGATCTTTGTTGGCAAAGTAATGTCTCTACTTTTTAATACACTGTCTAGGTTTGTCATAACTTTTCTTCCAAGTAGCAAGCATCTTTTTAATTTTGTGACTGCAGTCACCGTCTGCAGTGAGTTTGGAGCCCAAGAAAATAAAACCTGTCACTGTTTCCATTATTTCCCCACCTATTTGCTATGAAGTGATGGGACCAGATGCCATGATCTTCGTTTTTTGAATGTTGAGTTTTAAGCCAGCCTTTTCACTCTCCTCTTTCACTTTCATCAAGAGGCTCTTTAGTTTCTCTTCTCTTTCTGCCGTAAGGGTGGTGTAATCTGCATATCTGAGGTTATTAATATTTCTCTCAGGACATCCAGTCTCATGGTTCAATATACCATGTGCTGGGCTTAGTCACTCAGTCATGTCTGACTCTTTGTGATCCCATGGACTGTAGCCTGCCAGGCCCCTCTGTCCACGGGATTTCTCCAGGCAAAAATACTGGAGTGGGTTGCTTTGCACTCCTTCAGGGGATCTTCCCAACCCAGGATCGAACTTAAGTCTCCCGTACTGCAGGCAAATTCTTTACTGTTTGAGCCACCAGAGAAGCCCTAATATATCATATTCTCTTTCAAAATCCTGTCTCTAGCTTAGACTTTTGCCCTGAAATTATATACATATATCTAGGCTTATATATTCAGCCATGTCCTACTCTTTGCAGCCTTAAGGACTGTAGCCCACCAGGCTCCCCTGTCCATGGGGATTCTCCAGGCAAGAATACTGGTATGAGTTGCTGTGCCATCCTCCAGGGGATCTTTCCACCACCATCAAGTGAACATCAGAAAGGACCCGATTCTCCCATCTCAGTTAACAATAATATTCTTCCAAGTTCCTCAGTGAAAAGATCTTGAGTCCTTTTATTTCTCTTCCTATTACTGTCACATCTAATTTATCAGCAAACTCAAATGTACCTTCAAAACATATCTAGAGTCTGACCAGCTCCTTTCAAGCCCACTACTACCACTCAGATCCAAGTCACCATGATCTCTCCAGTGGATTACTAATGTAGGTTTCCAGTTAATCCTTCAGTTTTAACCCTTGCTCTTTTTCAGGCTGTTCTCAACACAGACGCCAGAGTGGATCTGTAAACCAGATCATTTTTCTGTTCAGAGTGAAATCAAAAGTCCTTTCAGTGGTCTATGAGGTTTTACAAAATATGTAACTCAATAGTCTTAGATTTTTCATGCTACCACCTACCCTTCACTCATTGCTCAAAAGCCACGCTGGCCTCTGACTATTCCATAACCATGCCTGCCCATGCTCCCAACTTAAGAGTTTATGTATTTAGTATTCTTGCTTGGAGAATCCTATGGACAGAGGAGCCTGGCGGGCTACAGTGCACAGATTACAAGAGTCGGACATGACTTAGTGACTAAACCACCACCACCACCCCCATTTGTCTTTCTCTTAGCCTGGAATGCTCTTCCCACAGATATTCCCATCATTAGCTCCCTTGGTTCCCTTAGATATTTACTAAAAGATCTTCTTAGTGAAGTTTTCCCTAACTACCAAATTTAAAATAGGAATCACATTTACCTGAATTCTCTCTATCCCTGCTTTATTCTTCCCCAAAGCACTTATTACTACTAACATTTTATATATTTTACTATATACTTACATCTGTGTGTTTGATTCTGGTCTTATTAGAGTATAAATTTCATAAGGGCAGGCTATTTGTTTTGTTCCTTTCTATATTCCTTATTCTGAGAAGAGAGCTGTCTAGAGCTAGCTGTTCAATATATGTTTGTTGAGTGAAGAAAAAAACAGTATCCTCTAGAAATATGATGGTATCAACTTCTCTCTGATGAAAAATTACCTCACTTCTTTCTACATGTTTGTGCTTAAAAACCCGATGAGAGAAATGGTTTCAGAAGGAGAAAAGTGAAAGGTGCTCAGTCATGTTGGACTCTTTGCGACCCCTTGGACTGCCAGGCTCCTCTGTCCATGGGATTCTCCAGGCAAGAACACTGGAGTGGGCCATTCTCTTCTCCAGGGGATCTTCCCAACCCAGGGATCAAACAGGTCTCTCACATTGCAGGCAGATTCTTCACTGACTGAGACACCAGGGAAAGTAGCATAGTAAGTCAGCATTCTGCTCATACTTCTTTTTAAAAGACAGTGATATGTTAATAAGACCTCACATTTCTTCTAAAAGTTGTGTCATTTGAAAACATTATTTTGATTATCTTCTAAGATGTGTGAAAGTTGAACATACCTATCAATTACATTCTTAAAATGAACATTGATAATTTTAACCAAAGCTAATTAATCTCACCTTTGCAGGCGGATTCTAATCTAATGCTTCCATTAAATTAGATGGGCTTCCCTGGTTGCTCAGGGGTGAAGAATCCACCTGGAATACAGAAGACACAGGTCAGCAGGTTCAATCCCTGGGTGGGGAAGATCCCCTGCAGAAGGAAATGACAACCCATTCCAGTGTTCTTGCTGGAAAATCCCATGGACAGAGGAGCCTGGCGGCTACCGTCCATGGAGTCACAAACAGTTCGACATAACTTATCAACTAAACAACAGCACAGCTAAATCAGATGAGAGCTCAGTTCTCTTATACTGTTCACCATACTTCTCTGCTGTCCTCCACCTATTAAGTGATACCAATTTTTCATTAGCTCAATGACCACTGCTTATATTATTGTGACTATCTTAATATTGTTATCTGACATTACTTTGTAAAAACTCTGGCACTCATAGTTTTAATTTTTCAAAGGTTTTTCTTATGATAGTTCATTTGCATAGATTTGGATTTTAATTTGAGGATAAAATACCTTCTCTTGTGTGTCTGGGATTAATTCAAGAAGGTTTTTTTTTTTATTTTTCTCCTAGCATCTGCCTTTTCCTTTTTTTATATCAGATCTTTCTGTTTTGATCTCTGTGTCTTGACTGAAGCACCCTTAGACTATATGGTTAACTTTGGCTGACCAGTCATATTTAAAATCAAAGCTTTACAAAGCTGATTGGATGTTCTGTGTCTAGAGGTGGTGACTGTTAATTTAAGGCTTCACTATAAGGTCCTCATGTGGCGAGCCATTTTTCTTTTCCCACCTTTTTTTTAACTTTAAAAAATGCTTCTCTGTCAGTATCTAAAGGTTGTTTTTCTGTGACCATTTAGATAAGAATACTTTCTTTCACCCTTGGGGACACAGACTTCATGGCCTGCTCACATTCTAGAATTTGAATAGTAAGAAAAAAAGCTGATGCTTCACCTTGCAGATTGGCTCTTAATCACAATTTTTAAAGATGTCACACACACCCATGGCTAATGCTTCCTGACTAGCCCCTCTGAAAATAGTCACTCTCAAATTATGTTATCGTTAATCTTCTGCATAATTCTTGTCACTATCTGGTATTTTTGTTTAGTTGTCTCTTTATATTATCTCTATTCCCTTCTAGAATGCTACGTAAGATCTTATCTATTGTGTTCACTTCCTAGTACATAGTATGTAGCTAACAAATATGTACCAAATGAATAAATGATTATATGAATGAATGGGATCTGAACTCCCTATTAATAAATTTCTCCAAAGAAAAGATGCAGATTGGGAGAGAGTTGGGAATGGAGGACAAAATTGCATGACTTACCAGTCGCATCTTCTATCTCTTCCACTCTCAACACAGTTTCTTTAAAACCAGTGCCCATATTTTTTGCCCAGCATCTCAATCACATGGTCTGGTGAGGTTTATGGCCCCAAATTCTGAGCCTATTTCGTTCTCTGTGCTCAGATTAGTGGTTTCCATGGTTATCCACACTACACAGCTAGTCAGCTACCACTCACTCCTCTATCAGCTCTTCTCTTAGTCCTGAGGAGTTTATACTTCTTTTATCCCTTTTTTGTTGTTTATGTGGGAGAATCATAAATGATCTAAACAATTGTGGTCTTTCCATCATGCACACCTAAAATCAGAGTGCTTTGATAAGGAAACTGTTTTATTTTTCTTCTCTTCTTTGTCCCACTATAAGGAGTGGTTGCCATTTATTCACATCTCTATATGCAAAATAATCTTTTAAAATTGCAAATATGATTACTGCAGACTCCTTGCCTTCTTAAAATACTTCAATGACTTTACATTGCTTTTAAGATAAGGGCCTAAAAGCCCTCTTCCTTGTAGAATAGCCCTGTGTTGCCCAGCCTGCCTCTCTGGTCTCAGCTCTCACAGTTTTGGACAGCTAAGCAGGGCTCTGTATTTTAGGATCTCTCACATGACTTAGCTCTCCTTTGCCATAAGACCTTCTGCATAAACTTTTAGCTCTCCTTCAAAGTTACTTCTTCAGGACATCTTTCCTTGACCTCCCAGACTAAGTAAATTCCTTCTAGTCTCCCACTGGACTGTTCTTTTACGTGTAATAGCACCTAACATAGCTGTGCATGAGTGCTAAGTCACTTCAGTCGTGTCCAACTCTTTGTGGCTCCATGGACTGTAGCCTGCCAGGCTCCTCTGTCCATGGGATACTCCAGGCAAGAATTCTGGAGTAGGTTGCTACGCCCTCCTGCAAGGGATCTTCTCGACCCAGGGATTGAACCCATCTCTCTTATGTCTCCTGCATTGGCAGGCAGGTTCTTTACCACTAGCATCACCTGGGCAGCCCTAACATGGCTGTAGTTAATTTTTAATTTGGCATTATGTTATCAAAACTAGTGAGAGAGAGACAACTGTTAACCTCCCTGTGGTCATTAACATATGTTCACAGCCTAGTCTGGTACTTGGCATGATACAGGTTCTCAAAAAATATTTTCTGAATGAATAAATAAATAAATGTAATCAAGCACACAGTTCTAAGAAAAGACAAGAAGAAAGCCCCTACAGAGCACAGAGATCTTTGTCTTTTTGGTCCTTACATTGTTTATTGGCTTCTCGTGTGATTATAGCATTGGCCGATAGGAGAATTTGGTAGTTTTATATGCAGTATTACCACTGACTGGTATTTTTTTTTTTTCTTGACATTCAGTCTTTGAATGTAAATTTAATTCAAAATAGGTTTTAAAACTCTAGTACTATATTTGTTCTTTTGTGGGAAGCAACCACCAAATTAGCCCTAAATCTTCTGAATTGCTCAATTCTATCATTCCTACTACCATGTACCATTGCACCACTGGTCTCTCAATGAAAGACTTGTTTTAATGATTTCTAAGAATTCAAAACATGGGCCTAGGGTAGTGATTTCAGGTATTCCACAATGGTGAACTAACTCTAATCTTAAAAATATACAAAATCTACTATTTTATTCCACAATTGGAAACAGAAATCAAGTTTGCCCCACTGTTTCATCATAAGAATTCATATCAACAAACAAAAAAGAATTCATATCATCAAATCAGGCTGTCAACAATCTCACACTTTGTCTACCAGAATTTGTGAAAAGCACTGATGACTAGAATCCTTATTAAGGTGTGAGCTAATGATCACATTAAAAATTGAACCATGAAAAGCTGAACTTACTTGGAAAAACATAGAAAGAAAGCATATGTAATTGTGGCACTGACTTTATGACTTTGTGCCTTTGCTACTGTCAGCTATGTAAGGAAAATAAGCAAAAGACACTTGCTTGACCCTTTTATGAACAGTCTCTTCTTTATTTCATCCTTCAGTGATCCATCCATGACTTAAGTAGCTGAACTCTAAGGAAAAGCCATCAGATGCTCTTCAGGCCATGATTTTGTGGAAAATGCTTCTTTCTTGACAAAGACAGAAATACAAACAAGAAAGAAAACCAGTCCTCAGGTCTGAGATTTCCTCACTGAAGAACGTAATTTTCTTTCAGTGAAGACTTTAGATGGTCAAGTTGTTTATTACTGTATGAAATGAATGTATAAAATGGAGCCAATAACGGGGAAAAATGGCTTTAATTAGGAAAGTTTGACAAGGACTCTTATTTTCTTGGTTTCTATTTTATATCTGCTATTTTCTAAGGACGAAATGTAATGAATAAGGCATTGAGCTTGCTGTAGAAAACATTTAATTTTAGCTACTTACCTGGTATCTTTAATTGCTAATTAATTTTTCTTTAATTAACAGGGACATTCTTGAGGTGATTATCTCCAAAATTTTTTCTGAATTAAAGGGCAATCTTTCTTATACCTTGACTTGAGGATATCAGTGTGTAACTTGTCTTAAGTATAACTCTGAGGTTTATACTTTGCCAATTTCATTAGTCCATAAAAATGTTATTCTTTTGTGTGACAGAATTCTTTCCATTACAAGACCTGTGCTTAATAAATTAATAACAGGGTCACCTGAAATACTATCAATGCTTAAACTTTATATTTTAATCATGTAAATCATATACTTGGCATGTTTGCATGTAATCAGCCTGTAATCAGATAAGAACAGAACAGACATTTAATTTGAGAGCTCATTTATGTGCCATAGACAGGTATATTTGTGTAATACTCTTAGTCTAATCTGAATACCCATCTCTGAAATGACAAAAGATCACTGAGGCAGAGTTCTTTGTTTAGCCTTGAAATTCTGCAGAACTTATAACTTGGACAAACACAAGAAAAAAATAAACTGATTTGTGAGTTTTATGTTGCAGTTAAATAGGAACATGGTTCTCAAGTTCTCTAGGGACTTGCAGGGCACTCCATCATTTTCTATTGCCGTCTGACACCCTCAAGGAAAGATAAAGTGGAGATGAAAGGACTTACCCCAAGGAAAACGCCAAGGTGAGTAGCAAATGCTGTCAGCTCTCAAGTAGGTTGAAATATTAATTCTACATAGATTTTTTTCTGATAGAATTCTGCCTTTCTAGAAGCACACCACTTAATCAAGGAATCTGAATGCTGGTATTACCCTGCAGTGATATTTTACCCAAATGCAGTGCACTGTGAGAAAACTAATTAACTTTGACTTCACTGCACCTATCCCCAGAAGACTCAGCTCTCTTGTCATTTGGGTAGAATAATTAAAGAAAAATAAAATTTCCCCAAAGAGAACAACTTTTGGTTCAATATTGTAAAACAGAAATGAAATAAATTGTTACCTTGGAAAGAAATGAACTGCAAACTCTTTCCATCTGTTTATTTAGGGAGAAAGTCAGGTGACTTCATCTTCACTGCCACAGACAATTATTAGCTCTTGTATTCTGACTTCTGCAGCATCCGGACTTGCTTATCTGTCAACCACTTCACACACTAGGCCTGGCTGTGCCTATTTTGCCAAATGATGGGTAAGTGAAGCGATGCCCCAGAATATGGATGATCTATGTCAGCCTCCCAGGCAGCTTTGTTACATTTTTAACTGCTGCTCAGAAAAGGACAGGAGAATTTAAAATTCCAGGGCAAGACCCAGTCACTGAATCTCCAGCTCAAAGCCTGAAATGTCATCCCTGATCAATCAGTTGTTAGGGATCACAGAATATTAACTTTTATTCTGAAATTGGCTAGAGATTGAATATAATGTGAAGAAACCAGAGATTATCATACATTCNGACCCAGTCACTGAATCTCCAGCTCAAAGCCTGAAATGTCATCCCTGATCAATCAGTTGTTAGGGATCACAGAATATTAACTTTTATTCTGAAATTGGCTAGAGATTGAATATAATGTGAAGAAACCAGAGATTATCATACATTCCATCAAATTCGCTTTTGTGAGATAACCACTGGATAAACTATGTTATTGGTGGCCAAAGTCTTGTTAATTGGATGGAGCATTTAGATGTTGAGTAGAAGATAAATAATTTTCTAAATTAGAAGCAGTTTTGTAAAAATAAAGTCAACTTTGTAGAAACCTTTGAAAAGCTCTAATCTCTTTTCATCAAGTCCCAAGAATTGCAAGACTTTCTGGAGGTGTTAATTTAAGATAATAGGAAAAGTTTGTGAACCTTATGTCTTTGATTTACTTTTTAGGCTATAAATAAAATTTATACAAAACAAACTCACCACTCACATTTACAGTGATTGACAAAAGTGAATACAGGAACCAAAGGGATTTCTGAAGGATAAAAAATTACCCTGCTTGTTTCAAAAAGATTTTAAAAAACCATTTTAACTGTTAAGCATTCTTATTTGAAGCTGGCAATAACTTGTGTTGCTCGGTTTTGACTTGACAACTGAAAGCAGGTCAGCAAATTTCTGTCTCCACAAACATTCTGAAGCTCATGTGAGATCTCTACATGGTAACCTAAAGTTACACAATTTTGCTAAACTCATAATACTTGAGAATAAGAATAATGCTTTTGATACTGGTCCTTAAGGTCAGATTACAAGGAAGGCTGACATTAAAATTCTGTTTGAACCATCTGTCAGCTCTTCCTTCATGGCTTAAAACATGAAACAAGTTTTTAACCTTCAATGACTCGAAGAAAAACACCCTATGTCTTTGACATTTCATGCTCAATAGACAATGTTTTCTGTTTTTCTGTTCTTAATTTTGGCAACATTTTATTATTTGAGGCATGCTGCTCATGGAACAATATTCTTTTGCTTTTGCNTTTTTAACCTTCAATGACTCGAAGAAAAACACCCTATGTCTTTGACATTTCATGCTCAATAGACAATGTTTTCTGTTTTTCTGTTCTTAATTTTGGCAACATTTTATTATTTGAGGCATGCTGCTCATGGAACAACATTCTTTTGCTTTTGCTCTCAAAACCAAGGACCCAACTAATTAAGAGAGAAGATAAAATAGAAATTGATGTTGGAAATATATAACTTAAACTCAGTTACAGGAAATGTTAACTTCCAAAGACAAAACCTGAAGAAACGCCACAGAAAGTCTGGCTATCTGCCTCCTTGGGAGATGTGGCAGGGAACCGAACATACTCCAAATCTATTCTTCCATCCAAGGATTTAAAGGAGAAAAGGAAAGACATAAGCATCCAAATGCAGACTTCCAAAGAATAGCAAGGAGAGATAAGAAAGCCTTCTTCAGCAATCAATGCAAAGAAATAGAGGAAAACAACAGAATGGGAAAGACTAGAGATCTCTTCAAGAAAATTAGAGATACCAAGGGAACATTTCATGCAAAGATGGGCTCGATAAAGGACAGAAATGGTATGGNCAAGCCCTGCAAAGGGGGCAGAATTTAGATGAGAAGGGTGGGATGGAGTGGGAGGTGGGAGGGAGGTTCAAGAGGGAGGGGACATCTGTACACCTATGACTGATTCATGTTGCTGTATGACAGAAACCAACACAGTATTGTAAAGCAATCACCCTTCAATAAAAATAAATAAAAATTTTTTTAAAAGTGTTGGTGAACTCGAAGAGGCCTCAAATGATAAGCAACAAGTTTGTAGAAATAAACATAGCTATAACCACAGACAAGATTGAAAACTGAATGCCCAGCGAGTCAGCATGGAGGGCTGGTAGTGACCAGGAACGGACACTGGACCACAGACCCCAGACGCGATTAGACACGTGACACTTGAGGACCAGCCTTTACCCACGGGGCTCGGCCTTAGTGCAATGGAGTCACCCAGAAGTGAGATACAACCTGGGAGGGAGGGGAGAGGGAAAATCCTGAATTGCTCAAGAGTGAATGATCAATGGCCACAATGTGGATTTTGAAATGTCAGAAAGTTCTGTTACAGAGAATATATTTGTCCTAAAATGGCTATTTTTGCACATGTTTGTGGCCTAATCTCATACTCACTTCACGTATGAAGACTAACTTGAGTAGACCAACTGCTCTCTAACTAGATATAGGAAGCAGTCAGTAAGTTTCAGGATTACAGAGGTAAAGAGAAAGACCTGAGAAAAGAGGTAATGCTATTTTCCGTCATGTACTGTAGTCTTCTTCATGGCTACTTAACATGTCAATATTTGCATCTCAGACACAGGGTTTGGCAATTCATGCCTCCTGAACCAAATCCAAACTGTTGCCTGCCTGTTTTGTTACAGCTTGCCAATTTAAATTGTTTTAATATTTTCAAATGCTTGTAAACAAATCAAAAGAAAATCATACATAATCGTCAATATCTGGAAATAAAACTTTACTGGAGCAGAGTCATACCTACTTGTTTATAAAAGTAGCTTACTACAGCAAAGTTAAGTAGTTGCAACAGACCATACGACCCTGACAGCCAAATATTTTTGCCATCTATTCATTTACAGAATAAATTTGACAATCCTAGATCTAGTAGTAAACTTCCAGGTTGAACATACACAGAACTCAAACTCATCAGACGTGTTTACTAGGATTCTGTGGNAATATTTTTGCCATCTATTCATTTACAGAATAAATTTGACAATCCTAGATCTAGTAGTAAACTTCCAGGTTGAACATACACAGAACTCAAACTCATCAGACGTGTTTACTAGGATTCTGTGGCCATTTAATATTAAACTATTGCTTAATTTGAGTGGGTGGCTGTATATACAGGGCTTCCCTGGTGCTCAGATGGTAAAGCATCTTCTTGCAGTGAAGGAGACCCAGGTTCTATCCCTGGGTTGGGAAGATCCCCTGGAGAAGGGAATGGCAAACCAATCCAGAATTCTTGCCTGGAGGATTCCATGGACAGAGGAACCTGGTGGGCCATAGCCCATGGAGTTGCAAAGAGTTGGACACAACTGAGCAACTAATACACACACACACACTGTATGTAAAGGTCAGGAGCAGAGTCTGACATACAGTAAGCACCATCTAAGTGATAGATAATCTTCTCATTTGTAATCTTGTATAATTTGAAATTGTACTTCTAGCTGCTGCTAGGATTTGCTTCTATGGTTTCAATATTATTATTTTTTAAACTCAACAAACCAAGTTTCCATTCAATTTATCAGGTAAAGTAAAAACTCATCTAAATGTTGCAAGTCAAACCAGTAAAAGTCAATCACCATGCCTTGTTTACTCTGAAATATGTACCTGGATATGAAAAGATGTCACTATCACTCCAATATTGTTTCCAATAGAATAATAATGGTAACAGCAGGTAGCTGTTCCTTCCAAATGTCAAGCATTTGAAACATATTTTCACTTACCTCTAATGAGATCCCCACAAGGTAGGGCTATTCCCAATCTATAAATGAGAAAAATGGGGCTCAGAAAGACCAAGGAACTCACTCACAGCTGTGGTCCATAAGTGGCAGATCCAAGACCCCAGTACTCGATAAATCTCAGGTCTCCCCTGCAAACTGTATCACTTTTTCTTTACAGTTTCTGGCTTCAAGTATCATTCACTCCTCTACTCAGTCTTCTTTCGATAAAAACTGCCATTAACACTCTGGCTAAGGAGATCTAGTGGCCCAGCTGATGACCGGAAGCACATTTTCTTCTGTCAGACAAGGCCCGGTGTGGGAGGTTCCCCGCCTCGCCCTCCCGGCGCCCCCTGGCGGCCTCTGTGGGCGCGGCCGCTGGGCTGACCTTTGGCCTCCTGCGGCGACAGTCCAGTCGGCCACTCTGGCAGATGCGCACGCGCCTAACGGCCTCCTTGTGCATAACCCTGTCATTCAGACATTGCAGTCCTGACCTTCGCTTGTCAGGAGAGTGTCCTGACTGCTGTTCTCTCTCAGAAAGGAGCTTGACTGAAAAGATCAGTGAGCCTCACAGGCCCTTGACTTTAACAAGGAAACTCTCTGTTCTTTCCTGGACATTTCGGTTTTCATAACCCCGTCTTTTTGATCCTCAATAAGCATACTCCGGGCATGAGAGGCTTCGGTGTTCTCTTCAAAAGTCCACTCCCTAAAGCCAGAAAGAGAAAAACAAATATCATATAGCGTCACTTATATGTAGAATCTAGAAAAATGGTACAGATGAATTTATTAACAAAGCAGAAATAGAAACAAAGATGTAGAGAATAAACGTATGGACACCAAGCGGGAAGGAAAAGTGTGGGATGAACTGGGAGACTGGGACTGACATATACACTATATATATTAGCATACATATACACACGTATTGTGTGTGTGCTAAGTCATCTCAGTCCTGGCTGACTCTTTGCAACCCTACGGACTGTAGCCCTCCAGGCTCTCTGTCCATGGGATTCCCCAGGTAAGAATAGGGGAGTGCATTGCCATTTCCTCTTTCAGGGGATCTTCTTGACCCAGGGATAGAACCCACATCTCCTGCATTGGCAGGTGAGTTCTTTACCCCTAGTGCCACCTGGGAGGCCCCGTACACGTTTGTATGACCATGTATAAACCAGATAACTACTGAGAACCTGTTGTACAGCACAGGGAACGCTACTCAATCATTTGTGGTGACCTAAATTGGAAGGAAATCTAAAAAAAGGGTGGATACATACATACATATACCTGACTCCGTTTGCTGCTGCTGCTAAGTCACTTCAATCGTGTCAGACTCTGTGCGACCCCACAGACGGCAGCCCATTGGGCTCCGTCTTCCCTGGGATTCTCCAGGCAAGAACACCGGAGTGGGTTGCCATTTCCTTCTCCAATGCATGAAAGTGAAAAGTGAAAGTGAAGTTGCTCAGTCGTGTCCGACTCTTAGTGACCCCATGGACTGCAGCCTACCAGGCTCCTCCATCCATGGGAGTTTCCAGGCAAGAGTACTGGAGTTGCCTTCTCCGGACTCCGTTTGCAGTACAGCCAAAATTGACACAACATCGTGAACCAACTCTACTTCCATTTTAAGTTCACTACTTAAAAACAAAAGATAACACAATAGTTTCAACCTAATTTTCTAAATTAGCTAATTTATTAGCTCATCAGAGAGTATATTCAACTGATAATTGTTTTTTCCCTCACACGTACTGCCTCAAATTGAATTTGCCAGTCTCTGGTGGTGTGTTTGGGACTTTTTTCTCTGCCAAACTAAGATATTTTTTAATGTGTTGATTAATAAACACCACCATGTTTGAGGCTTTATAAGACCTCATACAATTGTTGCTTAATAGATCTTTCTTGGCAGCCTCAGAACTTTTTTATCTTTCCAAATATGTTTAAATAATTTGATTCATTTCAGCATAAGGTTGAATAATAAAGTTATATGCTAAGCAGATACAAAATGAAGACTATATCATCCCTGTCCTGGGGGTGCTTTGCTAGCTAGAATGGTACTAAGCTAAAGACTCAGTGCTTGAACTCAAATACACTGAGCGTAAGAGTTCATTGCGCCCCCTCCCTGAAAAAGGTATGTAAATATCCAAGCTCCTGCTACCTAAATGTGACCCTATTTGTAAATAGTGGTTTTACAGGTGTAATCAATATAAGAAGAAGTCATTAGTGTGAACACTAATTCAGTATGACTGGTGTCCTCAAGAGAAGATGGAAGTTTAGACACACACAAACAGGGAGAATGCCATGTAAAGACAGAGGCAGAGATTGAAGTTCTGTTGCCATGAACCAGGGAATAACTGGAGCTGCAAAATACTGGAAAAGGCAAGGAAAGTCCCTGTCCTAGAGGCTTCGCAGGGAGCATGGCTCTGCTGACCTCTTGATTTTACACTTCTAGGCTCCAGATCTGTGAAAGAAAAAGTTTCTGCAGTTTTAAGGCACCCAGTTATGGGCACTTTGTTATGGCAGCCCTAAGAAATTAGTGCTGTGGATACACAAGTCCCATACATAACACTCTATGGCAAAAAGTGAGGGCTCAGAATCCTGAAAGTGATATAAAATGTGAGGAAGGCTCAGAACTGGGAATCCAGAAAAAGTTTCCTGGGACAAAGACACAAGATATAGATATGAAGGAATAGCACAGTTCGGACACCTGGAACCAGGGAGCAGGGCTTTCTAGAGGAAGGGACAGTCAATTGCATGGATATTGAAAAGCAAAAAGGAGAAGCTCAGGATGATAAGGTCAAAGGAGAATGGGGAAGCTGAATGGGGAAGCTGGAAGGACACTGGGACCAGATGGTGTGAAAGGTCTGAATGCTGAGGTCTTTGCTCCTAGGGAAATAAGGAAACCATGGAAGGCCTTGAGGTGGTGAGTGATCACACTAGGTCTTTGTTTTAAAAAAAAAAAAAAAAAAGAAAATCACTTTTTGTAGGCTAGGTTGAAGAGGAGAAAGATTTGGAGACAAGGAGACCAGTTAATAGGCTATTACAGTAACCCAGGATACAGGCAATAAGGAATTGATCTAGGATAGTTGTGTGATAATTGAAGGAGAAAGAAATATGAATATAAGGCATTATACTTGTCTGTCTGTGTCTGCCTTCTTACACGGCGCTGTCTCTCCTTGAGGTCGTACACCATACTGCTCTGCAGTCTGAAGATCTGGGTCCAAATGCCAGCCCCATACCATACTAGCAAGTTCCTCTCTGGTGATTTTGTCTGTAGAAGGGGGATACAAGCAATGTCAACCACATGGTTTGGTGTGAGAATGATATAATGTGTGAAAAGCCCAAGAAATGTTAATAATGGTTATGATTATGCCACTCTTAATTTTCACTGATACATGTTCTGTGTAGTGCTTAACACATAAAAGATATTGTTAAGTCTTATGAATAAATTAATACACTAACAGATGAAATATATGGAATGAAGTGGGTGCTACTGAAAAGAGATAACAAGGATTAGTTGATGGAACAGGCACTAAAGAGGCAGAAGGAAATTAAGGGAATCAAAGGAAAAATTGGCCTTGGAAAGATAAAGGACTTTTTTCATAAGTATGTATACACATTTTGAAAGCCTTTGAAAATCAAGCATTTTAACTACTCACACTTGTTAGTTTTGGTTCCTGATCTTATTGTTTGCTGTTTCAATATGACTAAAGGTACACAGAGCACATCAGACAGGACTTTCTCCAGATCAATGAAGATCAAGGAATCAAGGAAAACCTACTTGTTACCTCCTGAGGGCATGCTGTTTTACTTTCTAAATGTAATGGGGCATAGACAGTATTTATAAAGGTCACAGGATGTTTCTTAATAAACATGTATCATTTGCAATATAAAGAGAAGAATTAAATCTTTACAGATATTAAAATATTTCCATCTTCTAAAGCTCTACAGTAGATTTCACAAAACACAGTGTATAGTAGCTTTACTTGACATTTAAATTGCTGCTTTCTTGACTTGACAGTTGGTGCACCAGTATATTTATGCCATTATGTAACGGGTCCACATTGCTTACAACTAGATGAGGAGCTAACAGCAATATACTTAATAATGACCTTGCCAGGAATAATTTAATATAGTTTATGAACTATTAAAGTATCAGTATCATGTGTTAAGAAGAAGTATCTAAGATAAATAAATCTAGTTAGCAGCATCCAGGAAAAGAGCTCTGGGAGAATTGAAAGCTATAATGTATTTTCATAGTCTTCATATTTTAGAATAGGATTCCTATCAGAGTTAAATGTGGGCCATTTCAGAATCAAAAACAATTGAAAGTTAAGAGTTGGAAAGAAAATTAAAGACTCCTTTCAATTCTCTAATTTGTAGCATTAGAGAGGCCAGGAAATTTGCCCAAGAACATGAAAAGGAAGCCGGTAGGACTGTGCTGGTTCACTGTTTTAAGGCTGGCCATTGTGAAGGATCTGGTGTTCAGTAAGTTCGTGTGTGTGTGTGTGTGTGTGTGTGTGTGTGCTGGTTCACTGTTTTAAGGCTGGCAATTGTGAAGGATCTGGTGTTCAGTAAGTTCGTGTATGTATGTGTATGTGTGTATGTGTGTGCGCACACACGCGCGCTCAGTCATGTACGACTCTTTGTGACCACATGGACTATAGCCTGCCAGGTTCCTCTATCCATGGAATTTTCCAGGCAAGAACACTGGAGTGTGTTGCTATTTTCTACACCAGAGAATCTTCCTGACCCAGGGATCAAACCGATGTCTCTTGCATCTCCTGCTCTGGCAGGCAGATTCTTTAGCACTTCATCACCTGGGAAGCCCCTTCAGTAAGCAGTTACCCTGAGAAAACCAACTAAATAAATGCTTGATGGAAACTCTTGTATTCTTACAGCTGAAACATTAAATATAATTATGCTTTCCATTTTGAATGAGGAATTACAAAGAATATGTAATATGCCATCTTTTTAAACAAAAAATTATTTCCCTTTAATAATGCTCTTTAACATTTATCTTAATGACTAAGAAAAAAACTAAAAAAGTGCAAAAGTGAACTCAAGGATAATTTGAGCTACCAAAAATAATTATTTTAAGTGAGTCCACCTAAATTGAGAATGAATAATTTTATATTACATTATGTAAAAAGATCAATTCTCTTTAACCTTGAAAACTGTAACTATGAATTATGAAAATAAGGTGATTTAATTTGTATCTTTAAATTTTTTGTTATAATTGCAATTTTGCACTAATTTTTCATACAATGACTCAACTGTTTATCGATTTATATAAGAAATATTTATTCTAAGAAAATTGTGTTATGGCACATTCTACCCTTCAAATCTGAATTTCATGTAACAGAAGCAAAGAGGCTCATTTCTGTTTTCAAGATTCACCTTTTAGCCTTTTGGTTTTCATATCACTCCCTAGGCAAAGCCCATCACATACAAACCATGTTGCTTCTTCCCTCTGACTTGAGTCTCACGTTTTATGGGCTGTGTATGAGAGCCAAGCGGTTTTCCCAGGTCACTTTGTAAACCTTGACTCTTGCACTTTCACTCTTCAATCAAACTGACTTGTATTGTTGGATAACATAGCAGCTGATAATCTTCAAAGCACTGACTGATTATATGACAAGATGCTGACTGACATCAATACCGGGGTTAAAAAAGGAAGGATATTCCACTGGGCATTAATTTCTTTAGTGCTTAGTTACTAATTAGTATTTTTAATTTTAAAAGTATTTTATATTGAAATATAGTTAATTTACAATGCTATGTTCATTTCAGGTAATCATAGCCATGTGATTTAGTTATATATTTGTCCTCTTTAACACAACACGATTGTCTATTTTCAGGTAACAAATAATGGATGATATTTTTGAACACTTACAGAAAGCATATGATGTTTTATATAAAGTTCCAGGGGATGCACTGTTTGTGTTCAAGTATTACAGACATCACATTCAAATGGAATTTTCTGAAAAGCATTAATTACATTTGAATCATCTTAGAACGATAATCCTGCCTCAGTTCAATATCCATCAGCAAAACTGTCTAAAGATTATTATCTCTGCTACACCTGACTTCTCCAGATTCACCCATCAAATTAGTTTTTACAGAAAGTTTCCACTTTTCCAATTGAATCAAGTTCAGAGTCCATAAGATAAAAGGAATTTAAACTTAAAGAATATGACATTTCTTCCATTAGCCTCTAAGAATAAAGTTCTCCCAACCTATTTTCAGTTTTAATTTCACTTTCTAAAGGCTTAAGAGTGATTTCATGAACNAAGTTCAGAGTCCATAAGATAAAAGGAATTTAAACTTAAAGAATATGACATTTCTTCCATTAGCCTCTAAGAATAAAGTTCTCCCAACCTATTTTCAGTTTTAATTTCACTTTCTAAAGGCTTAAGAGTGATTTCATGAACAGTTACGTACTCATTGAGATAGACTTTTGGGGCAAGATGAAAGTTATGCTATGTGGTTTAATGTACTAGTATTTATATAATTTATATAAAATTATTTATATTTGTTTTCTTCCCTAAACTGCACTTAAAAATGACAGGCTGACTTCTTAATGGTAGGAATTATAAGCCTTCAAATATCCTAAATGACTACATACTACTTGCATATATCTTGACTTAATTTATTATAGCCAAAACAAACAGAGACTGTAAGTTGAATAAAAGTAATTTTGCCACCTTTCTTATATAACTTATCTGGTTGTGTAACTTACAGAGAAAGGTTACTTTAGAAGAGTCCTAGTTTATGATTTATTCAAATACTAAGAACCACAATCCTAACAGCAAGAAATGCAAACCCTTGTGATTATTCTCCATTCAGTACAGAGAAAATATTGTTTTCTGACTGGTCTATTTTACATAAATTCCGACAATACAGTTTCGTTTATCTTTCCACATAAATTTCAAGATAAGTATTCTGAAAGTCTTTTAAAAATTAGCATACAAATTAGTATGTAAAAATGACTTGACACACAACATTGGCGATATTTGATGAGCTTTCCTGTATTAAGAAGAACCACTCTTTTATTTCAACTTAATTTAGCTGCAATCTAGCAAAGTAGCAACTGTGGAGATGTCAAAGAGTATAAAAGTTAGTTCCTCCCTCAGATTATAATCTGTGGAGGAAATAATGCTTACAGATCTGAAACTATCACAGACTTAAGAGACAAATTATAGTTGCCTCAAAATTGAGGGACCCCCCCAGAGGGCTACCTAGGTGCCCCCAACTCTTTGGTGCCCCCTTCCTTTTAATATGTAAATACTGTAACTTTACTTTTTCTCATGTGCTATGAAAAACCCAATCACCATCCCACTAGATGGGAATCATTGGTGAAGCATTTCCCCTACTGTCCTTTGGCTTCCGTTTTCTGATTTTTACATTCAACATCTCACTTCTGCAGCTGCTATCCTTGGTCTGCACAGCTTTGCTCCCCACTGGCCACTGCATGGATTCCTTCACTCCTTCAGGATACCGCTGACACAGAACAGAGGTTTCCTTAAGGTCTGGCACAGCGGAAGGTGGGGCTTTCAGCACAGGACAGACATTAACTTAAAGCTAATAAGTGTATATATTCTTCAGCCTGTCCCAGGCATGGGTCACATCTCACTGTCTACGCTCCCTTAGCGATATTAGCTACATTTTTTCAGACTCCATGTCATCCCTTCTCCAGTATTTCCAACTTCCTACCCTCTCTCATACACAACCTCAGGTAATCCATGTTTCTGCTCTTTAATTTGAAGAATTTGGCAATCTTTCAGTAATCTATGCTATAAGGAAGCTTCACCATTCCCAAAGAATCTATTGAGTTTTTCCCCTAAAAAAAAGAATCCTCTCCCCTTACATGAAAAAGCTACTTGTCTAGTATATGAAAAGTGGTTGTAGTCAATTCCTGCTTTGCATATAAATTTTCATCTTCAGATTTCATGAGCAAGTGAGGATCAGTAAAAGAGAGTTCTCTGCAAGCTGACTTGTCCATCAGGCTTCGTGCAGACCATGGGAACTAAGCCAAATGCAAGGCTCATTAGTATCTGAGTTGATTGGAAAGAGAAAGATACACAGTGGAACAAACAAATATGAAACTGTGCATGATTCACACGGGAGAGTGAGAGAATTACTTAATGAGAATTGAGAGGTAGTGAGTGGAGAAAATGGACTCAGAGAAATAGTTTGGTGGCCAATGATAGCATAACTAGAGAGCATGAAGAGAATTTAAACTTGGAATAATAGAAAACAAGAAACAGAAACTTTTGGGATTCCTTAACACAGCGTGGGTGAAGAAATCTTTGATGTAACAGAGATGGGTTGATGGAATAAAGGCCTCCAGCTGAGACGTCAGTCTGTATGATATAGCGATAACTGTGAGGGGAGACAGGAAACGCGCCAGCCTGGTGATCCTGGAAGGGAGGACACTTGTGAGATGAGAAATAATGCAAAGAATCCACCTGCCTGGGCTTAAGGCTGCACATAGCTACACCATCCTGATACATTTAGCAGTGAGCTGGGTAAGAGAGAATGAACTATTTACCCTCCAAACTGCAGGGGTTGTTATCAAAGCTACAATTTAATGGTACTTTTCTACTCAGTTTGCCTCTCAAGATTTTTCCTTTGTTCCTCTCTAAACGTATGTAACACTATTAGCATAATCTTAAAATATGTATATATCTTAATCTTTTACAAACTATTTTTGTTGTTTTTTATAACAAACACAATAAATGTTGAATGTAGAAAATGTATAAAAGAAACATAAAATAAAAGCATCAATGATCCACCATCTAGAGATATACCTGCTAATATTCCTTTGGTAAATATACTGTATTTTTAACAGGTTAATGCATTTAATTTTGTCTTCTGCATAGTTCACTTGTATTGTTTTTTAAACTATGGCTTCTACAAAAGCTTTCTTAAAAAGACAAATTCATTAAGCTTCCTGTCCTTTGGTTTCCCCATTTAAACCAATAAAGAAAAGAACACTTGATATTTTCTGGGTATTGCCAGGGCAGAATGGTTAAAGAAGGGAAAGTGGGAAGACAAGTTTCTGAGAGAGACTTTCGGTGACAGAAATGTGTCTCAGGTTTTGTGATTCCATTCTTTTTGGCGCACGACATTAACTTTCTCAAAAACTTGATGTTTTTAAATAATTCATGTTTAATAAAGAGAAGCATTGGGAAAGTACATGAAGGCAAGAAAAGATATTTTGTACCTTGAATTTTCACTGACTCCAAGATCTGCAAACGTTTGTTTTTTAGGTACTAGACTCAAAAGAGAGGTTTTCTTCCTGCCTTCTATGGTAGCCAGGAATGAAAAACCATAACAAAATACACTCTTTGAAATCAAAGGCAACAGAATATTCTGGGACATCATTTATTTTATTTAGTAACTCTTGCTACAGAAAACTCAGTAACTCCTAAAGGGACCTATTCTTTAGAATGGAGAACTATTTTTTGTCCCTAAATGATGACATTATTTCTAAAGAAGAATGACTTCTCATTATCTTCTCAGGGTTCTAAACATAGTCCAATTTAAACTCTGCTATAAGTTGTAATTTTTTTAAACAGTATAACCATTGCTTTTCTACTCTCAGTTCTGACAATAAAACATATTTCTTATTTTCAAAAGTTTTATAGACCTTAACTACTTCCTGGAAATAAAGTGTCTAGGAAGAAAGAAGGAGCTACCCCGGTTAAGTATCTTGGAGATTTGAGATGAGATCTGGTGAAAATTTCTCAATAACTACTGTATTGACCTTAGGTCATTTAATCTCTCTATGTTAAGACTTGATTCTAATACGCTTTCAACTATTCTCATTTAGCTAAGCCATCACTTACACAGAATATTAGGAGAAACAAAAGAAACAATGGTTTTTGAGCACAGAGCCTATAAAAGAGTGGCTAGATGCTAAGCAGAGTTACCCACCCCTTATAAAGAGAAGTCAAATTGTCCAAATGACCCACGGAATGACTTCACTTCACACATTGGGAAATAAGATGCTTACCCTTATACAGAGAAGTCAAGTTGTCCAAATGACCCACGGAATGACTTCACTTCACACATTTGGAAATAAGATGCCTAGTGGTCTCAGAGCAAAACAAAATAGCCACACTTTTGACCTTTTCAGCATTCCAAAATGCTTAGGAGGAAACAATTTGTTTATTGCTTACAATAAACATATTACCTCAAAGACATACAATTTCACTTCTTAGAAAGAGGAGAAATAGGTCAAAGTCATGCACATATAGTTCTGCATGAATATCCACTGATGATTTCAAATTAGAGAGAACTTTCAAGTCATGGAGTTTCCCTGGTGGCTCAGAGGGTAAAGCATCTGCCTGCAATGCAGGAGACCCAGGTTCAATTCCTTGGTCAGGAAGATCCCCTGGAGAAGGAAATGGCAACCCACTCCAGTATTCCTGCCTGGAGAATCCCATGGACAGAGGAGCTTGGTGGGCTACAGTCCATGGGGTCGCAAAGAGTCGGACACGACTGAGTGACTTCCCTTCCCTTCCAAGTCATAGTCCTCAGCCTCCTGTTAACCTTCCCTTCCCTTGAGAGGCTATCACTCTAGAACTTCATGCCATGCAGTGCTTTGATTTCCATGAGCTGAAAAGGGCACCCATTCCAGAATACACCTAGAACACACCAAGACAAGGAGGGCAGAGGATAGGCAAAAAAAGAACCAGCTACAAATTTGTCATCTGGTCCTGCGACTTCCAGCATAGCCTTAAAATTTTAACTTTATGTTCTCAGCAATACCACTTTTCAGAGTTGTGCGCTATCAACTTAGAGTTTGAGAAGAGGGCTATTGTTCATGCATTGTGAAAGGAAACAAAAGTTAGGTCACCAGAGGGTAACGGGTTTATTTTTGCTTATTTTCTGATAAGTAACAAACATTTATTGAGTACCCACTATATGCGCAGTGCTGTGCTTGGTCCTCCTGGGAAAACATGAAGATACAATAGGTTTCAAGAGCTTTCATTTAATTAAAAGAAGAGATGAAAATACATCACATAGGGGATGCCTGGCAGACAAAATGAGGTCCAGTGAGCCAGCAGCCACTGGATCACCTGAAGTTGGTTAGAAATATGGAGTCAGACTTCCCTGGTGGTCTGCTGGTTGAGAATCCGCCTGCCAGTGCAGGGGACGTGAGTTCCATCCCTGGTCCGGGAGGATTCCACACGGCACAGGGCAACGAAGCCTATGCACCAGAACTCCTGTGCCCGCGAGCTTTAACTCCTGTGCCCGCTCACCCTGGAGCCCAGGCACCGCAACAGGAAAAGCCACCATGATGAGAAGCCTGAGCACCACAGCTAGAGGAAGGCTGTGTGCAGCAGTGAAGACCCAGCTCAGTCCAGAAAACTAAACTAAAAAGTTTAAAGACATGTCAATATTGCAGTTACCTCCAGCCTAACTCCAGCTACTCTATTGTGTAACTGTAATAAAATGTGTTATTAAAAAAAAAAATAGGGGCTCGCAGACCCCACCCCAGCCCACTTGCATCAGTTGTAGCTGAACAAGATTCCCAGGTGATGCACAAGAGGTGTAAGAGGTGAGGATAAACGGAACAATGCTTTCTCCCCTGACAAATCTATGCCACAACATTAGAGATGGCCACTGATCCAACCCACATGCCAAGACTGTGAACATGCATGTTCACGGAGGACAAGGAACCATTTAAATGTAATATGCCAAGAAAGCAGGGCTTCCCTTGTTGCTGGTCAGTAAAGAGTCTGCCTGCAACGCAGGAGCCCCAGATTCGATTGCTGGGTTGGGAAGAGCCCCTGGAGAAGAAAATGGCAGCCCACTCCAGTGTTCTTGCCTGGAGAATCCCATGGACGGAGGAGCCTGGCAGGCTACATTACATGGGGTCACAAGGGTTGGACACGACTTAAGAGTCTAAACCACCACCGTGCCTAGAAAGCAGGAGAGACACAGACAGCCTTAGCAAAGAGGCTGTTGTTCATTTATTAGTGCCACTGGAGTACAAAAAAACCCTGATTATCTAGCTTGCTATCTGTAAACCTCTAAAAGGTAAAAATTACTTCTTTAAAGTGGGAGAAAAAAAATCTATTGTCTGAAATTTGTCTACATTACAAAGATAGATAGTATCTGGAGGTTACTCAATACTGTTCATAAAAAAATGTTTCTGATTTAGTGATTACGATTCTTGTTTCATTTTTTTCTGGAACTAGCATATCTCTATATTAACAAAAATATATCAGCTAAGGAAGATTTTACTCAAAGAGCATTTCAGTTTGTATATAAGGGGGAAAACAGTATCAGGATGAGCTGTGAAAGGCTGAAGCATGTAGTTTAAGTACACCATAAGCAATATAATGTCAAAGTACTTTCATATTTATTGGAAATCAACAATAGATAATTTTTTTACTCAATAAGGATAAACTTAAAAACCAGTTCAAAAGTGATGACTGACTTTGGCATAAAACATACAACATTTGCTTTATGTCACTGGACCATGAAGGAAACACCTAAGAATTTTCAGTGATTACTAAACTGCTCTTCACAGTACTGATTACACTTTGTACTATATTGTGCAATTAGGTCAATGTATAATTATTATACATTACCATTATATTACTATTCTTATACGTTCATTCTTTATTCTTTCAGATTCATTAAAGAATCAGCGACACTCCTTGAAGCTAAAATAGATTTCATTTATATTAATGATGGTTTTGATTAGTTAATAGAAAATAATTCCATGTAACATTTTGTACTGAATTACCTCTTACAGTTTTTTCACATGACTCTCTACTCTTTGTTTGATATTAGCATTTGTGATATGAAATACAGTTCAAAGAAGTAAGGTGTTCTTCTTCTTTTCTGACTCCATTTAAATGCAGGATTAATCACATTAATCACCAAGTGTGATTTCTGAAAGTCACATTTGGTCACTGAAGGACTATTTTTTCTCCTTCTTTGTGAACCTCAATTCCCAATAGTGATTAAATCTTAATATTAATTAAGAGATGGAAAATATAGCTGTGATACTAAAAGAAATTTAAAATATACTCTCTTCCCAGTATTTTTGTATTAATGAGAACATAAATTTGTAAGAGCCTGGCAAAGGCACTTGCTTCCACTCAAATATTTGTCCTGCTTAGCCTGATGCTGTGGGATACAGGTTAAGAGAGGCTGAAACACTCTATGTAAACGGCCAGTCCTTTTTCAGTCTGGAGAATGTTTTGTGCTGTTGTTCTATTTGTTTGTTTTTGTCTTTTAATAAGTTATCAGTAAAGTATTAGCTGACCCTAAAAGGCAAATACTTTGAAAAATAAATATGTAAGTACATATTGGGAAAAATATAAAATACATACAATAAATGTATATCAGTGTAATATAAAAATATATCAGTGTAATATATATAAATGTGTAAATTTACATAAAATGTCAAATACTGAAACTTTTAGTTCCAGATTATAAAGTTTTGGTTTGTCATATACCTTAATTAACACATAAATATTTCTTCTTAATCATTTCGTCTAATGTATTCAACATTTATTGTAAGAATATAACTTGGATTTCATGGTCATTATGTTTCACATTCGAGGTACAAAAATCATTTTAAATAGGGTGAATAGTTTCTATTTTCTCAGACTCTCCAGCACCTATTTCATAATCATATCCCCATAGTTGCAGTTCCCTTCAGTTACAAACAAAACTATTTTAACATTTTAAAACATAGAAAAGAACCAATATCTCATTTTTTCTGTATGAGGTAGCCACTTTTTGGGCCTCATACAGATTCATGGAGATGCTGGTGACCAAAATAAGCTGTAAATCAATGGTTCACTGATTTTTCAAGTCGCATAATAAGAATGAATAAATTAGATAATGTTAATTATGAAAACGGAATAAAAGAAAAATCATAAAAGAAAAATCTTATGTAATGAAGCCAGGATCAAATAAGGAAGAAAATTCTTAGAATTATAGACTCCATGCTAAAGTTATTCTGTTCATTTTCTTAATGTTTATTGAGGAATCATAGCCAGAGTTTTTCTATATGCAATGTATTTGTGAGTGAAAATATAAATCTTTATGGAAGGTCTACATATTCTTTAAAGTAGTACCCTGCCATTAGAAACTTCTATGATGATGGATAAGTATAATGTCATTCTGAAGACATAATGAATACCCATATGGGACCACAAGATGGCCTCATCTGCTTTACAAAACTCAGGGTAAATTCTCTGAAAAACTATTTGTAACCAAGAGAATATCACCAACATTCCTGCTCTTTGGTTAAGTGTTTGTATGAGAATTTACTCAGATACATGACAAGAAGAGTGATGTGACTCCACCTTGTCCTATGCTGCGGTGTATAGAAGGTTCTTTCCCAGAATGCAAACTAAATGGCATTTTATATACAATTCAGTTAATTTCATACCATGTTATATACAAAGTACCTACTGTGTGAGAAGTACAAGGCATTGTGTTAGGTCCTGCTGGAGAGAAGGATGTAACAAAACAAATATGACACAACTAGATAAGAAGATTGCCACTCATAAAGATGGAAGTAGCACAGCTACCCTCAGTATTCTTCAGTTCAGTTCAGTTCAGTTCAGTCGCTCAGTCGTGTCCAACTCTTCACGACCTCATGAATTGCAACACGCCAGGCCTCCCTGTCCATCACCATCTCCCAGAGTTCACTCAGACTCACGTCCATCGAGTCCATGATGCCATCCAGCCATCTCATCCTCTGTCGTCCCCTTCTGCCCCTGCCCCCAATCCTTCCCAGCATCAGAGTCTTTTCCATTGAGTCAACTCTTCTCATGAGGTAGCCAAAGTACTGGAGTTTCAGCTTTAGCATCATTCCTTCCAAAGAAATCCCAGGGTTGATCTCCTTCAGAATGGACTGGTTGGATCTCCTTGCAGTCCAAGGGACTCTCAAGAGTCTTCTCCAACNTTTTCCAATGAGTCAACTCTTCTCATGAGGTAGCCAAAGTACTGGAGTTTCAGCTTTAGCATCATTCCTTCCAAAGAAATCCCAGGGTTGATCTCCTTCAGAATGGACTGGTTGGATCTCCTTTAATATTTGGCTATTGCCATCTTGAAATTTGTAATTTTTGAATATGAGACTTCATGTTTTCCTTTTACACTGGACCTTTCAAATTATGTAGCCAACCTGGTTATATTTTATGATGTATTTATAATTTTGTTTTATTTTGTCTTCCAAGTTGCCAGTATGTCCCAGCATACATAGCTACCAGGGTAGGGGTTGAAGATTTTTTGGTTTTGTTTCTTTTTTTTTTTTCAGTATAATTGATAAGGTATCCTTTCATATTCCCCATATTTGTATTCAAAAATCTAGAGTAGGAACTGAATTGATATTTGGATTGAAAGTCAGTCACAAAATAAAATTTTAATTGGTCAGTGCTTCCCTGGTAGTTCAGCTGGTAAAGAATTCACCTGCAATGCAGGGAACCCCAATTTAATTCCTGGGTCAGGAAGATCCACTGGAGAAAAGGATAGGCTACCCACTCCAGTGTTCTTGGGCTTCCCTGGTGGCTGGGAAGAATCCACCTGTAATGTGGGATGCCTGGGTTCAATCCCTGGATTGGGAAGATGCCCTAGAGAAGGGAACGGCTACCCACTCCAGTATTCTAGCCTGGAGAATTACGTGGACTGTATAGTCCATGGGGTCACATAGAGTCAGACATGACTGAGCAACTTTCACTTTCATTTCATGGAAAAGGATTATAAAAATATCCAGGAAATGCAGAAAAAGACTAGACAAGAAAATAACCTTAAAATGCAATATGAGATTTTGATTGGACATGTGGCTGATGTCAATACACTGATGATATTTGAAAGAGAATATAATATTTATTTCTCTCGCTCTCTTTTTTTAAATTTGTAAACTGAGACAATGGCTTCCCTTGTAGGCTTGCAGCAAGGTAAAGGGTGTTTGCTGGACCTGTTTCTTTATACTGTCTGTGTAGCTCTAAATCAGTTCAATCCATATTCAGGCATTCTGCCACACTCAGCATCCACTGAAAAATCAAAATGAAAGGAATTAAAGAGTTAGATGTGATTAAAATTTAGCATCTACTGCTTAACTCTCATTAGTCCTGTCCTGACTTCATTAAGGCGTCAGCACATGGGCCAGTACATGTTTATGTAATGGTTAAGATAGTTTCCTGTTTGAAGATTCAAGAATAGATTAAGAAAAGTCCCTAAGGCCCCTTCTAGGCCTACTGTAATATTTGATATTGAATTCATGAAATAGTCCCATTCAGGGTAAAAATCACCTCCTAGCAGAGAAAGAAGATGAAACATTTTTTAGAGATGTATAATATGCCAAAATATCAGGTGGCAGCATGCATGAAAATGTATGGAATTTTTAGATTTGGCAGCAGGGTGCTCTGCTGTTCTTTAAGAATCACAGTAGCATCTAGGAAAGAAGACCACAAGGATAACACAACTTTTAGATATTAAGACCTAGATGAATAAGAATCTTCATTTGCATTGGATAAAAATTAGATAGTGTTAAAAGTATTAGCTTGTACACACATTTCAAGGCAGAAGATTGTTTACATCTCCTTTTATTATTAGCACTATAAGCATTTGGGAGATATGTTTCTGGGAACACTCCTTAAAAATGACATCCTTTTGAGTAATTGAGGACATTATACACATAGTGTTTATGACAAGAATTAATAGTAAAATCTTAAATAATAAACTGGTATCAATGCACAGGACAGTGTGCAAAGAATCTTTGCCATTAGTCATTTGAAAAACTTTCATGTAAAATTATGGGTTGGCCAAAAGAGATCACTTTCATATGAGCTGTTTCATTTTTCTATGGTTATGAGATCTGTAGAAAGACTTAATTGTTCATGATCCATCTTCAGGGTTCACAGTTTCATTGCTTTACTTATTCATTCATTTGTTCATTTATCCCACAAGTTTTACTTGACAGCTGTTAAGCACTTTCTTTAGTTCTAGAGTCTCATTGACAAAAGAGAATGAGGCAGGAGAAGGTGGGGGAGACATTTTCTAACTCTCAGACAATTAAAAAGAATGACAGAAGTAAGCTTCGCTTTGAAACTGTGGTGAATATCATCACAAAGAATTACATGGAGCTAGGAGTTGCATGCTAGTTAGTTAAGAAGAAGGAGGAAAGCTTCCCTGGAGCTTCTCAAGATTAGACTTGAGATCTGAGATGAGAGGCAGAGTTAATGATGTGAGCAAGTTCGAGTCAGGACCAGAATAGGAAAAAGCATAATCTTGATGGATAATAATGATATAATAAAAGACAAAATTAGCAAAGTATTCTTTGAACAATGGGGACCTTGTTCTTCTTGACTCCAAAGATAATTATGGAACTATTTCAGTGTTCCTGTAAGTTAAAAAGCAGTTCTTTTCACATTTGTTTCCTTTTATTTAAAAATTTTTTTAGCATTTTAAAGGGTTGGTGCTCATTGAAACAACACTTATTTTAACACTGGGCAGGGATGAATTAACGCTAACTATTTTGAATTGATGATCATATCATAAATCAGATGACATGTTGCATGATGCTTGTGTTTCATACAAAGGAAAAAAGAAATAGAAGTTAATTCCCTAACCTTCCTGTTTGTAGAAATACTGACAGAGCTGACTCATACCTGACATGGTAGACAATGCTTTGAATACATAATCAGAGATACATAAACTGAACTTTTTTTAAAAAAATGGAATTTCTAAGTGATTGAAGGCATTGTATATGTAGTATTTATCATATGAACAATAAAAGCTTTCACAGTAAATCCCCAGTCTCTAATAGCATGACATGGAGAGAGAGAGCTTGTTGCTCATCATTTTCTTTGGAGGCTGACCTAATGAGCTAGTCACGGCTCTGTCCTTATAAAAGTTAACAAATTTTGCATTGTCTTTTAAAATAAGTTTTAGCATCAGCAGATTTCCAGTTTCAGTATTTACATTCAGAATTGAATGGTTATCATAATATTTAAGTAGCTCCAGTGAAAAATAAATACACAAGAAACTTTTCTTCATGAAACTAAAGACCACCACATCAAGTTTTATGTATTAAAAAAAAATCAACAACACTTATAAAACAAACTCTGAGAGATTCTGATTATGTGGGGAGATAATGATGGTGCAATAGTGCATTTCCCAGAACGACAGCGAGTGATATCTGTAAATGGCCTTTGGTAGAAGAAAGAAAACGTACTGCTCCAATCAATACACAGAGAGTCCGTAATGTAAAGATTAGGATCAGAATATTTAAAAATTTAATACTTTGCCACTCTGTATAGCACTTTGGAAGTCAATATCTTTGGAAACCTGGTCCATTTCCCTTCTTTGAAAGCATTATATATTTAAGGTTTTTAAATTATTTATCTAGTCCATGCGATTAAAAATGAAAAAAAGTTAGTCATCCATTATCTTCTGCAGCTGCTGTCTGGATATTATTTCCCCCTCCCCACCCTCCTTAAATCCTTGATTTTTTATTTTTCCTATCCTGTTAAGAAACTTAATAGATACATTAAGAGAGCAAAAGGAAACCTCAATCACTCATTAACATCAGAGAATGTTACTGCTTAAACAGTGTCCAAAGGTGGCTGTGTAGGAACAATATACTCAAATATTTTTACTCAGCTATATTACTTTCAGATCTCATAATAAGAAATATAATGTAGTTAAATCGCAAAAAAGCCTATGTATCTGTTCCCCCCGCCCCCGGTCTGGCCAATTGTAGTTGGGGGCTTTATTTATTATTTATTTAAAAAGCATTATTCTCAAAGTCACTTCAAAGTTTACATTGGAGAATGAGACCATTTTAAATTCTTTCAGTCCTTCCTCTCAAAAATTCGTTGTCAAGAAAGGGAGAAATAGATCTGATAGAGTGCCTGATGAACTCTTGACGGAGGTTCGTACATTGTACAGGAGACAGGAATCAAGAACATCCTCAAGAAAAAGAAATGCAAAAAAGCAAATTGGCTGAGGAAACCTTACAAATAGCTGTGAAAAGAAGAGAAGTGAAAAGCAAATGAGAAAAGGAAAGATATATCCAACTGAACGCAGCCAAAGAATAGCAAGGAGAGATAAGAAAGCCTTCCTCAGTGATCAGTGAGAAGAAATAGAGGAAAACAATNTTTTTTTTTTTTTTCTAGTTTCCCTAAAGCACTTAGCAGAACCTTATGGATGTGGTAGGTTTATTTAAGTACCTGGCATTCTTGTGGATGGAAAAAAAATTAGTGAGCTACGTAACTGCTTTGGGAGTATAGGCAAGGCCCAGCAGAAAATGCATCTAATGTTGATGAAGAAGTTAAGTGAATTCAGGATGATTATGTTTATTTAACATGTTGACGGAACTGTTCGGCGATCCTTAGAATAGGAATCTGAGGAATAAATTTCAGGGATAAATTTTCACTGGAAGATCCAGGAGAACACAAGGAGAGGAAAGCTCAGTGTCTGTAGTTGTTCCCGTTTTGCCACTGCAGTGAGCAGGTCCAGCTGTTAAAGCCACTGAGCAGCTTGGGCTCAAGAGGTTGCTGCCGTTCAGGTTCCTGTATACACGCACACACGTGGCAGCACATACACATACATGTCCACTCACACATGCACGCACGTGTCCACACACATCTCCGCTCACGTGTCCACACACATGTCCACTCACACATGCACACACGTGTCCTCACACGTGTCCACAGTCTGCTCACACATGCATACACACGTGTACACACATGTCCACTCACATGCATACACTTGTCCACACACATGTCCGCTCACACGTGTCCACACATATGTCTGCATACACACGTGTACACACACATTTCCACTCATGCATACAGGCGTGCCCACACACATGTCCACTCACACATGCATGCA
>SJYV01055466.1:162875-203369 GCA_006410875.1 Neotragus pygmaeus
CTCCCAGCATCAGAGTCTTTTCCAATGAGTCAACTCTTCGCATGAGGTGGCCAAAGTACTGGAGTTTCAGCTTTAGCATCATTCCTTCCAAAGAAATCCCAGGGTTGATCTCCTTCAGAATGGACTGGTTGGATCTCCTTGCAGTCCAAGGGACTCTCAAGAGTCTTCTCCAACACCACACTTCAGAAGCATCAATTCTTCGGTGCTCAGCCTTCTTCACAGTCCAACCCTCACATCCATACATGACCACAGGAAAAACCATAGCCTTGACTAGACGGTGGCGGTAGGGAGATAATTATCACAACATCTCATTTATTCTGTATTTTTTATCCCCATCTTATGGATGTGGAAAACAAAACATATAAATTCTATAATCTACCCATACCAAAACTGGGGTAAGTGACAAAACAAATTATATCACACAGCTTTGAATTAAGCCCAATGTTATGAGTGATTGTTGTTAACAGACTATTCTCACCATAGGAGCTGCCGCGGCCAGGTGCTTGCCCCTCCCATACATGGCACTCATTTGCACTTTCCACCAGAGAACTCTACTGGATGACAGTGACAAGGACCTCTGCTCTCAGTTCCTTGCCTTGAGCACACCTAAACCTCCAAGCCTCTCTGTGACTGAAATGGGAAAAATAGAGCATTGTCTCTCTTAATTAGTCCCATCTTTATGAGGAAAAAAAAAAAAGAGGAAGGATTCTGTGAACTATAAAAGATCATACAAATGTAAATAGTATTATTAAACATGATTTTCACCACACTGTCTGCAGTTAAGCAAAGACTTTATCGTGAACCTGGTACAGAGGAGAACAGCTTCCCTGAGGCCCAGGGTCGCTTTACAGGCCTCTGATTGCTCTAAGCGATGAATCTCGGCTGGACCCGAGATCTGCCCTCCTACCAGCACCTGTTCCACCATGCCATACTGCCTTTCTGCATGTGGGGTTTTGCTGGTTTCATGTCCACATGATTCAAACCTTCACTTTTGAAACAGAAAAAGAACCTGAAATGTTGTGATCCAACTTATTGGTCTATATTTTGGATGCATAACTAAATAAAAATGAGAAACTGCACCATCAACTTGTAAGTGTTGTTTATCCATTAAACAAAAGCCCCACCAACCACAGCTGTGCAAGTCTTCACATGTTACCGTGATGATCAATTTCAGACCTCTCTAAGAAGTGGAAATAGATTTGAAGCTTCATGTTAATTTAAACATTTCCTTTTCTACTGAGACTATCAACAAGGCCACCAGTTGGCATCCTTTTGATTTAGCATTTAAAATAGCTCCTGATAATAGTAAAAGATCCTGCCCTTTTCTTTACAGGGGTATTTTCAATGGTTTCCATTCCAACTCCAGTCATTTACACACTGTGTACCTACCACAGAGCAGCAAATCACCTCCATAGCCTGATTTGATAGATGGACAAACAGATGTATGGGCCTTGGATATGTCCTTGGGGCTCCTGAGTTTCTGGAAAATAAAGACAAACACAAATTAGACAAAGACAAAGACGGATCAATCATAAATATGTTCACATTTTTCATTCTCACACAAATATAACATTTAAACATTTTTCACTTACTCAATAAGAAAAAAAACAATGTCTGTTAAATATGTTTTGTCACACTGAGAATCCTAGATTTCTATTCCCTTTTTGGTATATCATTTTTGTGGTAACCATTTTTCTTCCTATAGTTAGAATCTTGCTCAAGTTGCAGTCATTGCCTTTCTGTGGCATTTGGGTTCCATTCTAAAACATTATTAAAAAGATGACAACCTAGGGGTGGTGGGATGGGGTGGGAGAGGAGAGGGGGCTCAGGAGAGAGGGGACATATGTATACCTGTGACTGATTCGTGTTGATGTGTGTGTGGCAGAAGTCAACATGACTTTGTAGAGCAATTGTCCTCCAATAAAGAAAAGAAGAATTTTAAGTTTGTTTTGTTTTTGTTTTTGTTTTTTAAAGAGGATTCCCTAGTGGCTCAGATTGTAAAGAATCTGCCCACAATGAATAAGACCTAAGTTCGATCCTTAGGTCAGGAAGATCCCCTGTTGGAGGGCATGGCAACACATTCCAGTATTCTTGCCTGAAGAATTCCATGGACAGAGGAACCTGGTAGGCTACAGTCCATGGGATTGCAAAGAGTCAGATACGATTGTGCAATTAATAGTTTAAAGAATATACTGTTTGACCTGAATTGAAGGCAAATTCAAGCATAAATAAACCTCTCAATAAAATGTTATTTCAGTTAACTTAATAGCTCTATGACCATATAAATGAATCTTGAAAATTCAATGAGATGTACCATAGATACCTAATAAGATAATATCTATGATTAAAAAATAAGATATAGTAACAGCAGTGAGGGGGATACATTCAATTTCCACCTTCACCACTGAAGTGATGGAAACACTGTAGCTGAGAGGCTGGTGGTAGGTCCTGAATTCCAGACCCTGCTCTTCACTAACTGCAGAGCCTCGTTTGCTGTCTTTGGACCCCTCTGGATCTGAGCAGTTCCACTTTAAAGTTGACATCGTGGCCTCTTCCACTTGTAAACCTGTTGTGAGCCTATTAAACATCACAGGATCTACTATACAAATAAGATATGCCAGGGAATACGAAGGTATCATTCCTATCCTCAGAGAGTTACTGACAAACACAATGCAGAATAGATTAAAGAAGTTAAGCAGGGAGACACTGGCAGTGAAAAAGCTTAGCTCTTGTATTAGTCAGCTACGGCTGCCAAAACAAACTACCACCCACTGGGTAGCTTAAACAATTTTATTTCCTGGCAGTCCTGGAGTCTAGAAGTCCAAGACCAAGGTGCCATCAGGGTGGTTTCTGGTGCGAGCTCTCTTGCTGGTTTGTAGACCGCCACCTTCCTGCTGCATCCACACGGGGGCTTTCTTCTGTGTGTACGGAGAGGGAGCACTCTGGAGTCCCTTCCTCTTCCTCTAAGAGCATCAGTTATGAGAGATTAGGGCCCCATGTTTATGACCCTCACACTGGGGACTAAGGCTTCAATATATGAACTGGGGGGGTGGACACAATTCTGCCCATGACAACTCTCTTTTAGGTGCACCATGTAGAGCTCAATGATTCAGACCAAACTATTTAACATCAGGTTCTTGTGTTCCTTACAGAGAAAATAATAACCGTGCATTCTTCAAGAAGAGCTTATGAGGATTGAATAAAGATTACAACATACAATGTTAATTATAAAACGCTAAAGAAACACCACTCACTAATATTATAAAAATGAGGGGGGGGGGGGTGGTCCCAAGATGGTGGAGGAATAGGACATGGAGACCACTTTCTCCCCCACAAATTCATCAAAAGATCATCTGAATGCTGAGCAACTTCCACAAAACACATTCTGAATTCTGGCAGAGATATAAGGCACCCAGAAAGGCAGCCCATTCTCTTCAAAAGGAGGTAGGACAAAATATAAAAGACAAAAGGAGAGACAAAAGAGTTAGGGAAGGAGACCCGTCCTGGGGAGGGAGTCGTGAAGGAGGAGAAGTTTCCAAATATTAGGAAACCCTCTCACAGGCGGGTCTGTGGGGAGTTTTGGAATCTCAGAGGGCAACATAACCAGAAGGGGGAGGGTGGGAACCACAGAATATGTGCCTGACCTCAACTGCCAGCAGAGAAGTAGCCCAGAGGCTGGCATCCACCACCAGGGCATTGGGGCTGGGCAGGGAGGCTGCATAATCAGTGCTTAGGGTAAGGACCAGGCCCGAATGCCCTGAGGACAATCTGAGGGAGCTAATATGAGACAGCAACCCAAACTTGGATCACCAGAGAGAGAAAAAAGAAAGAGAACTTTCCCAAGAAAGGCTCTAAAGGGCAGCCTGGCCTGCTCACAGAACAAAGGATTGAGCAACTACCAAGGAGAGCTAGCTGGCTGCATGTAGGCCCCTCCCCAGCCCCCTCGGAGGCAGAGAGGCAGGCTGGGACAGCCAGGGCCAGAAGGCAAGGGGCTGCTGCACTCTCGCCCCAGAGAGCGGCATCTTCCACCAGACTGCGAGCAGGCTCCCAGTTGCTAACCATGTCTTCCTGGGATCCTGGATGGTTGACATCTGCCAGAAGGGTCACAGCCTGAGATCAGCTCCCCGGAGGAGACACACAGCACAGCATAGATGGGGCTCTCGTGGTGCACCCGGGGAACTGGGCAGCTGGGCCCAGGGAGGTGACTAAGATGCACAGGCCACCTGGGACACTGCACTCGCCAAGCACCTGGCCACCTGAGCTGCTCAGACCTGGGAAGGGCACAAAATGCATGAGTCTGTGTGCTTGTGAAGTACCCGAGAACCTAGCAGCTTAGAACTGGGAAGTGCGCAAAACACATACCCAACCGGGCCTGTGCCCTTGCTGAGTACCCAAGAACCTGAGCAGCTTAGGCCTGGGAAGTGCACGAAACGCAGGGCCCACTTTGGACAGGGCACCTGCAAAGCACCCGGGAGCCTGAGCACTGCAGACCCGGGAAAAACACACCACCTTGAGCTGGGGAAAACTCAGTGTGGTCCATCCACTGTGAGTACTCCCCACACACACCAGCAGTATTTGTTTGCAGTGTCCCTCCCCACAGCACACCTGGACAAGTGAGCCTAAATAAGCCTGACGCCTTCGCCGCCTTGTGTCAGGGCAGAAATTAGACACTGAAGAGACTTGCAAAAAGAGGCAGCCAAGATAAACAAAGAGAGAACCGCTCGGGGAGTGACAGGTGCAACAGGCAAAAACCCTGTAGTTAACAGTGACTGAGCATTGGAAGGGGCCTACAAACCTCAAGAACAAATACAAGCTGGAGTAAGGAACCATCTGAAACTGAACTGACCCCACACTGCCCACAGCAGCTCCAGAGAAATTCCTAGATATAGTTTTACCATTATCACTTTTTAATTTTTTTAAATTTAAGTTCTTTATGATTCCTTTAATTTTCATTTTTATAACCTACTATTACGTTGCAAAAAAGACCCCATTTTTAAAGCAAACTTCAATATATATATATATTTTTTTTATAATTTTTATGATTGATTTTGTTTTGTATTTTTAATATTTTTTGAGAGTCTAACCTCTACTCTAGATGTTTAATCTTTCTTTTTGATATTTGTTATCAGTTTTGTACCTTTAAGAATCTAACCTTCGGTATCCATTTTCACTTGGGGTGTGAATACTGGCTTGACTGCTCTCCCCCTTTTTGACCGTCCTTTTTCTCCCCCAGGTCACCCTTATCTACTCCCTCCCCCTTCTCTTCTCTACTTAAATCTGTGAATCTCTCTGGGTGTTCCAGGCTGTGGAGAGCACGTAGGGAACTGATTACTGGCTAGCTTGCTCTCTCCCCTTTTGATTCCCCCTCTTCTCCTCCTGGTCACCTCTATCTCCCTCCTCCCTCTTCTCTTCTCCATGTAACTCTGTGAACCTCTCTGCATGTCCCTCACTGTAGAGAAGCTTTTCATCATTAACCTGGATGTTTTATCATCTGTGCTGTATGGATGGAGAAGTCTTGAGGCTACTGTAAGTATAAGACTGAAAGCCAGAGGCAGGAGGCCTAACTTCAGAACTTGAGAACATCAGAGAACTCCTGCTTCCAGGGAACATTAATAGACAAGAGCTCACCCAAAAGTCTCCATACCTACACTGAAACCTAGCTCCACCCAAGAGCCAACAAGTTCCAGAGCAAGACGTACCACACTAATTCTCCAGCAAAGAAGGAACACAGCCCCAAACATGAAAAGATAGGCTGCCCAAAGCAATGCCAAACCCATAGACACCCCAAAACTCAATACTGGACACTTCATTGCACTTCAGAGAGAAGAGATCCAGCTTCACCTGCCAGAACACAGATGCAAGCTCCCCTTACCAGAAAATCTTTACAAGCCACTAGTCCAACCCCATCAACAGGGAGCAGGCTCCACAATAAAGAGAAACCACAAACTTCCAGTCTACAGAAAAGGCACTCCAAACACAGCAATCTAAACAAAATGAAAAGGCAGAGAAATATTCAGCAGGTAAAGGAACATGATAAATGCCCACCAAACCAAACAAAAGAGGAGGAGATGGGGAGTCTACCTGAAATAAAATTCAGAATAATGACAGTCAGTTCAGTTCAGTTCATTCGCTCAGTCATGTTCGACTCTTTGCGACCCCATAAATCACAGCACGCCAGGTCTCCCTGTCCATCATCATCTCCCAGAGTTCACTAAAACTCACTTCCATCGAGTCGGTGATGTCATCCAGCCATCTCATCCTCTGTCGTCCCCTTTTCCTCCTGCCTCCATTCCCTCCCAGCATCAGAGTCTTTTCCAATGAGTCAACTCTTCCCATAAGGTGGCCAAAGTACTGGAATTTCAGCTTTAGCATCATTCCTTCCAAAGAACACCCAGGGCTGATCTCCTTCAGAATGAACTGGTTGGATCTCCTTGCAGTCCAAGGGACTCTCAAGAGTCTTCTCCAACACCACAGTTCAAAAGCATCAATTTTTTGGTGCTCAGCTTTCTTCACAGTCTAACTCTCACATCCATACATGACCACTGGAAAAACCATAGCTTTGACTAGACGGATCTTTGTTGGCAAAGTAATGATAGTCAAGATGATCCAAAATCTTGGAAACAAAATGGAGTTACAGATAAATAGAGACAAAGATTGAGAAGATGCAAGAAAAGTTTAACAAGGACCTAGGAGAAATAAAGAAGAGCAAATCAATAATGAATAATGCAATAAATGAGATCAAAAGCATTCTGGAGGGGATCAACAGTAGAATAACTGAGGCAGAGATAGGGTAATTGAGGTGGAAAATAGAATGGTGCAAATAAATGAAGCAGAGAGGGAAAAAGAAAAAAAGAATTAAAATAAATGAGGACAACCTCAGAACCTCTGGAACAATGTTAAATGCCCCAATATTCGAATCATAGAGTCCCAGAAGAAGAAGACAAAAAAAAAAGGGCATGAGAAAATATTTGAGGAAATAATAGTTGAAAACGTCCCTAAAATGGGAAAGGAAATAGCCACCCAAGTCCAAGAAACCCAGAGAGTCCCAAACAAAATAAACACAAGGCAAAACACCCCAAGACACATATTAATAAAACTAATGAAGATCAAACATAAAGAGCAAATATTGAAAGCAGCAAGGGAAAAGAAACAAAACATAAGGGGATTCCCATAAGGATAACAGCTGATCTTTCAATAGAAACTCTTCAGGCCAGAAGGGAATGGCAGCACATACTTAAAGTGATGAAAGAGAAACACCTACAACTCAGATTACTGTAGCCAGCAAGAATCTCATTCAAATATGAACGAGAAATCAAAAGATTACAGAAAAGCAAAAGCTGATAGAATTCAGTACCATCAAATCAGCTCTTCAACAAATGCTAAAGGATCTTCTCTAGACAGGAAACACAGAAAAGGTTATAAACTCGAACCCAAAACAACAAAGTAAATGGCAACGGGATCATACTTATCAATAATTACCTTAAATGGAAATGGGTTGAATGTCCCAACCAAAAGACAAAGACTGGCTGAATGGATGGAAAAACAAGACTCCTTTATATGCTGTCTAGAAGTGACCCAAGTCAAACCAAGGGACACATACAGACTGAAAGCGAAAAGCTGGAAAAAGATATGTCATACAAATGGAGACCAAAAGAAAGCAGGAGTAGCAATACTCATATCAGATAGAATAGACTTTGAAATAAAGACCATGAAAAAAGATCATAATGATCAAAGGATCAATCCAAGAAGAAGATATAACAATTATAAATATATAGGTACCCAGCATAGGAGCACTGCAATACATAAGACAAACACTAACAAGTATGAAAGGGGAAATTAATAGTAACACAATAATAGTGGAAGACTTTAACACCTTACTCACACCTATGGATAGATCAACCAAACAGTAAATTAGCAAGGAAACACAAACTTCAAATGATACAATGGACCAGTTAGACCACCCCAAAACAATGAATTTCACCTTTTTTTAAAGTGCAGATAGAACATTCTCCAGGATAGATCACATCCTGGGCCATAAATCTAGCCTTGGTAAATTCAAAAAAACTGAAATTATTTCAAGCATCTTTTTTGATCACAATGCACTAAGATTAGATGTCAACTACAGGTGAAAAAAAGACTATTAAAAATAAAAACTTATGGAGGCTAAACAACACACTTCTGAATAACCAACAAATCACAGAAGAAATAAAAAAGAAATTGAAATATGTATAGAACCAAATGAAAATGAAAACAACAACCCAAAACCTATGGGATTCAGTAAAAGCAGTGCTAAGGGAATGGCTCATAGCCATACAAGCTTACCTCAAGAAACAAGAGAAAAATCAAATAAATAACCTAACTTTACACCTAAAGCAACTAGAAAAAGAAGAAATTAAGAACCCCTGGGTTAGTAGAAGGAAAGAAATCTTAAAAATAAGAGCAGAAATAAATGAAGGGGGGAGAAAAAGAGACTACAGCAAAAATCAACAAAACTAAGAGCTGCTTCTTTGAGAAGATAAATAAAATAGATAAGCCATTTGCCAGACTCATCAAGAAAAAAAAAAGAGAGAAGAATAAAATTAACAAAATTAGAAATGAAATTGGAGAAATCACAACAGATAATACAGAAATACAAAGGATCATAAGAAATTACTATCAGCAACTATATGCCAATAAGATGGACAACTGGAAGAAATGGACAAATTCTTAGAAAAGTATAACCTTCCAAAACTGAATCAGGAAGAAATAGAAAATCTTAACAGACCCATCACAAGCATGGAAAGCAAAACTAATCAGAAATCTTCCAACAAACAAAAGCCCAGGACCAGATGGCTTCACAGGTGAAATTCTGCCCAAAATTTACAAAAGAGCTAACTCCTATCCTATGCAAACTCTTCCAGAAAATTTTGAGGAAGGTAAACTCCCAAACTCATTCTATGAGGCCACCATCACCCTAACACCAAAACCAGACAAAGATGCCACAAAAAAAGAAAACTACAGGCCAATATCACTGATGATCATAGATGGAAAAATACTCAACAAAATTCTAGCAAACAGAATCCAACAACATATTAAAAAGATAATATCAAGTGGGCTTTATCCCAGGTATGCAAGGATTCTTCATTATTAACAAATCATCAGTGTGATACACCACAGTAACAAATNTCATAGATGGAAAAATATTCAACAAAATTCTAGCAAACAGAATCCAACAACATATTAAAAAGATAATATCAAGTGGGCTTTATCCCAGGTATGCAAGGATTCTTCATTATTAACAAATCATCAGTGTGATACACCACAGTAACAAATTGAAAGATAAAAACCACATGATTATTTCAATAGATGCAGAGAAAGACTTTGACAAATTCCAATACCCACTTATGATAAAAAATTCTCCAGAAAATACACATAGGGAGAACATACCTAAACATAATAAAAGCCACATATGATAAACCCACAGCAAACATTATTCTCAATAGCAAAAAACTAAAAGCATTTCCCCTAAAATCAGGAACAAGACAAGGGTGCCCACTCTCACCACTACTATTCAACATAGTTTTGGAAGTTTTAGCCACAGCAATCAGAGAAGAAATGAAATAAAATAATTCCAGATTGGAAAAGAAGTAAAACTCTCACTGTTTGCAGATGACATGATCATCTACATAGAAAATCCTAAACACACCACCAGAAAATTGCTAGAGCTAATCACTGAATATAGTAAAGTTTCAAGATATAAAATTAATACAGAGAAATCCCTTGCATACCTGTACACTAACAATGAGAAAACAGTAAGAGAAATTAAGAAAACAATTCCATTCACCNCACACCACCAGAAAATTGCTAGAGCTAATCACTGAATATAGTAAAGTTTCAAGATATAAAATTAATACAGAGAAATCCCTTGCATACCTGTACACTAACAATGAGAAAACAGTAAGAGAAATTAAGAAAACAATTCCATTCACCATTGAGACAAAAAGAATAAAATACTTAGAAACAAAAGAAATGATGAACGAAATCAAAGATGACACAAATAAATGGAGAAATATACCATGTTCGTGGATGAGAAGAATCAATATAGTGAAAATAAGTATATACCCAAACCAATCCATAAATTCAGCACAGTCCCTATCAAGCTTTTTCATAATCACCTAGAGGCAGATATCCTGGAATGCGATGTCAAGTGGGCCGTAGGAAGCATCACTAAGAACAAAGCTAGTGGAGGTGATGGAATTCCAGTTGAGCTATTTCAAATCCTAAAAGATGAAGTTGTGAAAGTGCTACACTCAATATGCCAACAAATTTGGAAAACTCAGTGGCCACAGGACTGGAAAAGGTCAGTTTTCATTCCAATTCCAAANCCAATACTTTGGCCACCTGTTGTGAAGAGCTGACTCATTTGAAAAGACCCTGATGCTGGGAAAGATTGAATGCAGGAGTAGAAGGGGATGACAGAGGATGAGATGGTTGGATAACATCACCAACTCAATGGACGTGAGTTTGGGTGAACTCCAGGAGTTGGTGATGGACAGGGAAGCCTTGCGTGCTGCAGTACATGGGGTCACAGAGTCAGACACAACTGAGCGACTGAACTGAACTGAACTGAACTATGAAGCTACCAGTGGTATTTTTCACAGAACTAGAACAAATAATTTCATAATTTATTTGGAAAGACAAAAAATCTGGAATAGCCAAAGCAATCTTGAGAAAAAAGAAGAGAACTGGAGGAATCAACCTGCCTAACTCAAACTATACTTCAAAGCTACAGTCATCAAGATAACATGGCACTGGCACAAAGACAGAAATATGGAACAAAATAGAAAGCCCAGAGATATATGCACACACCTATGGAAACCTTTTCTTTGACAAAGGAGGCAAAAATATTCAATGGAGAAAAGACAATCTCTTTAACAAGTGGTGCTGGGAAAACCGGTCAACCACCTGTAAAAGAATGAAACTAGAACACTTTCTAACACCATACACAGAAATAAACTCAAAATGGATTAAAGATCTAAATGTAAGACCAGAAACTATAAAACTCCTAGAGAAAAACATAGGCAAAACACTCTCTGAAATAAACCACAGCAAGATCCTCTATGACCCACCTCCTAGAGTAATGGAAATAAAAGTAAAAACAAACAAACAGGACCTAATTAAACTGAAAAGCTTTTGCACAACAAAAGAAACTATAAACAAGGTGAAAAGACAGCCTTCAGATTGGGAGAGAATAAAAGCAAACAAAGCAACTGACAAAAAAATCAATCTCCAAAATATACAAGCAGCTCGATGTAGCTCAGTATCAGAAAAATAAACAACCCAATCAAAAAGTGAGCCAGAGAACAGACCTTTCTCCAAGGAAGACATACAGATGGCTAACAAACACATGAAAAGATGCTCAACATCACTCATTATCAGAGAAATGCAAATCAAAACCACAGTGAACCATCTCACACTGTTTAGAATGGCTGCTATCAGAAAGTCTACAAACAATAAATGCTGGAGAGAGTGTGGAGAAAGGGGAAACCCTCTTACATTGTTGGTGGTAATGCAAACTGGTACCGCCACTATGGAGAACAGTGTTCCTTTAAAAACGGACAAAAACCTGCCAGACAACCCAGCAATCCTACTGCTGGGCATACACACCAAGGAAACCTGCATTGAAAGAGACACGTGTACCCTGATGTTCATCGCAGCACTGTTTACAATAGCCAGGACATGGAAGCAACCCGGATGTCCACTGGCAGACAAAGGGATAAGAAAGTCATAAGAGACATGGATTTGATTCCTGGGTTGGGAAGATCCCCTGGAGGAGGGCATGGCAATGCACTCCAGTATTCTTGCCTGAAGAATCCCATGGACAGAGGAGCCTAGTGGGCTATAATCTATGGGGTTGCAAAGAGTCAGACAGGACTGAAGCAACTTAGCACAGCATGAATAGATAATTGGAGGCGAATCAGGAAAATTGTTCATAGCTCTGGGCAAAGCAATTGAAATACTGTTAGCAGCATTTTCTATATTCAAGACAATTTTAGATGGTGTAAGTCATTCTTGAGATCGCTATAAAAGAATATTCAGGAGAAACATGTCTGGACTACACAGAAAAAGCAAACTAATGATAAAATCAAAAAGCAAAACAATATGTTTGGTAAAGTGAAGTGGGTTCAAAAAAAAATGTTTGAGACCACAATACATTGTAGTTGTGTGGGAAAATTTATCCATGAAGAAATCCTGCTAAACCTGACATTTCCAATCATAGCACTCTCACAATGTTTTTAACTATGCAGTAGGGGGTAAAGGCAGTCATATGAAAACATGCGTTTCTTTTTATCTTTGTTTCTATAGCGTTTAACTGACTAAAGAAATCAACTGCATTCTAAAATATAAGGTAAAATTTACTAAAATTCCCATCAGGAAGTCCAAAGTGTTGTCAGAAAATAATAATAATAATAATAATAATAATCTTTCTCCAAGTAAAACCTCAGCAAAACTATGAACAGGCTCTGTGATCCCATTTAAAAAATAAGGACTGATAACAGACTTCCGTTTGCCAACCAGGTAGAAAATGACATCACCTTACAAAATAACCTCAGTACCCATGGCCGGATTTCCAAACAGGTTTTACATTCTTAGGTTGACTTCTTTGTGGCTAAAAGAATCCTTAATTTTATACTTTTTTCTGCAGGCAAAAGAGTTCTACATATTTTGTTTAAAGGTTTGGTTCCCTTTGGTTCTTTAAACAGTATACAGGCCCCAAACCCATGAAACTCACAAATCAAGCTTCAGCATTCACGTTCTAAAGAAGCTGCCTTTCTACAAAGTGGCCTTGTGATGTCCGTCTGTCTGGGTTCCGTGCAGGTTCAATTGCTTCATTGAAAGCATAATAAAACTATGGAGAATGGAACTTGGTGACCTTGTTTCACAGTTTTCCAAAGCACAAGAAAAGAATCGAGGGCATTGAAAAGTGGTCCCAACTTTTATGGTTTTTCTTTGCCCCAGACCTCAGACAACAGCATTGTCACGAAGCAGTAGTATTCCTAAAGGGGAGTCTGGGTATTGATATGCAAATGCAGGCTACAAACATCCCATTTGGCTCCAGCATTCCTTCGTCTAGCACTGTCACACAAATAGTTTTTGAATCTGAGCAGTTTATTCAGGACCATAAACATGTGTTTCACCCTGTGAGCAAATTCTGTTTGCGCACAGAGCTCGGAAGCAGTGAAATACAAGGTAGGCTATAAGCAGCCCCATTGGATAAGATGTGCCTTGAAGCAAAGACACCTTTAAAATGAATCCACTTTTTACTTACTGCCCAAGACTTTTATGCAAATGTAGCATACCCTAGATAGTAAGTTTTTAAAATTATTATTTTAAGGTAGGCCCTCTATACTGAAAAATCTTAGTTGCTTTTAATAAAAGAGAGACATGTAAAACAATTTTAGTTCACGTGACAAAACATTGTTAGTAAAGTCATAGAAGCCTTACTATTGCTTAACAGATCAAGTAGTGAAATGAAGAAAAATAATTTTTAAGACATCTAAGAGGGAGATGGAATGCGGATGGAACCTACTCTGGGAAACAATGTAAATAAACTTCTACAATAGCTTGAAAAAACATTCCAACCACCAGAATTCTACTTACCTCACAAAATTTGTACCAGCTGTACCCACACTTCCCAGTGCTATTTCCAGCTCCTCCCAACCACCCTTCTTCTTTCTATAACTGCCCCCTCCAAGGTAGCTGCTCGCATGCAGCAGACACACGGGATTCTCCCCATTTCACACTTTACTACAGAACACACATAGGGCAGTGTGAAGCAGAGTACGGGAAAGTCCTCTTTTTTCATGAGCTCCATCTTGATTCTTTAAAGCACTGAACCCATGATTATGTGTCTATTTTCATGACAAATCAAAGCTGAAAAGAGTTAGAAAAGCTCAAAATTCCAAAGAAAAGCATGAAGCATACATGTCTATATGGATGAGTCCAACAGGGCACATAACCACGCTNATTCTTTAAAGCACTGAACCCATGATTATGTGTCTATTTTCATGACAAATCAAAGCTGAAAAGAGTTAGAAAAGCTCAAAATTCCAAAGAAAAGCATGAAGCATACATGTCTATATGGATGAGTCCAACAGGGCACATAACCACGCTGCCCTGTTCCAGGTAAATTCTTCGGATGGCTGCAAGACAATGAGCCAGTGTAGAGCCTGCAACTGCACGCCACGTAGATGATGGCATCGACTCACAGTCTATAGTATCAGATTATGCGGTTCCACGCAGAGAAGCTCATTCGGGCTTTCCTTCCCTGATTCTCTCCGTACTTCGGATGAGGACACCAGACACGGATGTGGAAATGGATAAGTATTGAGTCACAGTGGGTGAGGAGAAGGAGTGCTTTCTCAGAGACTCAGGGGAGTCACAACTGGCTACCCTGTTCCTTTGTTTGAACTCCGTTATTAAATTATGCAATCTAAAAATTAAAATTCTGTCATTTTCACACATTGCTTTAGATGTTAATCCTTAACAATTACATATTTCATCAAAAGCATTCTAGAACCATAAACTTTCTCTAAACAAATAGCTTTTCTGAGTATTTCTTAAATCTCTTAAGTAGGATGATATATTAAAGACCTATCTAATGACAAATTAATAATGTTATGTGTTTCAAATAATTAATTTGATCAAATTAGATGAAGTGATAAAAGTTACTATAACATGTTAAAACAATATGCTATCATACCTTGCAAAAAATTAAGAAATCCTACTTTTTAATATGACTTGTGACTTTTAATCAGTTAATAAAATCCATTAAGTTTGGATAAAGCATAAGCTTTCAAATAAAGGAAATGGTAAATCTAAATTAGTTAAGTTGTAAATAGTTAACATCTAAGATAGTCTAGTTTCTTATATTAAAAAAGAAAGGCAGTAAGAGGTTTTAAAAAAAAATCAAAGAAAAACAAAAGACATTTCAAGAACTTGTGAGTAAACATTTGTTCATTTTTAATTTTAAAAGGAAAGAAAAATTGCTAATCAGTCCATTGGGAAAAAGAACATAGCAATATTCAGGAAGGAGGATGTTACGATTATGAATCGAAGCTTTCAATGCCAAGAAAGCTTTGAACAGCGTTAACCTTCTCAAGCTAAGTTTTGTCAGTAGCGGCTGCCCCGGCTCTCCTCTTGCAGCTTCCGCTCTGCCTAATGCACGTCTCTCCATTAGTTGTGAACAGTCAGTAAGCTGCCAGCTGCCATGGAGGCAGAGGACAGCTTAGAAAAAGGAGAAACGGAATAGTCTTTATTCCTTTTTTTGATTGTTTTTATAACTTTTCAAGGAAAACACATCTAAAAAAGGCATCTTGGAACTCATCCTGACCTTAGAGGAAGCTTTTTTGCTGAAATAATCTCCCAGTTTGTGTTACTTTTTTTTTCTATGTAGTCTTTACTTTCTTAGAATAACTGCAAAGAATTACAAACTGAATATTTGAAGACATTTTTAGAAAGATAAACATGTCATTTTCTTTTGCATTTAACTGAAGATCTGAATGATTGTGTAATATTCTCTTGGATTTTAATAACATCTGCTTACTTTTAAATGTGGGCTTTTTCTAAATTTAGCCACATGAGTTTTATTTGAGGCACTGGTGGCATCTGCTGGACACAAATACAATTACAGACTCATAACTGCTGTTCTGCCTCAAGTCTCAACAACTATAGACCTTGTTCCTAAAAATGTAATCTTTGTAAAAACACTCATTATACTTTTTAATGTACCTGAAAAATATTTATCTTCAGACCTATGTTTCAATTTGTCATTCTGGGACAGATTACAATGAAAAGTCATCTTGGAATATTTGCCATCACAAACATACTTTTAAAGTATATTCAATGCCATTCTCCCAAATCATCCTACCCTCTCCCTCTCCCACAGAGTCCAAAAGACTGTTCTATACATCTGTGTCTCTTTTGCTGTCTCACATACAGGGTTATGGTTACCATCTTTCTAAATTCCATATATATGCATTAGTATGCTGTATTGGTGTTTTTCTTTCTGTCTTACTTCACTCTGTATAATAGGCTCCAGTTTCAACCACCTCATTAGACCTGATTCAAATGTATTCTTTTGGGCATTGAAACATGTATAATATCATATATGAAACGAATTGCCAGTCCAGGTTCGATGCATGATACTGGATGCTTGGGGCTGGTGCACTGGGATGACCCAGAGGGATGGTACGGGGAGGGAGGAGGGAGAGGGGTTCAGGATGGGGAACATAGGTATACCTGTGGCGGATTCATGCTGATGTATGGCAAAACCAATACAATATTGTAAAGTAATTAACCTCCAATTAAAATAAATAAATTTATATTTAAAATTAAAAAAAATTAAAAAAAATAAAGTATATTCAACATTCAACAAAGCATGCATTGAGTTTTCTAGGAACACAAGATGTAAAGGACTCAAGGACTGGCCTTCAAGATACCTATACTCTCATGGGTTGATAGGTTGCAATAAATAAAATATAATACAATTAAAATGATGTCACAGAATAATTCCATCATTCTTGTGAAAAACCAATGCAAAGATTACCTACTCAAAAACAGCATAGAACAAATTAGTTATGGGACTTTAGACAACTGACCAATTTTGCAACTGGGAAATGTAAGACTAAAACTATAATACCTTATTAAAATAAAATTGCTAATTGGGGCCAAACCTGAAACCAGAACCCAGATCAACTAGTGATGTTTTCATGATTTCCTCTTTCTACACAATCATTTCTTATTGGTTATTTTACAGATAACAAAGTGAATGTAAAAATATAATAAAAGTGAATGCAGGTAACAGGCAATAAAGACAATATCCAAAAGAAAATGTGATACACAAAATAGAAAATTATGCAACCATAACAAGCAGAAATCTTGCCATTTTTAACAATACTGATGGATCCTGAAGCCATTAACTAGGTCAGACCTAGAATGATAAATTCTCATTTGCATTTGAAATCTTAAAAAGAAGAACAAAGATACAACGAACAGGCTGATGACTACCAGAGGCAGGGACTGGGAGATGAGCAGATGAATGAAGGTGGTTAAAAGGTGCAAACTTCAGTTGTAAAATAAAGAAGTCCTGTGGATATAATGTAGAGCATGATGAACGTAGTTAATAATACTGTATTTTGAAACTTGTTAGAGTAAATGGTAAAAATTCTTATCACAAGAAAAAAATGTGCNGCAGATGAATGAAGGTGGTTAAAAGGTGCAAACTTCAGTTGTAAAATAAAGAAGTCCTGTGGATATAATGTAGAGCATGATGAACGTAGTTAATAATACTGTATTTTGAAACTTGTTAGAGTAAATGGTAAAAATTCTTATCACAAGAAAAAAATGTGCAACTCTGTGTGGTGATGGATGCTAACTAGATTAATTGCGGTGACCATTTCATAATATACAGGTATACTAAATCATTACATTGTACACCTGAAGCTAATATAATGCTATATGCCTATTATATCTCAATTTAAGTAATGATAACATCCAAAGAATAAAAAGCAATGAGAAAAAGTATTTCAAAATCTTCTCACACTTTTTAGTCATACATGTATGTTTGTTGCAACTGATTTAATGTATGCCCTTTTCCATTAGATTATAAGCTTACATGGCAGAGTCTAGTATGAATGCCTGGCGAAGGCACAGTAGGTCTGTATTAATGCAGACTGGTGCATATAAAAAGAATGAATAAAAAATTGATACGGTAATAAAGAAGGCTGGCATTTGATCTTATTTTATTCACATATACACTGGAATCCCTAAAGAAAGAAAAAGAAATTAAAGTTGCTCAGTCGTGTCTGACTCTTAGCAACCCCATGGACTGTAGCCTATCAGGCTTCTCAGTCAACGGAATTTTCCAGGCAAGAATACTGTAGTGGGTTGCCATTTCCTGCTCCAGGGGATCTTCCCAACCCAGGGATGGAATGTGCATCTCCTGCATTAGCAGGATTCTTTACCACTGAACCACTTGGGAAACCCACACTTGGGTATAGTGGATACAAAACTGCACCGTTTGGGTGCTCTTTTCATCTTCACACCAGCTAATATTTCTTGCAGTACAAATATATGTTGCAACAAAATTACAAATGACTAGATGCCATGGACCTTGGGAACAGTTAATCACACTGAATTAGATCATTTAAGGTTTTGAACACCATGATAAGTATGCGTTTCTGCATGTTGTACAAAGTCAATTAAGACTTTGAATATTAAAAAGTACAGATATTTGTTGAGATGCAGTCTAAGGAACAGTGTAGTGAATCACAGCTCAGAAGTACTGGCCTGATTATGCCATCAGTTAACTCGCATCATCATCAGTAAAACAGACACATTCTGGGTGTTGTTTTTTTCATGCCTCATGTGTTTTTTAATAAGGAATACTTTGTACATAAAGGCACGTGATGAGTATAAAGTGCTGTTCAATAATAGATGCTTATGCTGATGCTGACAATGGCAATGACAACTCAGAAACCCAACGGTCACTATGATTTTATGAAGACATAGTATTTATTCTTCTACTCATTTATGTTATCCTAGAGTCTGAGAAAATCGTGGTAAGTAAATGGACAAGAACTCAAACTAACGGAAACATGTTTTTAATAAAAAATATTTTGGTTTACACTGGGAATCTATTTATTCCCAGATATATTTGCATTAAGAAATATAAGCACATATAAGTTATATGGAGGCCATATTAGATGATATTTTCTTGATTTTTTGGTGATTTTTGTAAAAAGTTTAACAAAAGAAGATAATTCCAAAATGGTGGAAGTTGCAGAAGTTTGCAATTTGTTGATGGGTATGTTCCAAAAGATATAGTATATAGTCTGAATTTTATCTAGACAGAAATCACTAAAGAATTCATTAAAAATAAACAAAACTAAATAAAGTTGGTAATTTAATCAGGTTTTGTGGTTTATTTTCCTAAAATTGACTCAAATATGTTAAACGATAATCCCCTTTAAAGGATTTCCTAGATTTGCATTCTATCCTATAATGAAAAGAGGTAAAGATATTGTATACATAAACATAAACAAAAATTCTGTGTATACATAAATACATATGCTGTACATACATATCTTTGAATAGAGGGACTTAATTAGGTGAAATATATCATAGACTTTTGAAAATGTCTTCAAATTTTTTCTTTCCCATAATGAAACACACTAGAAAAAGGGATCATTTTACAAGTGTTTTATTGTTGCCATATTTCATCATATTTGAAGAGAAGCAAAAAGTTAATCTTACTGCGATGCCAGACTCTGATAAGCAATGCTACTTGGTTTTCCCAGCAGATGTAGCCACAGATAATGAGACTGCCACTATTCAACTGAATAAAGCAGGTCTACTGACAGTGAGATTGATAACAAAGACATTAAAGCCTTTTGCCAAATATACATACTCACACACAGAGCTAGTTCACAAAGGCATATAAACTTAAGTCGTTCGAGAATGATTTACTAACAATCAACTACTTTGCAAAATATGAAGGAAAAGCTTACACACAGACTTCGGGAAAATTATCCAAGTCCTGTTTACATTTGAGTAAGTATCTTCAGCTATATTTATATGAAAAAAATTAAGCTGATTTAGAAAGACTATGAATTCCAAAGTTTCTCTTTGAAAACTCAGCACTTATTCAAAGTATTTTCTTCCATGGTTTTCACCTCTTCAAATATAAGAAATTACATATAAGGAATTAACAGATCAAAATTAAATTCTTCAAGGTAAGAATTGTCTTCANTGAATTCCAAAGTTTCTCTTTGAAAACTCAGCACTTATTCAAAGTATTTTCTTCCATGGTTTTCACCTCTTCAAATATAAGAAATTACATATAAGGAATTAACAGATCAAAATTAAATTCTTCAAGGTGAGAATTGACTTCATTGAAGATAGAAAATACACAGTTTGAAAGTAATATTTGAAAGTTTCAAAAACTTAAGTCATTTCTGACCTTCATTGGGAAAATGAAGTTAAATATACTGGATTGTCCATTTAATAGAGAATTCACCCCTTAACCACAGAGGAGAAACTGTCCAAAGCAGATGAAACAATCAGTCGTAATTGTGAACAGCTGCACACCTACAGAAACTAAGGAAAAATCCTTATAGAAAAAGGAGAAAGAAGCATTTGTTCTTTTTAAAGCCAAATGATTTCCCACGAGGAACAAAACTTACAATAATTGGTCAAAAATTCTATTGGCTAAGAGAAAACTCAAGAATAAGAAAAAATACGTATGACGGGGAAAATTCAGTCAAGCAGAGCTTAAATTTAATCTGTCAGATGAAAAGGAGCTTCTTACACCCCAATGTTTAAAGAAAAGCATGTGTCAAAGGTCTGAGAGGACCACCAAGTCCTCTACTGGATTGCCAGATAATGATCTGATAAAAAGAGCATTAAATTGCAATGGCTGAGGGATCGAGTATCTAAGTGTATCCTCTGGGGACCAAATGTCACTTCCATGGGATCAAATTCGTAGCATGTTCCCTCCATCAATTTGTTGTACTTTTTCAATAATTTCACTACAAATGCCATATGCAGTGTATCCTCATGTGTCTAATTTGGCAGACTCACTCTGGAACAGAACGTAAAGATTTGCTATGCCTTTTGTTAATGCCATGGAGAAGGAAATGGTAACCCACTCCACTATTCTTGCCTAGAGAATTCCAATGGCAAAGGAGCCTGGCAGGCTACAGATCATGGGAGTTGAACACGACTGAAGCACGACTTAGCACTTTTGTTAATGCCATTGGATTACACATGTTCAGAAATGGAATGCAGTACAAACGACACTGAAGATGAGTTTGGCCGTTTATGCAACCTGATTCAGCTTCAGCCTTTCTTTCTCTCCTGCATCCTCTAGTCAGATGCTGAATATGAGTTCAAGGGGACAAGGGAAGTATGGACACCGCGGAGAATAGTGATCATTAAGAGACAGCCCTAGCCCAGCACATTCTCCATCAGCAATGAGAAATGTCTATACCAAGCACTAAATATTTCCCACCCCACATCCTGAAAGCTGAATAATCCAGCCCCCAATTGGGCCAACTTCTGAAGATCCTGTGCCACAGCAGAACTATTTTTGTTTCTTTTTAAGGAAGTTTGCTTTCTCTCACCTTCATTGCTGTTGAGTGAATATTTGTTGTTGTTCAGTCACTCAGTCGTGTCTGTTTGCGGCCTCGTGGACTGCGTGCAGCACACCAGGCTTCCCTGTCCTTCAGTATCTCTCAGAGTTTGCTCTGATTCGTGCCCACTGAGTCACTGACGCCATCTAACCATTTCACCGTCTGCCACCCTGCTCTCTTGCTTTCAATCTGTCCTAGTATTAGGGTCTAATACCATTGTTCAAACGGTAGCTTAACAGAATTACAGCTCAGGTAACATTTTACAAATGTAGAATTTTTAATCTTGAGTCTTTTTTTCACATTTTTTATTTATTTATTTTTAATTTATTTTACTTTACAATACTGTATTGGTTTTGCCATACATCAACATGAATCCGCCATGGGTGTACACGTGTTCCCAATCCTGAACCTCTCTCCTACCTCCCTCCCCATACCATCTCTCTGGGTCATCCCAGTGCACCAGCCCCAAGCATCCTGTATCCTGCATCGAACCTAGACTGGCGATTCGTTTTAAGAGTAAATTGCTCTGTTTTAAATTTCTTTTGTCTATCTTTTAAAATAATATTGTAAATTTTTTGTTTCACTGATGTTAAGTGAATAGGCAGTTGCTTCCATTGAAACTTGGTAGAATTACAAATCTTAAAATATTATGTTATAAATATAGATTATTTAAATGTGACTCACGCACCAACTGTTAACACTTTATTGTAGTTCTAGACAACATACATATAGCATTTTGGTTTTCATTTTTAACAAGTCCCCTATAACCTAAACTATAGAACAATCGAATATGTGAGAATTAAGGGTCATGTCTGCATTCCAGGGACTGTATTTACTCTATTTATAAAACAAAATAAGAGAGCTTGATATCTGTATGACCAAATGTTAATTCATTTTAAAAGTAACTATTAATTGCTCCTTACTATCACACATGGGCTTCCCAGTGGCTCAGTGGTAAAGAATCTGTCTGCCAAAGCAGGAGACATGAGTTCAATCCCAGGGTTGGGAAGATCTCCTGGAGAAAGAAATGGCAACCCACTCCAGTATTCTTGCCTGGGAAATCCTGTGGACAGAGAAGCCTGGCAGGCTTCAGTCTACGGGGTCACAGAGAGTCAGACAGGACTTAGCAACTAAAAAAACAACAACAAGGACAATTATATGTAATCCTCTGTTCTGCCCTGTAGAGTACATATATAAAATGGGCAGTCCATGCCCTTAGGGAGTTTACAACAAAAAGTGACCATTTAAAATTTTCTAGTTAAAATTAAAGTTTAAATTTTATATCCTTACCTCCAAGAGCACACATGCAGCTTCCACGTTACTGTACGAAATGGCATCCATTTGTCCTGATGAAACATTCCTTCTCAGCAGGAACCACCAGTGCAGATCAGAATCTGTGAATACAGTAGGCCTACAAACATAGCACATTGATTGATGATATGATATGAACCTATTACACATTCACACAGCACTTGTGTAAAATTTAGTCATAAGTACTTTATGATAACTAAACATCCTCCTGAGGTAAATACTATTACTACCTCTTATTTAAATATGGGTAAACTGAGTTACAGGGAGAATACGTAACTTACCCAAAGACACACAGCTCTCGGTGACACAGCTAAGGTTTGAATCCAGGTGACGTGAGATCATGAGTCCACCTATTTAAACATTGTACCATTCTGCCTTGGATGAGCAGCAGCAGCAGCAGCCAGTGATTGAAGCTAGTATCAGCAAACACTGTTGTGCATATCAGCAAACACTGTTGTGCATGCCACAGTCATTGAAATTTTACATTCTCCCAGTCTAAATTCTTTTTGATCTAGGTAATTTCTTTGACTCTCTGAGACTCTAACATTTCACTAATTATTTATACATTGACATAGAGATTTGCCAACAATTAGTAGTTTAATAATTGAAAGGTAGCTATATGAAATGTTTTATCTAATGTGGATGGAGTCATTTATACAATGTCCTTATCCCTGCATGAAACGTCCATTTTATGCCACATCTTTAGCAGTATGATCAAATGGTTTGCTTTTCTAATAAAATCATTCCTCAGAAGTAGTTTCTGACTTTCCAAAAATGAACTAAATAATCAAGGAAAATAAGGTCTCTGAGAAAGAGAGAATTTACCCTAAAAGAAAAAGAATGTATAAGAATGTATAACAAACATTCTAGGACAACAGTATGTAATAAATCTAAGAAAATTTTGCACTGTCCTCACCATAAAATGCTAAGGTTATCACTGAGAAATTATAAAAAGCTTTTATCCCTCAAAGAGACAATGTTGCTTACTTGGAACTGAGCAGAGGGCCCTGGACTGCTGTAAAAACTGTTCAATATTCACATTTGTAAGTAGTTCAACCATGTCTGGGACAAATATTCGGATGACAAAGGGCTCCTGCCTTCTTGTTACTGAGGTTCTCACTTAATCTCCTTTTTATGACAAATGACTTGTTAGTCCATAAAATCACATAATTTTGGCAACTATTATATAATTCTGTCAGCACTTGAAGTTAGACTTGAAGGTGGTCAGGAAGGAAGGCTCTAGCCAGCTTCAAGGTCAGAGGTGTTGTTCTTGGGGGGAATTGGAAAGAGAACAGAAATTCTGTTAACTATCCACTGTGAAGTATCCTATGGGGCCAGAAGCTGAATCAGTCACCGGTTTCTTTTGGAAATGCAGTTGAATTAGCCCCTATTCTCAGAAAGATTTAAAAAAAAAAGGTGCAATAAGATAGCCAGATTAAACATAGACTGGTGATTCGTTTCTTACATAATAGTATATATGCTTCAATGCCATTCTCCCAGATCATCCCGCCCTCTCCTACTCCCTCTGAGGCCAAAAGTCCGTTCTCTATGTCTGTGTCCTTTTGTTGTCTCACATACAGGGTCATCATTACTATCTTTCTAAATTCCATATATATGTGTTAGTATGCTGTATTGGTGTTTTTCTTTCTGGCTTACTTCACTCTGTATAATAGGCTCCAGTTTCATCCATCTCATTAGAACTGATTCAAATGTATTCTTTTTAATGGCAGAGTAATACTCCATTGTGTATATATGCCACAGCTTGCTTATCCATTCATCTGTTGATGGACATCTAGGTTGTTTCCATGTCCTGGCTATTATAAACAGTGCTNCAGCGTGTTTTTCAGCCTCCATATGTTGGAATTTTTAATAGTTTTTCTCCTGTAATTGAGATCTAATCTTTCTCCATTGTGGTCAGAAAGGATGCTTGGAATGATTTCAATTTTTTTGAATTTACCAAGGCTAGATTCGTGGCCCCAGATGCGATCTATCCTGGAGAAGGTTTCATGTGTACTTGAGAAAAAGGAGAAATTCATTGTTTTGGGGTGAAATGTCTTATAGATACCAGTNTGTGGTCAGAAAGGATGCTTGGAATGATTTCAATTTTTTTGAATTTACCAAGGCTAGATTCGTGGCCCCAGATGCGATCTATCCTGGAGAAGGTTTCATGTGTACTTGAGAAAAAGGAGAAATTCATTGTTTTGGGGTGAAATGTCTTATAGATACCAGTTAGGTTTAACTGGTCTATTGTATCATTTAAAGTTTGTGTTTCCTTGTTAATTTTCTGTTTAGTTGATCTGTCCATAGATGTCAGTGGGGTATTAAAGTCTCCCACTATTATTATGTTATTGTTAATTTCCCCTTTCAGACTTGTTAGCATTTTTCTTACATATTGCAGTGCTCCTATGTTGGGTGCATTATATTTACAATTGTTATAACTTCTTCTTGGACTGATACTCTCTTTGATCATTATGTAGTGTCCTTCTTTGCCTCTTTTCACAGCCTTTGTTTTAAAGTCTATTTTATCTGANCCCAATAGAGTATTGTAAAGTCAAATTAAAAAATTAATTAATTAATTAATTAAAAAAAAAAAAAGATAGCCAGATTACATAGTGATGCACTAAAGATTAAAAACAGTGTCAATAATAACCACATGTGACAAAAGGTAACACCTATGTTGATTTTGGTTTGAAAAAGAAAGCCAATTAAAATAATAAAGTCAGAAGTCAATGAATACAAGTTTCACTACTAAAATATTTAATGATACAGCTATCCCAGAAGGTAGAATAAATTTATTTAGTTAAAAAAAATAAAAACTGAAAATAAAGTGTAGATTCCAAAGATATTTTTCACTGAAATAATTTAGAAAGTAGAAAACAAAACTTTTTTTTTTTATTCCTGTTCACTAAGATAAATATCTAACATCACAAAAAAAGCTGGTCATAACCTTGTAAAACCGTCTACAAGCCTTTAGACTAAAGGCGGATCTTGAGAGATAAATAGATATAGATAGATAGACAGATAGATGATAGACAGGGATAGTCTATTCTAAGAGGAAAAGTGAAACTGAAAGTCGCTCAGTCGTGTCCAACTCTTTATGACCCCGTGGACTCTACAGCCCGTGACATTCTCCAGGCCAGAACACCGGAGTGGACATTGTTCTCTATGCTTTTCCCTTCTCCAGGGGATCTTCCCAACCAAGGGATCGAACACTGGTCTCCTGCTGAGCTCTCAGGGAAGCCCATTCTAAGAGGAAAGTTGCTAATAAATAATGAAATTTATAACTTTACTGAAATATAGTTGATTCACAAAGTTGTTTCATTCCTGGTGTACAACAAAGTGGTTCAGTGATGCACATGCATAATTTTTTATATTCCTTTAGGTTATGAATGATTACAGGATTTTGAATATAGTTCTCTGTGCTATACAGTTAGGACCTTGCTGTTTTCTTATTCTCAATTGAATAGTTTCCATCTACTAATTCCAAACTTCCAGTCCAATGCTCCCTCACTGCCCCCTCCCCCTTGGCAACCAAAAATCTGTTCTCTGTAGCTGAGCTGATTTCTGTTTCATAGTTAAGTTCATTTGTGTCATATTTTATATTCCACACATAAGTGATATCATATGGTATTTGTCTTTCTCTTTCTGACTTACTTTGCTTAAGTATGCTGATCTCTAGGTCCATCCATATTGCTGCAAATGGCTTCTTTTTTTTTTTTTTTGGTCTGAGTAATGTTCTATTGTATATATGCAGCACAGTATTGCTACCCATTCATCTGCTGGTAGGCATTTCGGTTGTTCCCATTTCTTTGCTATTACAAATAGTGCTGCTGTGAATATTGGGGTGCATGTTTCTCTTTGAATTATAGTTTTGTCTGGATATATGCCCAGGGGTGGGATTGCTCGGTTATATGGCAACTTCATTTTTAGTCTTCTGAGGAACTTCCATACCTTTCTCTATAGTGGCTGTACCAATTTACATTCCCACCAACACTTTGGGAGGGTTTCCTTTTCTCTACAAACTCTCCAGCATTTGAAATTTATAGCTTTTGTCTTATTAATACTTACTGTAGATGTTCAATCACAAAACTTATAGATTATGAGCTAGTCATGTCAATGCAATTAAGAATATATATATAAACACACACACACATATCTGAAGTTGGAGGCAGCATAGAATAGAAGAAAGCACACAGGTTTGGAGAAAGAAGGACCTTTGTCTAAACTGATTTTCTGCTACTTACTAACTCTATGATATTCAGAATATATGTTAATGGGCAACATGCTAAGTGATCATCAAAAGTAATCTGTTTATAATTACTCTTCTAAGATCTTAAACAACTAACCATAAGCATTGAATAAACAAATAAGACCTAAAGATATAACTAAGAAAACAAATAATTGCTACTATTTACTGAGTTTCAATAAATAAAACTAGTTTCAATAGTCAAAGTTATGGTTTTTCCACTAGTCGTGTATGGATGAGAGAGTTGAACTATAAAGAAAGCTGAGTGCTGAAGAATTGATGCATTTGAACCGTGGTGTTGGAGAAGACTCTTGAGAAATCCCTTGGACATCAAGGAGATCAAACCAATCAATCCTAAAGGAAGTCAAGCCTGAATATTCATTGAAAGGACTGATGTTGAAGGTGAAACTCCAATACTTTGGCTACCTGATGCAAAGAACTGACTCATTGGAAAAGATCCTGATGCTGGGAAAGATTGAAAGTAGGAGGAGAAGGGGCTGACAGAGGATGAGATGGTTGGATGGCATCTCTGACTCAATGGACATGAGTTTGAACAAGCTCTGGGAGCTGGTGATGGACGGGGAGGCCTGGCATGCTGCAGTCCATGGGGTCGCAAAGAGTCAGACATGACTGAGCGACTGAACTGAACTGAGTTTCAACCCATGTAACAGGCACAATAGGTAGGTGCTTTTATGTATAATACTTAATCCTTCCAGCAGAGCTGTCAGACATTTTATTGTTATTTTTCAGATCAGGCAGTTGAGATTTAGAGAAAGCAAGAAAGTTACCTGAGGCCAATGAGCTAGCAAATGATGCAGCTGGTAATCAAACCCCATCTTTCAGTAGCCAAAGCTACTATAAACCCTAAAATGTATCAGCCCATTTTGGGTGGTTGTAGATCCACTGAATCTCTGTAAAGTCCTCAGAAAATCTTTAGAAATTTTTCTCAAAATGTCACTTCATATATGGCACCATTCATGGATAGCATGTAACTGAGACCCTAGTGGCCTCTGAAGCTTTTTAGCTAAGTTCACTGTGAGAAGATGCACCAATGGTAAGAAACAACCATGTTTGAGAAGGCTCAACATAGTAAATCCAACTGCAGAAAATATATTTTTCTTCAAGAAAATAATAAAGTAGTTTCATGGAAAAATTTTGCAGTAGAAATAGAAAAGTCTCTGGAAAATTTTAGGTTTCTTCATTTTTGAATTAAGCATGTAGTATAACGTCCATACTTTATACTGAGTGAAATAAATGTCAAAGATAAGCAGAATTCTTTCCTATGATTTCACTCCACCAAAAATGTTTAACCTGCATACCAGACAAATTTCTAAAAAGCTTTTTATGAGTTCATGCCCTATTGGTATTACATACTAATTTTCCAAATCTGTAATTCTAAAAAGACATATTTCCAAGAAGACCCACAAATTCCAAGAAAACAATATTTCAAACTCTAGATTATAACAAAAGATAAGTGGTAACTCTTGTTGGCATTAGTATCTTCAGTATTTAACCTCCAATTAATCTGAATATGGTCAAATATTACAAAGATCTTCATTCAAGGCAGAATAGTAAAAATTTCAGTAAAGATTGTCTCTGAATATTGATGCCTTTGTATTGTGCCTGGAAATATAAATATGTGTTTATGTGTGTGTGTGTGTGTGTGTGTGTGTGTATACATACATATTCCCTTTTAGAAATAGATTTTTATGAGCATGGAAATATTTTCTTCTATAACTCTCTGACAACATGGCATTTGTTTTCCCAAATTCGTAAGTTTTTCCTAACAATTTCAAGCCATCTTGAATATTTAAAATATATATACAGTATCATCTGTATGCTTATTATTATTATAAAGTGAAGTGAAGTGAAGTCGCTCAGTCGTGCCCGACTCTTTGCGACCCCATGGACAATAGCATACACCAAGCTCCTCCGTCCATGGGATTTTCCAGGCAAGAGTACTGGAGTGGGTTGCCATTTCCTTCTCCAGGGAATCTTCCCAACCCAGGGACTGAACCCAGGTCTCCCACATTGTAGACAGATGCTTTACTGTCTGAGCCACCAGGGAAGTCCTATTATTATAAAACTACACAATTATAATAATGCTGTATTACATTAGAATCCTAGTATCATTTTCCTGAATAAAACAAGCTTTATTATCTGAATGAAAGGTTTAATTTTTTAAAGATTTACATTATGAATTATGTATTTGTTTTAGTATATATTATGTTTGATTGTATAATACAAGTGAAGGGTTAACCTGAAGCCAAATAAAAATTTTCAAGATTATCTGACAAGTATTTTAAAAGTTGCAACTTGGTTGATATCACAAAATACATTTTAGAAATATGAAGGAAAATAAAACTAAAAAGTGCATGGATTTTGGAAACACAAAGCAAAAGATTAAAATTATAAGTGATTAGCTGTCATCTCTTTTCTTTGCTTATCCCAAATAAATACACTGTTTATTACTCATCGACTTCCACTCTATCTCCCACATTTGTTTCTTCACATCTTTTTATTCTGGTATCTCTCCTGAGTCAGAGATTTTAAAGGCAGCAAAGGAGACAGAAGCAATCTGAAGTTTCTAGGTGGACTTCATCAGTCACATTCTATACCTCTTACTACAACTCAGTAAGAGCTCCTGGAGATGCTAAACGGCCTTAGACAGTCTGACATTTAACATCAATCAAAGCATGGAGGATAGCCATTCTGACCATAAGACTGTATTTTGCCCTTAGAAAAAAATGTTCTGCATATAGGCCATCAATATTCATTGCTAGTGAAGTCAAGGCATTTTCTTAGTCTCTTTGTATGTCTGTCTTTTAGATCTCAATATTCAGGATTTAAATTCCCATGTGACACAGGAGGAGACATAGAAGACATGGGTCTGATCTCCGTGTGGGGAAGACCCCCCTGCAGGAGGGCATGGCAGTCCACTGCAGTATTCTTGCCTGGAGAATCCCATGGACAGAGGAGCCTGGCGGGCCACAGCCCGAAAGGTCACAGAGTCAGACAAACCAGAAGTGACAGCACGCACACACAGGAGAAATGGTCTAAATAAATATATAAATAAACATTTATAGAATATACTATACTATAATTAATATAATATACCTAATTGTGTCATTAATTATAATATAATCAATTAATTATAATTATACATAACTATATATAGTAATAGGGCTTCCCTGGTAGCTTAGATGGTAAAACGTCTGCCTACAATGTGGGAGACCCAGGTTCGATCCCTGGTTGGGAAGATCCTCTGGAGAAGGAAATGGCAACTCACTCCAGGACTCTTGCCTGGAAAATTACATGGACTCAGGAGCTTGGTAGGCTACAGTCCATGGGGTCACAAAGAGTCGGACATGACTGAGCGACTTCACTTCACTTCATATATAGTAATAATGATATATAATACATAATATTACTAATAAATATAATATAGAATATACATAATTATATATTTGGATATATAATTATATTATAATTAATATTGTATAACATATATGTAATATATATTATATATACATATGTATAAGTATTATATAATATACATATGTAACAATATATATTATAATATATATTATGTTTAACATATATTCATATTAATATATTGATATCATTAATGTTAATACAATATTAAATTATGTATTATATAATCATTCATATATTTTAATTAATATATAATATCACACAATAATATTAACAATTAAGTATATTAGAATAATTAATGATAATTATAATAAGTAATGTTAATTTTAATACGATAAATTATAATATACTATATTATATATTTATAATTGCATTTATATTTAAATAAATATTTATATGTATTGTAAATATATAAATGTATATATTTATATGTATTATATAATTATAATTTATAATTATATTCATTATTATTATCATTTTTATATTATATAATCATAATNAAATAGATGGGGAAACAGTGGAAACAGTGTCAGACTTTATATTTTGGGGCTCCCAAATCACTGAAGATGGTGACTGCAGCCATGAAATTAGAAGATGCTTACTCCTTGGAAGAAAAGTTATGACCAACCTAGATAGTAGATTCAAAAGCAGAGACATTACTTTGCCGACTAAGGTCTGTCTAGTCAAGGCTATGGTTTTTCCTGTGATCATGTATGGATGTGAGAGTTGGTTTGTGAAGAAGGCTGAGCGCCAAAGAATTGATGCTTTTGAAGTGTGGTGTTGGAGAAGACTCTTGAGAGTCCCTTAGACTGCAAGGAGATCCAACCAGTCCATTCTTAAGGAGATCAGGCCTGGGATTTCTTTGGAAGGAATGATGCTAAAGCTGAAACTCCAGTACTTTGGCCACCTCATGCGAAGAGTTGACTCATTGGAAAAGTCTTTGATGTTGGGAGGGATTGTGGCCGGAGCAGAAGGGGCCGACTGAGGATTAGATGGCTGGATGGCATCATGGACTCGATGGACATGAGTCCGAGTGAAGTCCGAGAGATGGTAATGAACAGGGAGGCCTGGCGTGCTGCAATTCATGGGGTCGCAAAGAGTCAGACACAACTGAGCAACTGAACTGACTGAACTTCTTTAGGATTGACTGGTCTGATTTCCTTGCAGTCCAAGGGACTCTCAAGAGTCTTCTCCAACACCACAGTTCAAAAGCATCAACCCTTCGCAACTCACCCTTCTTTATGGTCCAACTCTCACATCCATACATGGTCACTGGAAAAGCCATAGCTTTGATGATACAGACCTCTGTCAGCAAAATTGATGCCTCTGATTTTTAATATGCTGTCTAGATGGGTCATAGTTTTTCTTCCAAGGAGCCAGCATCTTTTAATTTCATGGATGCAGTCACCATATGAAGTGATTTTTGAGTCTAAGAAAATAAATTCTGTTACTGTTTCCATTGTTTCCCCATCTATTATTAGCCATGAAGTGATTGACCAGATGCCATGATCTTCATTTTCAGAATGCTGAGGTTTAAGCCAGCTTTTTCACTCTCCTCTTTCATTTTCAAGAGGTTCTTTAATTCCTCTTTGCTTTCTGCCATAAGGGTAGAATCATCTGCATATCTGAGGCTATTGATAATTTTCCCGGCAATCTTCATTCCAGCTTGTGTTTCATCCAGCCCAGCGTTTCTCATGATGTACTCTGCATAGAAGTTAAATAAGCAGGGTGACAATATATAGCCTTGACGTACTCCTTTCCCAATTTGGAGCCAGTCCCTTGTTCCATGTCCGGTTCTAACTGTTGTTCTTGACCTGCATATAGATTTCTCAAAAGGCAGGTAAGGTGGTCTGGTATTCCTATCTCTAGAAGAATTTTCCACAGTTTGTTGTGATCCACACTGTCAAAAGCTTTAGCATAATCAGTGACACAGAAATAGATGTTTTTCTGGAATCCTCTCCTTTTCCAGAAGTATTTCCAGGCTTCCTTTCCCATTCTAACACTTTGCTCACATAGTAGAACATTATTTTAATTAAAATGAATTTAAATGTCCGGCATATTTATTATCTCAATTTTTTTTTCAAATATTTTCATCCTGTTCTTGCAAATTTGTATTTTATTTCCATTTGAACATTAGAGCTAGTAAGTCATATTTTTTACATGGTCAACTGATATTGTTTTTAGAGGCATATTAAAATTACAGATTAATTTAAGGAGAATTTTAGGACAGTGATATCATCCACAAACAGGCTAAGGCTTTCAATTTATATTTTCTTCTGTATTCCAAAATAGTATTTTATGTGTGTATGTGTGTGTGTGTGTGTGTGTGTGTGTGTGTGTGTGTATAAATACATGTGTGTATGAGTGTGTGTCTTTCTCTTTTGTCTAGTTTATTCCTAGGCATGTTGATTGTCATTCTTGTTTCTGTAATTTATTCAACTATATTTTCTAACTGATTGTGTTTTTTATGGAAAGAAAACTATTAAATTGGTGTCATAACGTTGTACCAAATCAGTTTCTTGAATTCTTCTCATTTTTATTAATTTGTTTGGTTTTCTAAGATATTTAGATATACAAATATATAACTTACAAATAATAATATAACCTCATTGCTTCTAATTTTATTCCTCTTAGTTCAGTCTTTCTTCTCATGGTTACAGCTGCTACCTTCATAAAAAGTTTCAAATAATTTGTGAAAGTAGACATCTTGTTGTGTTCTTGATTCTAACAAATCTTTCTAGTGCTTCATCATTTGGAATAAAAGTGGATTTTGTAATTTTACATAATAAATTATATATATATATATATTTTTTTTTTTTCAGTTAAGAGTCTCTATCCAAAATTATAGAGCAGTAATACTATATAAAGAAACCCAAGTAAGACAGTAGGTGTTGCGAGCAGCACCAGAGGGCAGACACACTAACCATAATCACAGAAAACTAATCAATCTAATCACACGGACCACACCCTTGTCTAACTCAATGAAACTAAGCCATGCCAAGTGGGGCCACCCAAGACAGGTGGGTCATAATGGAGAGGTCTGACAGAATGTGGTCACTGGAGAAGGGAATGGCAAACCACTTCAGTATTCTTGCCTTGAGAACCCCATGAACAGTATGANTGGATGCAAATAATTCCTTTGTCCAGCATATCCCACGCATTAGTCACTTCATTAGCTTCTCCGATATCAGCTTGATTAATCAAAAGTTGTGATATCACAGTGCTTGTGTTCCAGTAGCCTTTATTTTACTTAATTATGGCACCAAAGCACAAGAGTAATGAGGCTGGCCATAGATGTGTATAAGAGACAGATATTATATACATTTAATGTTAAAGTATATGTTTAACTGATATTAATAATATATTTAAATTATATATATGTAATATATAAACAAATATTTATATATTTATATCTCAAATATATATTTATACTTAAATATATATTTATATTCATTATATTTATAAATAATTATAAATGTAAATATATTTATATTATAATCTAATCTAAAATAAATAATATATCATTAATATTGATATTATATTATATATATTATATTAATATATGATATAATTATATAGTATATATAATTTTATATATTACATATTAGAAAGCAGAGACATCACTTTGCTGACAAATATCCATATAGTCAACTATGGTTTTTTCAGTAGTCATGTACAGATGTGAGAGTTGAACCACAGAGAAGATTTAGTGCAGAACTGATGTTTTCAATCTGTGCTTGATCAAACCAGTCAATGCTAAAAGAAATCAACTCTGAAAACTCACTGGAAGGACTGATGCTGAAGCTCCAATACTTTGGCCACCTGATGCAAAGAGCTGACTCACTGGAAAAGAAGATCAGGGTCTTCTACTCATGAAAGACTGAGGGCGTGAGTAGAAAGGACTGACAGAGGATGAGATGGTTGGATGACATCACCAACTCATTGGCCATGAGTCTGAACAAACTCCAGGAGGTAGTGAAGTACAGGGAAGCCTGACCTGCTGCAGTCCATGGGGTTGCAAAGAGTCAGACACCACTGAGGGACTGAACAACAATTTTCCCCAGCACTATTGGCTACCACCACTTCTTTCCATTTCCTTTTCCTTCCTTTCTTTCCTTTAGTTGGCAAAGTAATGTCTCTGCTTTTGAATATGCTATCTAGGTTGGTCATAACTTCCTTCCAAGGAGTAAGCGTCTTTTAATTTCATGGCTGCAGTCACCATCTGCAGTGATTTATAGTTTAGCAGTTTCTTAACATGGTCTATGATGTAAACACCCCCAGTAAAAATAAGACTCATTCCACTTTCCCAGAAAATCAAATCATTTATGGAGCTTCAAACATAACCTCTGTTTTAAAAAACGATATTAAACCTCATTTTAGATGGCTCTCATTGGTAGGAACTGTTTAGGAAGTCATTTCTCAGCTCAAGAAAACTTCCCATTCTCCTATCTCAGTTGGGCCAGATCAGAACAGCTGCAACTACAATTACCATATTTACAATAACCTCTGGCACACACCTGGAAGACGAGGGCCAACCAGCAGGAAAGAGAAAGGAGTTCAGGGGTCATAACTTTGTCGTTCCTGTTCATTTGAATCTTCACGGCTATCACTGTCATTACCAATATGGGCACTGCAGTGAGACATGCCAGGACCTCGAGGCCAGCCATGCTGTTATGCCAGCCTCGGGGCATAACAGGCATTCTATCACCATTTCTTGAATGCGGTTAAATTATCTAACATTACCAGATAGAAATAGCACATAAAACACTGACCAGCTTAAACTGGTTCTGCCTCTTCAAATAGCTGGATCAATTAATTAAACCTTCAGTTATCTTACAGAGAAAGCACTGCACATGTGCAGGATAGGAACTATATCTTAAAGCCAAGAATTATCAGTCTATGGAACTCAAAGGAGAGAAATATTGCCATCAGAGCTCTTTAAAAACATTTGGCTTACAGCAGCAAAATTAGCTTATATGAACTGATTTCAGACTAGCTAATCGGTTTCCAAATTTGAAACTCCTTTAACTACTAAAAATTTCCCCCAAATCCTGGACAAGAAGACAGATTTGAGACCCTTGCCTCTGTCTCCTTACCCCTTGACCTCCCAATAAAGCTCTTTCTTTTCTCAAAAACTGATGCCATGGTATTAGCTTCTATGCAGGTCAGACAAGATGACTGGTATAGAATCTTCATATGGTCCCTACCATAGGGCCTATCTGCTGAGTCTGAGCATACAAGCAACATAATTCCACTATGGCCCTCACTGCCTTCTCTCTCTGGAGCAACTGCCTTAGAACTTAATTATATACTGATGCTGTTTACTTTCAAAAATAATTTGTGTTAAGATGGACTTGATTTCATCCTTCCAAAAGATATTTTATTTTCAAAGAGGAAATATTTTTATTCAAAATTTGTTTCTGGTAAGGGAAAACACTGTCGAGAGAAAGCTGCTTTTCCCTCTCAGCTTCAGAGTTTTGTCCTGATGGCTTGCTACTGCACACGGTGTTTTTTTCTATCCCAGGGACGCTGCACATGAGGTTCTTCCTAGAGCTTTTTCTTCCACACTCCACACTTCCTTAAATAATTAATTCCTAATTATCTTATAAAGCTAAGCCGAGGAAAGGCTTTCATGACCCTCTAGATCACCTCCTGATGCAGACTTCTAGAAACACATGCTTCTTGTTCCTAACACTGACCATATTTGAACACTTTAAATTATCTCTGTAATTGGTTAGTGATTGATTGTTTCTCCAGCTAGAATTTTATCTCCGTAAGGGCAGATACCACATCTGACTTCTTCACAACTGTATGCCAGATGGTTATCCTATGTGGTTACCATCACATATTTGTCAAATATATGGCTGTGTGACTGAATATATAAATGGGAATTTTATCCATCTTGCTACACAATTCATTTTAGAAAGAGCAGCAACTTTCTACATAGCCTCCTGAAGGAGAAAAATGGCAGAAAAGTTCCTAAGTGCTTTCTTACTTCCCTTCTGAATTCATCTACCCACTCTCGGTGGCCTCTTCCTGTTGGCTTACCTTAAATATTCCTTAGTATTTCCTGAGCCTTTAGTACCTTATGCCTTATGATCACCCACAAACAAACATGTCTCAGAAATTCCGCTAGTTGCACAATGTCAAGCTGCATTGTGAGTGGGCATGCACATGTGTGTGATATAGGAACTACGTCTTACTTAAGACATGATTACATAAGAGACACAAATTTTTTTTTTAAGCTATTGCATTTTTTTTTTTAATTGCAATCTGGGAGGTATTGAAAATGATGTCATTCCCTAATGACCTCGTTCATGACAGAATTGTGAAGTGGGTTATGACAATGAAAGCATTACTGGGAGAGCTTCCAAATCCATCTGGCAAGCACAGGACATATATTTTTAAAGTGATCACTCAGTTTCCAAATATAATGTGCCAGGATTCAATGTTAAATCAGTGGGAAACTAAACATAAAAGACAGCAAACATAAATGATTAGTATAGGCCCAAAACAAGAGGAAATTTTACATTTTGTAATGTGGTTATCAAGGTTTCCATATATGAATATCATGAACACACATTTACTGGGTGTTTCTGAATTATGCTTCAGGAACTTACATTATTCTCCTCTAATAACTTTCAATCAATTTTTCCAGATAATACATTTTTAATCAGCTTTATTAAAATATAAATCATATATAGTAAAATTCACCCAATTTTAAATATGTAATTCAATTACTTATAATGCAATTTTGACATTTTTTTCCTTTAAAATAGATTTGTAAATTTTATGAAAAAGAAAAATTACATGAACTGTAATCTTGCATATCAAAAATTTCTCTTTAAAGTGAATTTTCAAAAGCACATAAGTCTTTTGCCCATTAAGAGCTTCACCTTAGAGAAATAGAAGATAAGATACATGGGGGTATTTTAAAAGAATTAAGCTAAAAAGTTAAAATTAAAAACATCAATAAAGTGAGCTTTCTGTATTGCTAAGCAATGAATGTGGTATTATTCATTATGAAATCATTAATTTTTAAATCACTTTAGAAAAAAAATTATTTACTAACTCCAAGTCATCTAGGACATACAATTTAGCAAACTTAATTTCTCATCCACTAAATTTCTCAGGTGAGGGTCAGACCCCAGTTCACTATGCCCAGCATATATCCAGTTCTGAAACATCTTTTCAAGGGGCTGTTCTCTCTCTCAAATGAGTATAAAAGGAAAAATCTCCATTCTTCCTACCCGACAAGTTGTAAGAGTTATTACAGCATTCAGATACTTCCCTCTGAAATATTCCTCTTAATCTTTAACTCTCCTAAATATTTAATATTTTTTGATAGAGGTGAGAAACTTAAAACATTAAAAATGGTTTATGACACATCCTTTGAAAATTTGGCATCAAGATTCTTCTGACTTCACTTTGGAGAACAGAGTGTTCTCCAGTGCATAAGCCAAAAATTGCAATCTAACTTTAATTGTTTTTGTGCTGCAAAAAGACTTCACTAGTAGGTTATCTCCTAAGGACTTGACTTAAACTTTGTTTTTCAAAGGTACACAAGAAATTTCCCCTTACTTTTCCTGGGATACCTGTAGTACACTACTAATTGTTAACTCAAGAAGGTAGGAATGCAGGCGATTGGAGATTTCTACTTCATGCCTATCCATATGACGACATTTTTGTATTTTTCATGTGCCTCCAGGAAAATATATTACTTCTGTAATTTAAAACATGTTGAAGATTTGAAACACCAGTAAAACATAGATATAAAAAGTCTAAAAATAAAACAATAAAGTAGAAAGTAAACATTTTCTTAATAAGCATGGAATAAGGAGACAATTAGTAGAAGGGATATCTTTCTTCAGTCAAAATGACTGCATCAAAATGAATTTTTTAAATGGATGCATAGGATTTCCCTGGCCGTCCAGTGGTTAAAACTCCATGCCACCACTGCAGTGACACAGGTTCAATCCCTGGTCAAGGAACTAAGATCCTGCATGCCAGTAAAAAAAAGAAAAAAGGTTACAGTAGTTCCTCCTTATTCACAGTTTCTTTTTTTTTATGATGTAGAGTTTCACCTTTATTCTTTTGCAGGTGAATATACAGTTATCCCACCACCATTTGTTACAAATTTTACAAAATGTTACAAAAATTACTTTTCACAATTGAACTGTCTCTACATCCTTGTTTAACAAGAATTGACCATACTCAGTTAAGCAGGATAAACAAGTCCTTCACAGTTTTGCTTTCTGAGGTTCCAGTACCCCACCCCCTGCCAATACACACACACACACATGCCTGAAAATATTAACTGTAAAATTCCAGAAACAAACAATTCATTTTTGGCACCATTCTGAATTGTATGATCAACAATCCCACTCTATTCTGCCTTGGATGCAAATAATTCCTTTGTCCAGCATATCCCACGCATTAGTCACTTCATTAGCTTCTCCGATATCAGCTTGATTAATCAAAAGTTGTGATATCACAGTGCTTGTGTTCCAGTAGCCTTTATTTTACTTAATTATGGCACCAAAGCACAAGAGTAATGAGGCTGGCCATTCAGATATACCAAAAAGCTTCCTTAAAATGAAATGTCAAAGTTCTCAACATAATCAGGAAAGAAATAATGTTAGTAGTAGGCTGAAGTTACTAAGATCTACAGTAGGCATGAATCTTCCCCTGTGCATGAAACTGTAAAGAAAGAGAAAGAAATCTGCGCTAGTTTTGATGTCTCATCTCAAACTGCAAAAGCTACAGCCATGATGCACGGTGAATGCTTAATGAGGACAGAAAAGACGTTAAGGCTGTGGGTGCAGGACATAAACTGAAAACATAGCCCAACTGACAGCAACATGCTGTTCCAGAAAGCCCGGAACCTCTACAGAAACTTCAGCGAGAAATCCCCTGAATTGAGTGACACCAAGCCATTAACTGCAAGTTACACAGATTCAGGAATAGGTTTAGACTAAAAAACACAAAAATTACTAGAGCAGCTACATCTGCAGATGAAGAAATCACATTTGCAACAGAGTAGAAGAAGCGGATTGAGGAGAGAAAGGACTGTCACATAACTTTCATTATAGTATACAGTTATAATTTTTCTATTGTATTATTGTGTACATGTGTGCTCAGTCATGTCCGACTCTGCAACCCCATGGGCTGCAGCCCTCCAGGCTCCTCTGTCTGTGGAATTTTCCAGGCAAGAATATTGGAGCAGATTGCCATTTCCTCCTCCAGGGGATCATCTTGACTCAGGGATCAAACCCATATCTCTTGAATTTCCTGCATTGGCATACAGATTCTTCACCACTGCCCCACCTGGGAAGCCCATGTTGTATTTTAGGTAGCTGTTAATTTCTTTTTACATTGCCTAATTTATAAATTAAACTGTATCAGTTCAGTTAAGTTCAGTCACTCAGTCGTGTCCAACTCTTTGTGAGCCCATGAACCGGAGCACGCCAGGCCTCCCGTCCATCACCAGCTCCTGGAGTTCACCCAAACCCATGTCCACTGTGTCAGTGATGCCATCCAGCCATCTCATCCTCTGTCGTCCCCTTCTCCTGCTGGGGTCCAACCTCAGCAGAGTCCAGGGGTACCCTCAGGATGAAAGGCATTGGTGAAAGAATGACACGGGGAGACCAAGCTTCAGTGACGAGGCCTGTAACTTTATTTTCAAAAAGAGCTTTTATACACTGACTTGTACATAGAGGAAAATGAAAGATGCAAGGTCATGCAGAGTCAGCTCAAACATTCCAGCAGTTTTGCCCTTATCGAAACCGGGATTTTTTTCTGCATACCTTTCCCGTAAACAAGCATCTTATGTTGTGTACATTATCTTCTGGAGGCCTTGGAGGCCTGTTGACATTTTATGACCCTTTTTTGATAAAGGTCAACCAGAAAACTTGTCCCTTGAAGTGTTTTTTCTTTATACCTCTAATCTGTGTCAGCTTCAGAAAGTGTTAAACAGAGTTACATTCTTATGGAGCAAAGGTGCAGTGGGTTACAACAAAAAAAAAGAACTTATTAGCTCAAAGGTCTGATGTGGTTAATACCAAGGCTACTACTTGTTTTTCTTACATTCCAACTATATTAACTAATGCACTCCCAGGCACACAATGGATAAAGGATATGGGACCTTGGCAGCGAGCATTGGCTCAACAATTAAACCCTTCACCAGTATTATTTTAATAAAACTTTTTCACCCCTCGAAGGGCTCTATATTTTTACAATGCTTGGGCTTCCCGTGTCATGGTTTGTGAACAATCATATGCATAGTTGCAAGAGTCTGGATAAACCTGCCAAGGAAGCTAGAATGCTAAC
>SJYV01055466.1:203478-288692 GCA_006410875.1 Neotragus pygmaeus
GAGCGGGGGGGTGGGGGGGGGGGGGGGGGGGGGGGGGGGGGGGGGGGGGGGGGGGGGGGGGGGGGGGGGGGGGGGGGGGGGGGGGGGGGGGGGGGGGGGGGGGAGGTTTGAATTGAAATGCTCCTTTCACGCCCAGGAGACGTATCAACTAGAGCCCTGAGCTGATTTTCTCCAGAGAAAGGTGGTCGGGGATAGCCCCCTGTTAATGTCAGAAGAGTTGGTTAAAGACATAATATAATAAACAGTAGACAGACAGATTTTGGTTTGGGGTAGATGCTCGAGCAGTTCCAGGGAGTCCCTCAAGTCCTGATCCGCCTTGCCTGTCAGATCTCCTCCGCATGACCTTGTCATGGGTGGGATCTCCCGTGCTGGCTCCCCCGGCATCCTCCTGCCCTCAAACCTTCCCAGCATCAGGGTCTTTTCGAGTGAGTCAGCTCTTCGCATGAGGTGGCCAAAGGATTGGAGTTTCAGCTTCAACATCAGTCCCTCCAGTGAACACCCAGGACTGATCTCCTTCAGAATGGACTGGTTGGATCTCCTTGCAGTCCAAGGGACTCTCAAGAGTCTTCTCGAACACCACTGTTCAAAAGCATCAATTCTTCTGTGCTCAGCTTTATAATCCAACTCTCAAATCCATACATGACTACCGGAAAAACCATAGCCTTGACTAGATAGACCTTTGTTGGCAAAGTAATGTCTCTGCTTTTTAATATGCTATCTAGGTTGGTCATAACTTTCCTTCCAAGGAGTAAGCGTCTTTTAATTTCATGGCTGCAATTATCATCTGCAGTAATTTTGGAGCCCAGAAAAATAAAGTCAGCCACTGTTTCCCTATCTATTTGCCATGAAGTGATGTGACCAGATGCCATGACCCTCGTTTTCTGAATGTTGAGCTTTAAGCCAACTTTTTCACTCTCTTCTTTCACTTTCATCAAGAGGTTCTTTGGTTCTTCTTCGCTTTCTGCCATGAGGGTGGTGTCATCTGCATATCTGAGGTTACTCTCCTGGCAATCTTGATTCCAGCTTGTGCTTCCTCCAGCCCAGCATTTCTCATGATGTACTCTGCATAGAAGTTAAATAAGCAGGGTGACAATATACAACCTTTTCCTATTTGGAACCAGTCTGTTGGTCCATGTCCAGTTCTAACTGTTGCTTCCTGACCTGCATATAGGTTTCTCAAGATGCAGGTCAGGTGGTCTGGTATTCCCATCTGTTTCTGAATTTTCCACAGTTTATTGTGATCCACACAGTCCAAGGCTTTGGCATAGACAATAAAGCAGAAATAGATGTTTTCCTGGAACTCTCTTGCTTTTTCAATGATCCAGTGGATGTTCGCAATTTGATCTCTTGTTCCTCTGCCTTTTCTAAAACCAGCTTGAACATCTGTAAGTTCATGGTTAAACTGTATTAAACTGTATAATAGGTATGATACAGAGGGAAAAATGATATATGTCCATATAAATATNGAATTTTCCACAGTTTATTGTGATCCACACAGTCCAAGGCTTTGGCATAGACAATAAAGCAGAAATAGATGTTTTCCTGGAACTCTCTTGCTTTTTCAATGATCCAGTGGATGTTCGCAATTTGATCTCTTGTTCCTCTGCCTTTTCTAAAACCAGCTTGAACATCTGTAAGTTCATGGTTAAACTGTATTAAACTGTATAATAGGTATGATACAGAGGGAAAAATGATATATGTCCATATAAATATTATAATAAATATATATTAATATATTTTATATATTATAAACATATATAAAATATATACATAAATAATATAGTATATACATAATTAGAATAAACATAATTATAATACATATAGTGACATAATTATAATAATAAACATAAGTATTATGATAAATATAATATAAATATATTAATATATATTAGATACAATATAAATATATACATAAATATAATAATATGTGTCAGTACTACCTGAGGTTTCAGAATCCACTGCGGATCTTCAAAGCTCCCTGTGGATGAGGCGGAACTACTGTACATCAGTGTCTTGCTTCCCTCACCATGGAGACCACGCATCACTTCCCAACTGGGAAAGTAGCACACACTTTGACTAGATTCTCAGAGCCATCCTTGACTTCATAGCCTGCATCTCACAGTACCCACTCTGTTCTTTGATACAGATTTCACTTATCTCATTAGGATTTGATCTTGTCTGGTACCTAGATACTCTTTCTGGTAACATATTTAGCTTGACCCTGATGCCAAAAAATCTATAATGTTGCTTCTATATGAAAGTACTTCATGCAGTTCATCAAACTATCTCCTGAATCTTGAAATGTGAGCTTCCTCACCTGCTCCTCCTACTGTAAATAAATGGCCCCAGAGTCTATTTCTAAAATTGCATCAGTCACTTTTCCAATTTTCCTCTACCTAGGTAAGGGTACCTTAAACGATGTGCAAATTCCAGTGTCTTTTTCACAAAGCTACTAGTAGCACTAACATAGTATGCATGGTATGGTCACCAAGCACTGAAATAACATTGCCCAGCATTGCGGCTTTCTGGCAGTTTACTGCTGTTAACACAGAAAGTGTCATGGTGCTGGAAACAGACATTTCAGGTTAGACTTCAAATGCAACATGACTCCCACCAAAGGGGACTTTATATATCTCCCCCTCACCATGGCTCTGCCACATATGAATCCTGACAGAGATCCACAACCTTCAAAGGTAACAGGTCATAATTAGAAACTCAGGTGAGAGACCAAGAGCTCTCCTAACTGAACCATTGCAGAATTTACACATAAAAAGAGAACAACCAGATTTACAAAGGATACTGGAAAAGAATGTCACTCTCCTAGAAACAATTGATGAAGTTCAAAACTTAAAGCAGGACAAGTCTATTCATAAAAATAACTGATGGTGTTCTGTAACTTGAGGCTTTACCAAGAATGTACAAACTTATGGTCTAATCTGAGAACTCCACTCAGTTTACTATAGAAATGTGTATATACCACAAACTCTGCTGTAGTAGCCACTGTGCAGGGAAAATATACCTTCTATTGCATTTTGTTAGAAAGTAAGACTTTAATGAAGAACAATCAAGTGCACAGGAGAATAAGTTGTGTTTTCTGATGACAATCATAAGTTGCTTTTTTACACTGAGAAGTTGGGACTTTGGTTGTTGTTGTTCAGTTGCTAAGTCATGGCCACTCTGCAACCCCATGGACTGCATCACGGCAGGCTCCCCTGTCCTTTACTATCTCCTGCGCTCCCCTGGTGGCTCCCCTGGTAAAGAATCCACCTGCAATGCAGGAGACCCAGGTTCGATCTCTGGGTCAGAAAGATCCCCTGGAGAAGGGAATGGCAATTCACTCCAGTATTCTGGCCTGGAGAATCCCATGGACAGAGGAGCCTGGTGGGCTACAGTCAGTGGGGTCGCAAAGAGTTGGACATGACTGAGCAACTAACACTGATGGAGTCTGCTCAAACTCATGTCCAATTGAGTCAGTGATGCCATCCAAACATCTCATCCTCTCCTACTCCCTTCTCTTCCTGCCCTCAATCTTTCCCAGCATCACGGTCTTTTCCAGTGAGTCAGCTCTTTGCATCAAGTGGTCAAAGTATTGGAGCTTCAGCTTCATCATCAGTGAGTTGCCAGTTAAACGAGATAAGAATTTCCATCTCATCCACATTTATTTCAGTGTGTTTCCTACTGAAGCCAGTTAGTACAAATACAAGTACACATACCATCCATTAGACTGCTTATTGAGTCTCCAAAGTATTCTATTTCTCTAGTAGAACTGAAAGGGAAAAAAATTCATCTTAATCCAAGTATAGGAGTGAGGAGACTAATTTTTTTAAAAAAGGGGGTAATTTACAAGGCTGAGTTAATTGAGTCCATTAAGCAGAATCCTAAATATACTCTATTTTCTCAAATATTTATGATATATCCAAAATGTTTGACTTGGCATCTTAGGAAGCCTAACTGCCTCCATATTCTGCAAACCATAACAACCAAAATGCCCCTTCAGTTCCATCTTTGACAATTCCATCAGTTTGCCATTCCAGAGGAACATAGATGCACATACTATCATAGTAGCATGATACTTTAAGTCTACCAGGCTTTTTCAGCCAATAAAAATACCTGAGAATTTGCAAGCATCTGCTCTGGTGCAATCCTGGACTCAATACCTATACATCTCTCTCTCTCTCTCTCTCTCTAGATATCTATCTCACATAATCACCATAACCACCAGTGATATTTGGCCATTGTTGCTTTTAATTTTTAAATGTAAAATAAGATGAGGATAATAATGACCATGAAGTAGCTTTGTTGATCATCCGAGACATCATTTGATGCCAGTCAAGGTTTCATTTCCTACCTATACAGCCTACTCTATTTGAAAATGGAGTCTGGATTCATAGTAAGGAGGGGAACATATATTTGGTGTGAGTCAGGGCATTTGATTTCCCCTCTGAAAGACCCACTACTTCATGAGAAGTTAGCAAGGTCCCACCGGGGACTATTCTGTTTGGTCAATATTTTCTGTTAGTGGCATATGGCACTATGTGTGCAATTTTTACTGCTTTGTTTTTATCTAGATATCCTTATTACTTGAAAAATTTTAACAAAATCTTTGTTTTCCTGAGAGCAGTTCTATCCTTCACTTTCAACAGCATGTAAGGGTCCTTCAAACATTTCAAAGGAAAATGTGCAACCCAATAGATTATTCAGCTCACACATCCCACATAACACAGTGGCACAAAAGACAAATATTTCCTGGTATGATTAAATCCAGAAATGTATTTACAACAGCCTGTCTAACAAGGCAAAACAATCAACATAAAGAAAGAAAAGGGGTTCAATATAAATAATTCCTCTTTACAACCCACTGATAACACATAAGTAACATGGCATCCAGTCCCATCACTTCATGGAAATAGATGGGGAAACAGTGGAAACAGTGACATATTTTATTTTCTTGGTCTCCAAAATCACTGCAGATGGTGATCACAGCCACGAAATTAAAAGACGCTTGCTCCTTGAAAGAAAATCTATAACAAATCTAGACAGCGTATTAAAAAGCAGAGACATCACTTTGCCGACAAAGGTGCATGGAGTCAAGGCTATGGTTTTTCCAGTAGTCAGGTATGTGTATGAGAGTTGGACCATAAAGAAGGCTGAGCACCAAAGAATTGATGCTTTCAAACTGTGGTACTAGAGAAAACTCTTGAGAGTCCCTTGGACAGCAAAGAGATCAAACCAGTCAATCCTAAAGGAAATCAACCCTGAATATTCATTGGAAGGACTGATGCTGAAGCTGACGTTTCCATACTTTGGCCACCTGATGCGAAGAGGTGACACACTGGAAAATACCCAGATGCTAGGAAAGATTGAGGGCAGAAGGAGAAGAGGATGAGATCGCTGGATGGTGTCACTGACCTAATGGACATAGTTTGAGCAAGCTCCAGGAGACAGTGAAGGACAGAAAAGACTGGTGTGCTGTAGTTCACTGGGTCACAAAGAATCAGATACAACTTAGCAACTGAACAGTAACAACTCCTCTATCACAAAGTAAACAAAGCTGAAACATTACATTTCAGAAATTTCATTAAAAAATGAAAAGTTACAATATCATAACTTAAAGAGTCAACCAAAAAGAGGAACTAAAAGGGATATTTCTGTATTCTTTTTTTTTTTTTTTTAGTTAGCGAGGATTTAAAGTAGCACTTTCTTTTATAGATGAGTGGATATATGTCTTTAAAAAGGACCCTCTTTGAAATGATTATCAGTCAGTTCTCTCCTGATCTGAACTACTGGTCAAAATTCATAATGAAACATTGAAGTTGAAATAGCATGTATAATATACATGCCTAATGGACATAAGTTTGAGCTGTAATATGCAGCTCGTCTGTAATATACTGCATAAAGAAAAAAAGTAAGAAAAAAGAAGCAAAACTAAAGAAATAGTAATAAAAATGAGACAAAATATTTTAGTATAGTTAGCTAACCACTTGAGTTTGCAGTTTCAGGTTTTCTAAAGCTAATACTCAGTGTCAGTCTAAAACATCTGTGTATTGCCATTTTTCCAGCTCACAGGGAATCATAAATTAGTTGTCTTCAACAGCATATTTGCCATAACAAAATTCCATAAACTGGGTAAACAAAGAATAGAAACCTATTTTCTCACAGCTTTGGAAGCTGGGGAATCCAAGATTGAGATGTGGGCCAAATGAGTTCTTGGTAAGAGCTCCCTTCCTGGCTTGCAGATGGTCTCTTTCTCACTGTTTCATGGTAGAGAGATGGGGGAAGCAGACTCTCTGGTGCCCCTTCTTATAAGGGCGCTAATCGCATCATGAAGGCCCCACCCTTATGACTTCATCTAAACTTAAGAAACTTCCAAAGGCCTTATCTCCAAATACCATCACACTGGGGAGGGAGTGGTTAGGACTGTAGCATATGAATTAGGATGCTGAGTGGGGGTGAGGGGGGAATGTTACCATTTAGTCTACAGCAAGCAGTCCACTCCATCTCTCGTCCCAACACACACACAGACATGCACATGGGTACAGCCCCAAGACAGAGGACTCGAGTTTCTGTGCCCCACTGTCATCATCAGCAAGGTGTACAGGCCTTTACCTTCCTTCTCCGGTCTTTACAGAGTCCTAGCTTGCTCTAAGAGGGTATGCTGGAATAGACTGTGGAAGATCTTCAGGTGCAGATGGGCAGCACTCCATCTGGTCAGCAAAAAAGGCCCAAAAATCATTAAGTGAAAAGTATATTCAATGGACATAGATTGAAAACACAGTCCATCGACATAGTCCCTGGGCACAAGACATGGACGGTATCTGGAGGCTGGAGAACAGCATAAGGAAATAATCAGAAATGCAGGCAAAGAATTATGTACCAGGATGTTCACAGAAGCATTATTCAAAATTGTAAAACAAGCCAAAGCAAGAAAAAAATATTGGACACAAACCAAATAGCCCCAAATAGGGGATGGTTAAATATGAATGACTGTTAAACAGACATTAAATAACATGTTTTCAGAAAATACTTAATTAAATGGAAAAATACATATAATATATTGTAAAGCAAAAAAAAAAATACACAGCTATACATACAATATGTTTTACATCAGTGTCAAAAGTGCTATGTTCAAAACGAACTGAGAATTGTGAAAAATACTTAGGACAATATAAAGTACTTTTCCATCATATTTTAGGCAATGAGGAAAGAAAAGGCAGGAAAAGAGAGCAATTTGCTAACATTCAATAGAATTTCTTTTTCCTCCAGCAACAAAAATGATCTTCAAGTTCTAAAAACAGAATATACAATGGAAGTATATAGATTTCAGCTCCAAATGGTGAAGAAAGCTAGTTTATAAGCTAGGTAAGGATAAAAACCATATCCACTTCTGCGTACCACCATGTCTATAGCACCTGGCATGTCAGCATATCGTGGTATCTCAGCTAAGGTAGTGACAAACATATGCATTTAGAAATGAATACACAATAATAAAGATAACAGTGCTACCAGCAACTGGGTGAGAGGGCTGGTGGGGGAATGGGGAGATACTGGTCAAAGCATACCAATGCCAGCTGTAAGATTAACCTGGAGGTGTTAAGGTACAGCACAGTGATTGTAACTAACTCTGTGTGATACACTGGAAAGTTTCTAAGAGCCTAGACCTTAAATGTTCTCCCCACAAAAGAGAAATGGTGACTCTGTGGCAGGATGGAGATGCCAGCCAAAGTTATGGTGGCAATCATTTTGCAATATACAAACATATTACATCAACACATGTACCCCTTAAACTTACACCATGTTATATGTCAATTACAGCTCAACAAAATTGGAAATTAAAGCAGGATCAAGTACTTTAAAAGGACTCATTGGCATCTCAAGCTGCTAACAAAATGTATAAGTATGTCCTTGAAGTATCTGTAGATAAGTTTAAAATAGTCAGTGAGTGTTTTCAGAAGAGTGTGTAGAGATTTCCTAAGAAATGACTGGGGACACATCAAGATGGATATATTGATGCATTCAATCCTGATGCTCAAGGAGAGTTTAAAGTAGACTGTCATACAAATGACTGGTGGGAAAGGAAATGTGATTCTTAAAGTCAAAATAATTTGATATCGTTTCATCCATCTGTGACATTACAGAACCAAGTTTCTGTTGGCAACTGTATTTTAATAGCTGGCAAAAAAATTAGTTAAAAAAATAGGGAACCACTGGAGATTTTTAAACAGGGAAACACTGTCAATTCTGTATCTAATAAAATGGATATTGAAGAAACTGGAGGCCTAAAAATCAAGCATATGGCAAACTAAAATTTTCTAGGCTGAATGTGAAAGTGTTAGTTGTTCAGTCGTGTCTGACTTTTTGCAACCTCATGGCTCCTCTGTCCATGGAATTCTCCAGACAAGAATACTGCAGTGTGTTGCCATGCCCTCCTCCAAGGGATCTTCCTGACCCCAGTCTCCTGCATGGATCAAACCCTGCTGTCCTGCATGGCAGGCAGATGTTTTACCATCTGAGCCACCAGGGAAGTCCCAAGAATATTAGGGTGGGTAAAGAATCTTCCCAACCCAGGGTATCTAGCAAAGTGATGCTTAATTCAATTATTGATCAGAATATTGAAATTCTATCCAAAATAGTGCAGTGACTCTCAGGGAGAGATGGAAAAAATAAAGAAGGTTCTGGCTTTCAGTATGATGCTGGAGAAGACTGGAGAACCAAGAGCTTAGAATCCCAGCTCATCTAGCAGCAGAAGTCCGCTGTTACTGTTGCCATGTTGATTTATATTGCACTAAATATCTGCTACACACACAAAATAGTGCATGAGATAATGAAACCACTTGTCTGGAGAAATCAAAATACACATCTGAGAGTCCCATTTCCGGGGTTGTAACAGACCCCTGGAGACCGAGGCCCCTGCATTGGGCACACAGCCCAAGGGGCCAAAACACATCATCTGCTGTAACTGATGTTCAGAATAACAAGTCTACAACGAATGAACACTCATTTAGTGTTGAGTATAGTCCACTCTCAAGCTTCTCTTGTGGCTCAGCTGGTAAAGAATCCGCCCACTCCTCTTATCTCATTGTTCACTGTGTGCTAAAGACCCATCAGCAGACAAGGCAGTTTCCCTCTTGTGATTGCCACGTGTGTGTGCTGGTCGCTCGGTCATCTCCAGCTCTTTGTGACCCCATGAACTATAGCTGCCAGGCTCTTATGTCCATGGAGTTCTTCGGGCAAGAACCCTGGAGTGGGTTGCCATTGCCTTCTCCAGGCGATCTTCCCAATCCAGGGGTCGAACCCCAGGTCTCCTGCATTGCAGGAAGACTCTTTATCATCTGAGCCCCCAGAAAAGACCAAGATCGCCATATAACACATATGTTTAAGGCTTCAATTTCCAGTACTCTTTGAAATAATACAAAGGCATTTTGTGGAAACAGTTCTATCAGAAATAGTAAATGAAAATTTTAGGTTTGGCATTTATTTGTCTATGCTTCCATTATTTGAGAAGTTCACTGACATAAAACGATCCTTCTTGGACAATGCTAGGAAGATCAGGTATCTCCTCATTGGTTTAGTGATATTAAACCATAGATTACATATAGATGGGCTTCCCAAGTGGTGCTAGTGACAAAGAAACCACCTGCCAATGCAGAAAATGTAAGAGACACAGGATCGTCCCTGGGTCAGGAAGATCCCCTGGAGAAGGAAATGGCACCCCATCCCAGTATTCTTGCCTGAAAAATCCCATGGACAGAGGAGCCTGGTGGGCTACAGTCCATGTCATCATAAAGAGTCAGATATGACTGAGCAACATAGCATGCATGCACATACATAGACAGTGAAGTGATTGAAAGGTAATTTTTATTTCCTCTTCAGGAAAAGGGATCAGAGAGATTAAAAAAAAAATCATCATCATCATCATCAAGTACAACAATGGCAAACATTCTCAAAATACTGAGTGTTGCAAGCTATTTATGATGTCTATTTCCTTTTAGAAAAGATAGTCAGTTGATATTGCAACCTCAAATATAAACATGCAGAGTGCTAAATCCTCTTCCAAACAAAATTTCAAAAACCTCCAAGATGATTGTCCACAATAAACAAGCCAAAATAGTTTACTTAGGGATCAGAATTAGATTTTGAACTTTGCCTTTAAAGAACATATTTGGAAGTAGCTCTCAAAAAGAATGTTACTTATGAGAATGAAAAATTATATTAAATCCTTTAAAATTTTTATTTTTAATTCTCTTTGAGAAATGCTTTAGTGACTTTTGATATGATATGATTTATAACACCCCCTTTAAAACACAGCAACAACAAAAACTTCTTTAAAATCAGCAATTCACAAACAAAATTTAGTAATTCAAAAATTCTACAATCCCATAATTAATAACCATCTCAGAAACATAATACCAAATTGATTGTAAGGATGCTCTTACTTTATGTACCACAGAGATAGAAAAACAAATACTGCTATATAAGTAACAATACAACGTTTTTGGTAACTCAGAACTTTTACTGCATACTTATTGAAGGTGTAGGTTTTTATCTTACATCATTCTTCAGCTCAGTTCAGTCGCTCAGTCGTGTTTGACTCTTTGCGACCCCATGAATTGCAGCACACAAGCAAATATCAATAACCTCAGACATGCAGATAACACCACCCTTATGGCAGAAAGCAAAGAAAAACTAAAGAGCCTCTTGATGAAAGTGAAGAGGAGAGTGAAAGATTTGGCTTAAAGCTCAACATTCAGAAAATGAAGATCATGCATCTGGTCCCATCACTTCATGGGAAATAGATGGGGAAACAGTGGAAACAGTGCCAGACTTTATTTTCTTGGGCTCCAAAATCACTGCTGATGGTGGCTGAAGCCATGAAAGTAAAAGATGTTTGCTCCTTGGAAGAAAAGATATGACTACCATAGACAGCATATTAAAAAGCAGAGACATCACTTTGCCAACAAAGGTCCGCCTAGTCAGAGCTATGGTTTTTCCAGTGGTCATGTATGGATGTGAGAGTTGGACTATGAAGAAAGCTGAACACCGAAGAATTGATGCGTTTGAACTGTGGTGTTGGAGAAGACTCTTGAGAGTCCGTTGGACTGCGAGAAGATCCAACCAGGCCATCCTAAAGGAAATCAGTCCTGAATATTCATCGGAAGGACTGATGCGGAAGCTGAAACTCCAATACTTAGCCACCTGATGTGAAGAACTGACATCATTTGAAAAGACCCTGATGCTGGGAAAGATTGAAGGTGGGGGGAGAAGGGGACAACAGAGGATGAGATGCTTGGATAGCATCACCAATTCAATGGACATGAATTTGAGTAAACTCCCGCAGTTGGTGGACAGGGAGGCCTGGAGTGCTGCAGTCCATTGGATCGCAAAGCATCAGACATGACTGAGTGACTGAACTGAAATGAAAGCTCAGTCCCATTCGAAGTCCAGTCTTTCAAAATACATTTAATTGAAAGTCCCGGGGCAATGGGGGACCGTATTTTTATGCACATACTGTCATCTATGCCATGCAATGTGCTGGTGATGCTGTACTGTCTCTAAAAGTATATTGCAAGTTGCTGACACTCATTCTGCATGTTTTCACGCACACAAACAAGCAAGGCCAAATCCATCGGGACTACCACAAGTAACAACCTGTTTCCAGAGATGCTAAAGCATGAGGAAAAAAATGTCAATGTTAGACTCTGAGAATTGTGGTAGATCTTAAGTGCCAAGATTTGTAAAGAAATTTGGTCTACAGCTCCAGGTTCTTATAGGCATTTCTTGGAATTTCTTCACTGTTCATCTGAGCATGTAAATCTGGAATTTGAAAAACTGTTATCTTCACCTTAAAAGGGTTAAGTTAGTGCTTAAAAAAAGGAAACCGCAGTTGTTCTACTGCTTCTTTTGCTGAAGTAATGATGCCAGCACTGGAACTTTTAGCAGCTGCAGCAAAGCCATCATTTTATTTGCGCCTCCATCTGAGGGGCTATGAAGTCTACACAGAACTGAAATCATCCTATTCCCACATTCCCAAGATTCAAAAAACGTCCTTGCTTCTCAGCCGTTATAAGTAAATCTAAAAGAGATGGCTTTATTTTGAGAAAATATTGTCTTCTTATTTCAAATCAAGTTTATAGGCCGATTTCTGAAAATTAGGTTCAAATTTTCTGAAGCTATAAACACTGGGTCAAGTACATACTCCTGAAGTAAACATCCTGGGAGTCAGACTAGTACGATACATATGATTAAGGCACTGCTGTGTTCATTTTTGGAAGTTTATACTTAAACCAGAGAAAATCAGCTACAAGATGAATCTAAATAAATATTATGCCTGAATATATTACATACACTGAAGTTTTAGTCTTTCAGCTTTCATAAGCAGTAACATCACAGATCAGAGATTCTTTTTTTTACTTACCAAAAATCCCATAAAGCAGAAAACACAGAAATAGTGAAATGTTTTCTAGAATTTACAGGTAAAAATGTGTTTAAAAGCTAAATTCTGATCTATGTACCACTGGGAAAATCACATATAACTGCATCTAGATTTTGAGGTAAGGAGATTAGGAAAAAGGTAAACAGAAAATAATATGCTTCTCTAGATACTTTTCTTTATGAGTATATCATTTCTTTAAGATATTATCAATCTTTGATTAAAAGCATGAAAGGAAAGCAATCTGAAATGGGTCAACCAAGAAAAGAGAATCATAATAACTATAAAACACTAAAAATAAAACTACATTAATGGTCTCCTTTATTTCAAATAGGAAAATAGACATAGTTAGGGGTGATATTCTAAGTGTTTAATATCTACTGGGCACATACATACATGCTAAGTTGCTCCAGTCCAACTCTATGCGACCCTATGGACTGCAGCGGGCCAGGCTCCTCTGTCCATGGGATTCTCCAGGCAAGAACACTGGAGTGGGCTGCCGTGCCCTCCTCCAGGGGGTCTTCCCCACCCACATCTCTTATGTCTCCTGCATTGGCAGGCAGTTTTTCACCTCTCGCGCTGCCTGGGAGGCCCACTACTCAGCACAGGCACCAGTTAGTGACAGTGGAACTGCTGTCAAGAACCAAACAAGCTTCCCAGTGGCAGCAGCTGACCCCAAGCCAACAGCCACAGAGAGGCTGCGCTGCGCTTAGCTGCTCAGTCATGGCTGACTCTTTGCGACCCCAGCACTGTAGCCCATGAGGCTCCTCTGTCCATGGGATTCTCCAGGCAAGAATACTGGAGGGGTTGCCATGCTCTCCTCCAGGGGGTCTTCCCAACCCAGGGATCCAACCTGGTCTCCTGCACTGCAGGCAGATTCTTTACCATCTGAACCAGCAAGGAAGCCCAAGAATACTGGAGTGGGTAGCCTATCCCTTCTCCAGTGGATCTTCCCGACCCAGGAACTGAACCAGGTCTCCTACATTGCAGGTGGATTCTTTACCAGCTGAGCTACCAGGGAAGCCCCGACATGAGATATTCTCCACAAAATTACTCAGTATCTTAATACACAAAATAAATAAATGAAATATTTAAGTTATTTATTGTTTGTTTACTTACCAGAAGATTTTTTTTTAATTTCTTTGGACTGATCAGTTAATGTAGGGTTAAAATTCTGATTTTATTTGTTCAGAAAAAAATTGTGAACCTTTTTCATTAATGGGCAAAGGATGATGCAGATATGGTGACCAGGTACCTGAATTACTAGGGAGGGCAGAAAAATCTGGTAGAAGGAGAGAAAAGGAACTCAGAAAAATGACAATGAAGACAAATGGCCAGTGAGGAATTCCAGCCAGCATGAGCAGAGGACGTTGAGTTCTAATTTAACTTGCTTTTTTTGCTTTCTGTATCAACCATCAATCCTCCTGTATCAACCATATAATTAAGACACACGACAGTCTTCTTGTGGTATAATTTGGGGAAATGAGGAGAAAAAAAGCATGGCTGAGTTTATACCTAAGAAAGCAGCAGAGTAGGAAAATGACAGAAGCTAGAGGAAATGAAAAATAGGAATTGAGGCTGGAGTTTAGAGTAGACTAAAAATGACCCCCCTTAAACCAAGAATCAGTAGAAGTACTGGGCAAAACAGTATGCCTCTCACAATATTTAAGATAGAAGTTAGTCTACTAAGATTGAATACATACCAAAAAAAAAAAAAAAGAGGTAATACCAGAAAGCTAGAATAATTGGGACATCTTCGCTTTACTATATAATATTTTACTCTGTAAGAATTCCTGTCATTAGTTGTTAAATTCTCAGGGTCAAAGAATATGAAAGCGATTTTAAAATAGGCATAGAGTTATGTTTATCTAATATATGTTACTTTTCTCATTTTTATCTTTTAGAAACATACACTTCTAAATTATTCAAACCGTTGACTCAGTGTTTTCTAACACATTGCAACATTTTAAAATATTAAATGTTTCCATCAAATAAACCAATAAGCTTTCTCTCTTATCCTAAAAACTATAGTCATCTAGTGTTATTCTCACTCAAATGCACGGATAATCTGTCACATATTTTTTAACCATTTGGATGGAAATACAGAAAAAAGAATATTTTTGATGTCAGTTAAGCGTAATCACTTGTGTGGACCATAACAGACACTGCAACCAATTTCTTCGTCAATGTTTATATAGGAGATGGCTTGGAAATGGGCCAACTCTTTAAGCCCCACCTGTGTCAAATCAAACCCTGGGAACCAGTGTAGAGGTAGGAATTATGTGATGCAGCTACAATTGTTATTTACTTCTTAGAATTTTATTTTAGGTTTCAATATCTAACATAGAAATTCCTTGAATATGGCTATTTAGAACATTTGAGTGAAGTAAGCTAATTAGCTTCAGACAAAAGACTGAAAAGTGAAGAACATCATGAATCTCTACATTGGATAACAATTCTTGATTTCTGTGGGTTCATATATTTGCCAATACAATAGCGTGGAATGCAAGAATTAGGTAGGACGAATAAAGAACAAAATTAAATAGAATAAAAAGTTGAAGAGTTGCAGAGTCCTAAGTGTAACTCCAACCCTTGCTGTTTCAGAGGACGTACTTAATAGTCTGAAGGGAGAAAACCAAGCAGATTTCGTCCTCTGAGGCTGTTAACAGCATGGTATCCATGAAAGAGTGATCCATACTCATAGAGCAGTTATCAACAGGTTCTTTATCTTTCTTCTTTTGTTAATCCTAAACTACTGATAGAGGCCTTTTCACAACTGATTTTTTGTGGTTGGTATATTGATTTTGTGTCTTGCAAACTTGCAAAATTCACCTAATACATTTTGAATTAGTGTAAATAAGTTTTATTTTTATTATTTCACTGGATTTTGTACAGAGACAATCCTGCCATCAGTCAATAAAGACAGTTTTACTTCTTCCTTTGCAATTTGTATGCCTTTGGGTTTTTTCCCTCCCTCCATGTCTAGAACCTAGAATATTGAATAGAAGTGGTAAAAGAAGAAAACCTTCTCTTGTTCATGATCTTAGTGAGGAAAATACTCAACTCTTCATCATGGAGTATAATTTTAATTGTAGTTTTTTCTTACAACTCTTTATCAAGTTAAGAAAGTATCTCTTTACTTCTACTTTTCTGCAAGATTTTAATCAGGAATTGATACTAGATTTTGTCAAGTGCTTTTGTCTTCATATATTGAGCTGATCATGGTGTATTAAATTGACAAATTTTCAAATGTTAAAACTAACCTTGCATTCCTGGGTTTATCTTGGTCATGATGTATTATCACTTCTATACATTGTTGTATTTGATTTTTGAAAATTTTGTTAAAACTTTCTGCATCTACATTAAAGACAGATATTGGTCTGTGATTTTCTTTCCATGTAATGTCTTTGTCTGTTTTTGATATCAGGGAATTCCTGCCTCATAGACTCGTCTGGCAAGCAGTATCTCCTCTTTAAACTTTGAAAGAATTTACACAAATTTGGTATTATTTCTTTTTACATTAGAATTAAGCAGTGAAACCAGCTGGGCATGTTTTTTTTCTGTTTTGGGGGGTTTTTTTTTGGAGCAGGGGAGGTTTCTAGCTAAAAATTCAATTACTTTAATATATAGGGCTGAATTTTTGAATGAGGATTGATAGCTTTTAGGGACTTGGTCTGTGTCACTTATCTAAATTACTAGGGTGAAAATGTATATAATATTCCCCTACTATCTTTCTTTATTGAGATATAACTGACATATAGCACTGAATTAGTTTTAAGTGTACAACACAATGATTTTATATATATATATATATATATTGCAAAATGATCACCACAATAATTTAGCCAACCACATTTAGGTACAGGCTTCCCAGGTGGCACTAGAGATAAAGACCTTTTTCTATTGATGATGACTTTTATGATCTACTATCTTAGCTTTCACAGTAATGCTAACCATGAGTGAGTGAGTGAGTGAAAGTTGCTCAGTCATGTCCGACTCTTTGCGAACCCATGGACTATATAGTTCATGGAATTCTCCAGGCCAGAATACTGGAGTGGGTAGCCTTTTCCTTCTCCAGGAGATCTTCCCAACCCAGGGATTGAACCCAGGTCTCCCGCATTGCAGGCAGATTCTTTACCAGCTGAGCCACAAGGGAAACCATAGTCACAATATTGTACATTACATCCCCAGGACTTATTTATCTTATAACTGGAAGTTTGTACCTTGTGAACATCTTCTCTCATATCACCGCTCTAATACCTCCCACTCCCTAATTCTGGTAGCCACCAATCTGTATTCTCTATCTATGAGTTCAGTTTTGTTTTCTTTTTTCTTTTGGATTCCACATGTAAGTGAGATCATTCAATATTTGTATTTCTCTATTTGACTATTTCACTTAGGTCTATCTATATTGTCAAAAATGGTAAGATTTCATCCTTTTTATAGCTGAATGATAGTTCATTGTATATATGGAAGAAGATATATCACATCTTTCTTCATCCGTCAATGGACTTAGATTGTTCCCAAGCCTTAGCAGTTTAAAATAATGCTGCAATGAAAATGGAGGTGCAGATATCTTTTCAAGTTAGGGTTTTTATTTCCTTTGGCTATATACCCAAAAGTGGAGTTGTTGAATCATATGATTGTTCTATTTTTAATTTTTGAGGGTATCTCCATACTGTTTTCCAAAAATCACTGCACCAATTTACACCCCCGCCCCCAGCAATACACAAGGGTTCCGTTTTCTCCACATGCTTGCCCACACATTTCTTATCATTTTGATAATAGCCATCTTACAGATGTGAGGTCATTGTGGTTTTGATTCACATTTCCCTGATGACTAAGGATGTTGAGTATCTCTTCATGTATCTGCTGGCCATATGTATGTATTCTTCTCTCATCTCTTTAACATATTTGTATAATCTGCAGTGATGTCATCTATCTTATTCCTGATTTTTGCAATATGCATCTCCTTTTTTATTCCTGATCAAAATATTGAATTTTGTCAACATTATTGATATTCTCAAGAAATCAGCTTTGAGTTTCATTGATTTTCGTGTTATTTTGTATTATAATTCATGGATTTTTGCTAGCATTTTCATTATTCTTTTTCTTCTGCTATCTCTGGGTTTCATTTTCTCCTTTTCTAACTTCTTAAGGTTAAAGCTTGGGTCATTGGTGATCCTTCTTCTTTCCTAAAATGTGAAATCAAAATTTTTTCTATGTACTGTTTAGCTGCATTCCATAAATTTTAATTGCTATGTTTTAGTTTCATTCAAGTCAAAATATTTTTTAATTACCCTTTTCATTTCTTCTGTGAGCAATGGTTTATTTAATAGTGTGTTTAATTTTTGATGATTTATCAAAAATTCTTTCTATTACTGACTTCTAATGTAATTCCTTTGTGGTCAGACAATATGTTTAATATGATTTTAACATTTTAAATTGTATTTAAATCTATTTTTTGACTCAGCATACAGTCTATCTTGATAAACACTTCCTGTGCACTAAAGAAGAATGTGTATTCTGCTATTACTAGTTGGAGGGTGCTAAAAACGTCAATTAGATCAAGCTGGTTGATGATAGTGTTCAACTCTATAATTTCCCTAATATTCTGTCTTGTTCTATTAATTATTGAAAATGAATGTTGAAATCTTCAACTATCACTGTGAATTTATCTAATTCTCCTTACAGTTCTGTTTTTGTTTCAGTATTTGGAAGTTCTGTTATTAAGTACATAAACATTTGGAATTGTTATGTGCCAGTGGCACCAGAAAGTAGAATGCTGCTTTGTGAAAGTGAAAGTGTTAGTTGCTAAATTGTGTCCAACTCTTTGTGACCCCAAAGGACTATAGTCCACTAGGCTCCTCTGCCCATGGAATTCTCCAGGCAATACTGGAGTAGGTTGCCATTCCCTTCTCCAGGGGGCTTTCCCAACCTAGGAATTGAATTCCAGTCTCCTGCATTGCAAGCAGATTCCTTATTGTCTGAGCCACTAGGATTTAACAGCTACCTAAAAATCCCCTGGAGAAGGAAATGGCAACCCACTCCAGTACTTTTGCCTGGGAATCCCATGGAGGGAGGAGCCTGGTAGGCTACAGTCCATGGGGTCGCAAAGAGTCGGACACGACTGAGCAACTTCACTTCACTAAAAATGTGTAAGTGACTTTAGAACTGAGTAATGGGAAAAGGCTAGAGGAATTTTGAGGTGCATGATACAAATATGGACATAAAGCGTGATTCGGATGAAAGCTCAGAAAGAAAAGATTCTTCTTAAAAAAAAACATAAATAATCATGACTAGAACCTTGGTAGAAACATGGATAGCCAAGGACATTCTGACAAGATCTCAGACAGAAATGAGGAACACATCCAAAACTGAAGGAAAGGCAATCCTTGCTATAAAGTGGCAAGGAACTTGTATAAATTGTATTCATGTTCTAGTGCTCTATAGAAGATAGAACTTGCAAGCAATGGAATTGGATATTTAGCAGAAGATATTTCTAAGCAAAGTACTGAAGGAGTAGCTTGATCATTCCTGACTACCTACAGTAAAATGGCAAGGGAAGAAATAAATTGAAGCATAATTGCTAAGTAAAAAGGAACCAGAACTTGGAGGTTGTGGAAAAAAAAAAAAAATCACAGCCTATCCATATTGCAAAAGTGAGAAAACTTGTTCTGACGAGAACACTCAGTGTGTGTGAGCCATCATTTGATAAAGAGATCATGAGAATGGCTCATGAAATTATCAGCCATCTCAACAGAGACCAGAGATATCGGTAGGATTAAATCGGCAAAGGCACTGTCAACTGAAGTAAAAGGGGACAAAGAAAGTGGGAGAGGATGAAGGAAGGCTGTAAAACATCTTGAATTTTACACTGTGAATATTTTTCAAGAAAAGTAAAGGGAAGAAGGGCCCCAAAGTTGATACAGAGGTCGTCAGGCCTACCCACTCCCACCACAGGCCCAGTGCACAGGCCCTGGGAAAAGGCAAGACAAAGGTGTCTCCACTGTGGTTTCAGAGGAGGGGCCCGCTGCCTCCATATAAAGCCCCAGTGTGGTTAGGGCCTCTGCAGAAAGCCTTGGCCCTGCCTAGCCCCAGGGGTGGGGTCAACCCGATGAACCGGGAAGGTAACTTCTACACCCTAGTAGGCCTGGAGGTTACAGCACTGAACCAAGAAGGATTATTCCTGCACCATCATAGCTAACGGAATTTCTCTGATAGGTTTTAGAACCTTTGGGACCTATCACCCCTCCCTTCTTTCCTATTTCTCCCAGTTGGAATGGGAATGTCTATCCTAAAGTATGTCCTACTACTATAGTTTGGAAAAGAATAACTTGTCTGATTTTTCAGGTTCACAGCTAGAGAAGAATTTGGCCTCAGGATGAATTGTACCTTGAGTTTCATTTATATCTGATTTAGATGATACTTAGATGAAACTTGACTTTAGAGTTGATGCTATAACAAGTTGAGAGTTCTAGGGATGCTGGGATGCATGCTCTTTGCATGCAAGGACATGAACTGTGGGAGGCCTCTGGTAGAATGTTATGGGCTGAATATTTGTGTCCCCTCCCAAATCCATATATTGAATCCCCAAAGTGATGGTATGAGGGGTTGGCGGTCTTTGGGAGGTGATTAGGTTTAGGTGAGGTCATGAGGGTGAAGCTCCCATGATGGGATTAGAGCCCTTCTAAGGAAGAGGAAGAGACATCTCAGTTTCCTGTCTCTACAATGTGTGAGCACAGCAAAAGGACAGCCATGTGCAAGCCAGGACAAAGGCACCCTGATCTTGGACTTGCCGGTCTCTCCAACTCCAAGAAATGAATTTCTGTTGTTTAAGCCTCCCTAGTCTATGATAAACTGAGCAGAATAATATACCCAGTGATATATTTTGACAGAGATTAGGAATTCCAACGGTTGGAGCTTGTTACAAAGTCTACATAGTAGACTCTCAATAATATGGATTAAGAAGAATCAAGAATTAAGAATTCTCACAGGAATGAAGGATAAGCAAATGTTTTATGGATAGGATCAATGTTGGGAGAGAAGTTACTTTGTGCTGAAATAAAGAAAAGCTACACAAATATACTGTCTTGGATCTTACACAATTTTGTAGTAGAGAAAACCTTTAAAAAGGATGTTCTGGGAAGAAAGAACTGCAAAAAAAGAAGTGGAAATGAGAAGCATGACATAAATGAGGATAATGTGTAAATTAAGTTGCTTGCAAAGGAAACTCAATGAAGGGAATGGTAAGAGATAATATAGGACAGAGGCATTTAACTTGTGTTGGATGGGGACTTGAATAACAGATCATTGCATCTGAACATTGTCATAAAGCCCATTAAAGAGTTTTCCAGAGAGGACAGACATTAAATGAAGCATCTGCTATACCCTGATTCATTTTCTCTGCTTCTTCCCCAAAGTTAATTCAATGACTGTAGTTTCATCCCCACAGCAGCTTACAACATCAATACCACTGTTGGATTAGATATGATGATCCAGCACTAACAGCTGGATTTCCTCAAGCCAATCGCCTCCATCACTAACCAAAACTAAGGTCCAGTGAACTAGGTATAAGCCTGGGGAAATTATGTAGACAGATACGGTTGGCCTTATTCATCAGACTGAGAGTCTGGCTCTATTTTCCTCTCTATTTTCTGCCAGATTAATTAGTCTAAAATCCCAGCTCCTATATTCCACATATTCCATCCCACCACACACAAAGAAACTATAAAATTGAAATCTTGTTTTGAACCTCAGTTGAGTAACAAGGAGTCCCTAATTCTCTGCCTCAATTATGATAAACTCTTTCTTCACCTGATTACTGCACTATGAACTTATCCCCCACTGGCAAGGGAGCTTCTAAATAGGAGGCTTTTGTGACATGCATATCACCTCCCTGACTTCCAAAATTTCTGATTAGTGTTCTTTATTGCTATTTCCCAGTAAAAGGCATGATTCCTGTTACTAAGTGAAAGTGAAAGTGTTAGTTGCTCAGTTGTGTTCAACTCTTTGCAACCCCCTTGTACTATAGCCCACAGGCTCCTCAGTACATGGAATTTTCCAGGTAAGAACACTGGAGTGGGTTGCCATCCCCTTCTCCAAGGGATTGTCCTGACCCTGGGATCAAACCCAGGACTCCTGCATTACAGGCAAATTCTTTACTGTCTGAGCCACAAGGGAAGCTCTCCTGTTACTAAAATTGCCCATTTACTGCTTGAGTTTGTGAGCTTGCTGTGGACAAGGTCACATATGCAGGTCAGTTTGCCAAAACTCAGTTTCATCTATTATATTTTCCTCCTTTTCCTAATTAGTTGAGAATTACTTGTAGTCCCAGGATATTGCTTAATTATGCCCATCCAAATTTAATATGGTTATCATCCTGGCAGTCAAAAAAAATAGTCTTTAATAGCTTACCAATATGTACTTTATAAAGTCCAATATCTACCAAATTCATGCTCCAAATTGAAGTTTCTCAAAAATCTGTCTCAATTTTCCTTTTTAAAATATCTATTATTATCCAACTAAGCTGGTTATTGAGCTACCTCCAGAATGTATTGACCTTCTCCCTATATATGGGATTCAGCTGACAATTTTTTCTAAATAAGTGAAAGTGTTGGTCGCTCAGTTGTGTCCAATTCTTTGTGACCCTATGGACTGTAGCCCACCAGGCTCCCATGGGATTCTCCAGACAAGAATACTGGAGTGGGTTATCATTCCCTTCTCTAGGGAATCTTCCCGACCCAGGGTCTGAACCTGGGTCTCCTACAAATAAAGCATAACCAACTAGCTTTTCTCCTAATACTATAATCATATTCCTATTTTAAGTCTCAGTTGAAATCCTACCTTCCCTCCAAAGATATTTGCTTAAGGGCACCCTCCCTGGGCTGAGGTAAGAGGACAGAATACTAAATAGTAGAAATTATCCAGGAAGAAAGTTTCACAAAGGACGTGGCTCAAACATAATGGACTATAAGGCTTCTTGAGAGTCAGGCCCTGAAGAGTACATCTTTATCCTTTGTTCAAGAGACCCTGTATTCTTTTCTTCTTTACCAGACAAGAAAAATAGCTTTATTATAGCCAAAAAAACCCACATTGTTTATATTACCTTAAATTCCCCTTTAATTAGTTATGGCAAGATCAGAAGCAGTGCAAATGAAAATGGCATAAAAACACAGCCTATCACTTTTAGAAGTGTTAATGAATGCCCCGTGGATTTTTTTTTTTTNCTACGACATAGTAAACTAGAGTTGATTTGACAAATGCCCTCATACATGTTCAGCAAAACAGACGGCTACTTTTGATTAACAAAGACTGTATGCACCACCAGATGAAATGGTCCATGCTAATGCTGCTTCTTGCACAGAGGGCCAGCCTGCGAACGTGCCTCATGGTTTACAGGCCCCAGGCGCTCCACTCCCAAGACGCCTACTGGCCGCTTCTCCTGCCCACCTAGTGAGCATATCTTAAGTTAGAAAATAAATGCTAACAATCAGCCTAAGTTAAATACAATTACTGAAGTTATTTGCTGGAAATAATAATGTATCTAAAAAACATGGGAAGTCACTTGTATTTCTTTAAATTGGGGTTCTTTGTGAAACTATTCAGTTTATGAACTGAATTGAGTTGGATCTGGGGAGGACAAAATATGTCTCAGAACAGGTTCTCTTACAGCTGAGTGTGAGAGAACGGGTCACTGTATGATGGAATGTATGAATATTAACAACTGTCAGCACTTCACCATTGCAACAAAAATCTCTTCTTGATTGTTAGATATATGTCTTCCTTTGGTACAGCTCCAAGACTTGTAAAAGTATTTAGAATTCCAAGTTTCCTACAGCTGAAATAGGATTACAATTACTAAGTGGTTCAGCCACATGAACCACAAACAGGTGCTTACAATTTACAAAATCTTCAATGTAAAAGGTGTTGAGGTTAAAAAAAAGATCACAACAGGGCTGAAAAATAGATGAAGCTCCCACAGAAACTTGCCTTGGCTGTGCAGACTCACTGGCGTGCAGAAAGGCCTGGTGGTCGCAGTGGAGGGTGAAGACAATAGGAGCCAGCAGCTCATGCATTCCCTGCAACAGAGAGAGGAGGGCGCGGATGCGGAGGATCCACCAGCGGACGGAGAGGCTCAGCTGAGAGCCCTGCAGCTGACCCCCACCGCCAGCGTTTCCGTATTATACACAGAAGCAGAAACNTAGGAGCCAGCAGCTCATGCATTCCCTGCAACAGAGAGAGGAGGGCGCGGATGCGGAGGATCCACCAGCGGACGGAGAGGCTCAGCTGAGAGCCCTGCAGCTGACCCCCACCGCCAGCGTTTCCGTATTATACACAGAAGCAGAAACGTAAAAAACGACAAAAGGAGATTTAGTTTTAGAATTTGACTTCCAATTCAACCACAGCACGAATTCTTTAAAACATGGAGAGCAGCTCTCTCTTGAATAACACAACAAACAATAAATTGGCATGGTAGACAACCTTGCACCTGTCAGTTGCTTCAGAATCTGTACTCATAAATATGAATTTCATTTATGCAAATTATAATCATGAGCTACAGTGTAAAGATCTGTAGTAAGAAGGGCAACTAAGAACTGAAGACCTAAGGAAATTATATCCAATGTTTTCATTATATAATGGCTCAAAATTAGGATGTCTGTAGATTTAGGAAGAGCTGAAGTCAGCTAGCTGGAAATGCTGGATATTAAAGGAAATAATCTTTAGCAGGTATGAAGAAAAACAAAGTTTTCAAAGTAAAAATTTTAAAGGTGTTTAAGCCAAGATGGTCATAATTTTTTTTCCTATTTCAACTATAAGGTTACTTTGCAATTTATTTAGTGATTTCACCAATATAATTTTCTTTGTCCTTACATTTTGTTCATCTATGGATTACACAGACAGAAACAAAAAGGTATTAATTACTAAGTTGCCTTTCAAAGGTTATTATAAAAATCCATATTGTGAAAAAATAAGATATTCCAGATCAGTTGAGATTTTTTCTCCCTACTTAGGTATCAAAAGCATATTTTAGCAAGTTAAAAAAATAGATTATACTCTTTTCTGCCTTTTAAAGTGAGTCAATTACTATTTTTCTTTTCTATGATGATCTCTTGAAAAAAGACAACACAAAACCCCAGTTTTTCAGGAAATAATAATAAAATCTCCTCTCTTTGCTGACGGGATTAAAGAAAACCTCCTGTGAGGGACAGCCACAGTCCTCTGCCCCAGTCTAGCAGCTCTGTGTACTAAGTAACCCAGAAGGAAACTCCGTCAGAGTTCACTTACACGTCTTCACCAGCCTGGAATTAGAAGGGCTTAGTGACATTCTTACAAAATAATTTAGGACCCACTGACAATTTACTTCTGATTTAGGACAAATTACCACACATCACTTGAATCTTTTTAGGTAAACATCACCTACTAAACAAATCTTGAAAAGACTGCTCTTTAGAAGAACTTGATAGAGACCCAGAAAGAATGAAGTGTTGCTAAAGTGGTTTAAAAAACATTATCAGAGGCTTATTATTCTGGAATAATCTCAAATTATTCCAAAAACTGAGTGACATAATTTTTTTTTTTTTTACTTTATTTTACTTTACAATATTCTATTGGCTTTGCCATACATCGACATGAATCCNCTGACATTTAGCAGTCCTATAATTAATTCTGATTGAAAAATTTATTGACTTTCTTTTGAGATATTCATTAATTGTTACTATGTTAATACAACAAAAAACCTTTTTTTTTTTTTCTTTCTAAAAAAAGCATATCCTCATTATTGGGAGTATGAAATCTTTGAGACACATTGAAGTTGGCTAAGGCCCTTTAGCTAAGTACAAAACCCCACACTGGCCAAGATGCTCTGGATAAAATTCATTACTTAACTAACCAGCTTACAAAGGCAAAGCATCTCCTACTTTATTAAATGTTATCTGCAATGATGCCTTTCGCTTTTGGGGTATATTGACTTATCAGTGAAGGCCGACCAACACCTTAGAGAAAGTACTAGACAAGAAGGCTGAGTTTGTAAGGGCATCCTTAAATCAAAATTTAGATCTTTCTTGGCTAAATGTTCTAGTACATTTTAAATTCAGCTATAAAGCTATGCATCCAGGGCATTTTAAAAAGGACTTTAGAGACATGGGCCCCTTCTATTTTTGGAGGCTCTTAATTTATTAGAGAAATTAAAAATGCCAAAATAGTTATAATACTTGAAGAATAATGTGTCTACAGTTAATAACTTAATACTTTTAATACAGAAATATAGTGCAACATAATTATGCTATTTAAAAGATAATTACATTTCTCAAAGTTATATATTCATAATTCATGATGGAGTCAGACTCTCATTTATGGGACACAGCATTAAAATGTAGGATGAAACTCACTGTCTTTCTATGTGTTCAGTGTACCCCATTTGGAGACAAATATTTGAGGCCCTTCACAAATGTGGATCTCAAATAAATGGTCCGAGATCCTCATTTGGACAGAGCTGGGCCAACTTACTTGACCCAAGAAAATATTTNCATATCTCCAGCTTAGCCATTTTAGGGGATGCTCTCATTTTATGATGCAAAGTAAGCAAGGAGTTCTAACAGATTTCAAAGAGACTGTCCCTGGTTGAGATGAGGAGGGAGGGCTAACCTGATTTCTTTCTTTGAGAAAATTTTATAAAGGCTAAAGACTTCTTGAGAAGTTGACACAACTGCACATGCCCTTAAGAAACTTTTCATCCAATGTGATCCTTAAGTTTCTCCATTAGACAACTGTTATTTCTAAAAAAAACTGAAATGAAAATTTGGGGGTTTGGTTATAGATATTAAAACATATATTAAGTAGTTTTCCTATTCTTCTCTTTATATACTTTGAATGTTAGAAAAGCAGTTATATTCTCAGTCTTTCTCATTCCTTATCAGCTTCAGGCAAAAAATTTTAATCATGTTACTCTCTGACAGCACAGTTAAGAGAAATCTTTAGTCACAGTGTGTATAATTTTATAAATTTTAGCTTGGCATTAGCTAAGAGAAAGCCTAAGGCTTTACAACCTCGAAAAGATACACTTCTCTGTTAAGAACTAATAGATATACATTATGGATATCTAATGCTTTGGGTGATTAGCTAGAACACTGAAGAAAATTTAAGAAGTAGAGAAGTATTTTACATAAAGAAATGCAAAATCAATACTTTAAGCTTAAAAAATGCTTTTTAATTTACTTGAAGTAACATTTGCTATATAGAGTGATCCACCGCTTTTCAAAAGTATATATCGGCTTCATTCATTCAAGAGGTATTTACTGGGCACTGCCAGGTGCCTCTGTGCAAGGAGCCAGGCAACTTACGGAAGAGAGAGAGACACGTGCCTGACCCCCAAGGAGCACCGTACAATAAGGAAAATCATGGATCTAAGTACCAGTGGCAGTGCAAAATGATGTATGCTGTAATAAGAACTACCACAAAATACGATGGGGACTGGAGAAAGCAAACATTTGGGAAGTCGCAGTGATCAATAAAATGGACACTTGAAGAAAATTTTATAGAGAATATGATCTTTGAGCTAGATAGACCTTGAAAGATGAGAATGATTTCATTAAGCACAGAAATAAGGGAAGATCAGTCTGGACAATGAGATCAGACTGATGAGAAGAGCCAAAGTTACAGGGACACCATGTAACCTTTCAGGGACTTAAAGTACTCTAGTACCATGCTTCTCAAAATGTGGCCCAGAGACCAGAAGAAACAGCATCCCCTGGAGGCTTGTTAGGAATGCAGAACCTCAAACCNATGAGAAGAGCCAAAGTTACAGGGACACCATGTAACCTTTCAGGGACTTAAAGTACTCTAGTACCATGCTTCTCAAAATGTGGCCCAGAGACCAGAAGAAACAGCATCCCCTGGAGGCTTGTTAGGAATGCAGAACCTCAAACCTTCTGATTTAGGGTCTGCATTTTAAGAAGATCCCCCAGTGAGCTGCAGGCACGTTAAAATTCATTAAGGACCAGTCCAAAGTCTGTGGTAAAAGGGAGAAGACTGATGTGAGAGATGAAGATGCAATGACAAGTGTGCCTCCTCAGTATACGACATGAGTTGAATGATTTCTTAAAGGGTTTCTGAAGCAAAGAAATTGTGTAATCTGTAGCTTAAAAGATAATTCTAGTGGCAATATGGAGGTATGTTTCTGTGGAAGAGAGAACTGGACACAGGAATATCGGCTATGAGACTACAATAACCACTATTTACTAAGGGACTACTACATGTCAGACATCACGGCATGAAGCTTATATTTTATATGTGTTACTTTAATATTCCCATAATCTCCACTCTGCAGATGAGAAGAAATGTAGGAAAGGTTTTAAAAAATTGTCTGAAGTCATTCGATAAGTAAGCCACAGAAGAATTTTAACCTCAGTCTAACTTCAGATTTTGACCTTCACTCCAAAACACATTCCAAATCTATCTACTTAATTTATCTCCACCCCAGCATATAATACCACCATTTTATGAATTACCACAATAGTCTATCAGCCTTTATTCTTGCTTGCTCCAGTCCATTTTTTTTTAATGCAGTAGTCCAAGTGATGTTTAAAAACAGAAATCCTCTCTTTAGTAACAAACAAATAATAAAATGTAATTTTTAAAACCATAGTCCACAAATCGCTAATAATTTGGATCCTGTCTTATATCGGAGATCTCATCTTGTGACATTCACTATTACTGTATTCTGTCACATTATACATTGAATAACATTAAGCATTTTCCCTCTCCGATTTCACACTTATGGTATGCTTTTGCCTGCAACACTCTTGTCCCACATCTCTGCATGATGACTGGCTCCAAATCAGCGAGGATTTGTTGATCTCAGTCAGCAGGGTCATCTCTCATCCCATGTCCCCTCTATAACTGTTTCCATCCCAGCTGCTGAGACTCCTTCCTTTTCTAAGGCCATTAGAGCATCTCGCTGGTTCCATTCGGCGGTTATTTTCACAACAGAGTAAAAATTATCAACGTAATTTTCTATTTCTCATTTTAGAAACAAAATATCAACTGGTCAACTGATGAGAGAGTAAGTGGGGAACCAAGGGATAGTAGTAACATATTAAAACATCTCCCTTTTCAACTACAATAATTCTCATTTGGGATTAAGTCTGAAGATCAAGAGTTACCTAGCAGTTTGTTTTTTCCGAGCTGGTGGAGAAGCTCTTCACTATCCAGCAATCTGCCTTGATAAAGGATGCAAGGAAGAAAAGCTCAAGAAAAATGTGTACTAGATTCATGGTAAAACTCTCTTTGCATACCATTCTACAGTTTAAAATCAGTTTGTGTACCATTTATCTTATTTGATTACACACTAATCATATGAATTAAACATTGGGCAACCAGAATTTTCTACTGGGTCACCCTCATCAGCATATATTCCTATTTATATTTATATTTAAATAATTTAAAAAAAAAAAACGAAAATCTTCTCTTGAACTCACTTCTCTTCAGAAACTACCACATCCTGTGCACCAAAACTCCTCTAAAGACCTCTTAAATCCATTCTAGCCTGGCTTTTGCATGCACCATTCCACAGAAATTGCTCTTAGTAACTCTGACGAAATTCATCAATTCCTTAAAAGAATCACATTTCACTCAAAAGAAAAAAGGGAATCTTAACAGTCTTATATCTATTAAACGGGTTGAATTTGTCCTTAAAACCTTCCAACAAAGACAACTCTAGGTCCTTTTATTTTCACTGGGAAATTCTACTCAACATTTAATAAAGAAAAAGTATAAATTATGCACAGCTTGTTGTAGACACTAGAAGATTATAAAACATTTCCCAACTCATTTTATGAAAGTCTCATTTATTTTGGTCTCAATTATCTGAGACCAAAAGCAGATGAAGACATTATGAAGAAATAAAAGTACAGACTGATATTCATCACAGACACAGATGTAAAGTTCTTCAGCAAACTACTAGCAAACCCAATCCAGCAATAAAAAGATTGGTTCATCATGACCAAGTGGAGTTTACCCCAGCATGTAAGGTTGGTGCAAGATTTTAAAAAATCAAGCAACGGGACTTCTACTTCATTTAAGACTGAATAAGAGGGGTTAAATTTACATTCCCTCTTGAAACAACTGGGGAAAAAAACAAACAAAATATACGAAAAAAACAGTATTCAAAACATTGGATATCAGGAAATGAAGGACAGGGAAAAGTTAAAGTTCAAATGAGCCCTTTGATTACTAGTTTACTCCCTGAAGAACATTTCCGGTGTATTGCACAGGGAGGGGAATGTCAGATGGAGCCCAGGTATCTCCTTAAGTTATGAGACAGAGCTAGGTGTCCAGGAAAATTAAGATACTAAAATTTGCATCACAGAGTACTGGAAGGGACAGAGAGAGAACTCTTGAGATGTGCAGACTGAGATCTGCAGAAGTCTTTGTTGTGTATTAGGTGGAGTCCTGATCAGTACACACAGAGTGAGGAAACGACCTGAGGTCAAGCAAAGAAAGACTAGCGGGGCCAGTGTGAGCAGCCAAGCAGGGCCAGGAACAAGGTCTGTCTGGGCCATCAGGGCTTCCCTGGTGGCTCAGGCGGTAAAGAATCTGCCTGCAGTGCAGGAAACCCAGGTTCGATCTCTGGGTTGGGAAGATGCCCTGGAGAAGGGAATGGCAACCCACACCAGTACTCTTGCCTGGAAAATCCTATGGACAGAGGACCCTGGTGGGCTACAGTCCTTGGGGTTGCAAAGAGTCGGACATGACTTAGCGACTAAACCACCACAGCCATCAAAGTGTAAAATTTCATTATACTCTTAGTTCAGAGTACTAAGAAGGATCCTGCCTCACCAGTAGGGGTGAGTTAGCTCTATACTAAATACAACTCTAGTTTCACCTAATAAATACAACTCTAGTTTTCATCTTGGAAAGCAAGATCCATATAGGATCAAATATTTTCCAGCTAATTCTATCCTAAAACAAGCTCAAGAATACCTTAACAGAAAATAAAAACATTAAACACCCAAGATAAAATTCATAATGTCTTATATAAAATTGAAAAATTACCAGGCATACAAAGAGGTAGGAAAATATAATCTATAATGATAAAAAATCAATCATAACCAATACAGATGATAAAATTAGTAGACAAGGACATTAAATCAGTTACAACTGTATTCCATATGTTCAAGCAGTAAGAGAAAGTTTGAAAATAAGTAAAATATAGAAGATATAAATGAAACCCTAATGGAATGTCTAGAGATTAAGATTACAATGTCTAAGAGGAAAAATATATGAGATGAAATTAATAAATTACATAGTGAAAATAAAGTAAAAATTAATAAACCTGAAGGCACCACAACAGACACTATCTAAAAATGAAACATAGAGAAAAAAAGATGGAAAACATTAATAGAGTATCCATTAACTGTGAGATGACTAAAGGCAGCCAAATATGCATAGAACTGGAGTCTCCAAAAGGGTGGGTGGGAGGTGGGAATATTTATAAAGCAGTAGCAGCTGAAAATGTACTAAATTTGATTAAAATCATAAACTCACAGATCCAAGAAACTTATAGAACCCCAGGAACAAGAAATATGGAAGAAAAATAGAAAAAAATACATCAAGGCATATTATAACAAAATTATCTAAAACCAGTGCTGAAGAGAAAAATCTTAAAAGGAACATGAGTACAAAGACAATACATAAAGATAGTAGTGACAGATTTCTTCCAGAAAACAACACTAGCTAGAAGATAAGTGTAGCAACATCTTCAAAGTACAAAAAGAAAAGCATGATATACTCAAGGTTTATCTCAACATAAGAAAGAGGAATACTGTGTGTGTGTGTGTGTGTGTGTGTGTGTGTGTGTGTATGCTTAGTCAGTCAGTCATGTCTTACTCTTTTGTGACCCTATGGACTGCAGTCACCAGGTTCCTCTGCCCATGGGATTTCCCAGGCAAGAATACTGGAGTGGTTTGCCATTCTATTCCACAGAGTATCTTCCTGACCCAGGGATAGAACCTATATCTCCTGTGTCTCCTGCACTGCAGGCATATTTTTACCCACTGAGCTATCAGGAAACATATATAAAACAAATCTTAGAATTTCATAATACTAATTTCTTGCTCTTGTACTTACAATGATAAAATTTTCTATCTGCTTATACAATAATCATTTCACAATCAGTTATTTAAACATGTATATCAACACATTTTATAGATTACATTATATTTTAAATTATATGTTTCCAAATCAAACCAAAGATTCTTCTTTTTTGCATTATTTTCAAACATTCTTAAGCAATTCTCAGATTATCTCTACAGAAAACTTTAAAAATTAAGAAATATATGTCAGTTCCTATAAAATGAAGTGAAAACATGTACTCTACAACTACCCTCATGTAATTTGGTTGGAACATGAAGAATGCTAACAAATAGTCATTCCCACTTCCTGTTCTATAATTCAAACTGGAATGGAAAAATCACTCAGACTCCAACATCTTGGTAAATGGGCAGGGAACCTTGAGAAATAAATTAGAAATGGATGAAGGAGGGGACAAAATAGCAGGGGAAATCAGGGTTTGGGTCAAGGCTGGGGCTTTATGGGCTTTGTGGGCTGTGTGGGCTTTCAAGCTTGAGTGGGGTACACAGTCAGTCAACTTAGGACTCCTGACGGCTTTGGCTAACCCTGCAGGTGTGGGAGGTAGGGATTAGGTGTTTTTAGACCTTGCTGCATGGAATATTTGTAGCTTTTATTGTGTTTCTGAGCCAATTCTTCAGGCCTATACTTTGAAGCCCAAGAACAGATGTATGATACGGCCCTGAAATGTGCTATCTGGGCTTTGTTCACTTCCAAGCTGTGTCACCTGCTCTGGGACTCTCAGGTCACTGTTCTTGATATTAGCCCCACACTGCAACAGAATGGGGGCAAAAAGTCCTTTACAGAGAGGAAAAGTGTATCTTTTTCACATGGTCCATTCAAGTCAGTCTTTAGCAAACAGATGTAAAATCACCCCAGAGGGTTCTGTTGCCTCCAAAGAAAATAAATGATGAAGAATGTGAACAAGACAGAGGAAGTTAGGAAGGCTGCTTTGATGATGATTATGACCACCTACAGCATTTGAAAGAAGCATCTGGGCCCTACATGCTTAAATCCAAACTACCTTCAGTACACATAACAAGAGAGAGGAGAAAGAGGAGACTGATAATTCTAGGCCCTGGAAATAATTTGCCTTCATCAGAGTTTAAAACAGAATGTAAAGAAGTTATTGATTGGTAACTAAACCAGCTCCTGTTTTGGGCCCTCATCTGGATTCGGATCCTGACATTGTTGCAGCTCTTGGTGATGATTTTAACCCTGTTATCCAGAAAGTCTATGCGAAGGTGACTTTATCCTTCAGATTAGTGAGGAACAACAGAGGAAGCGAGAATGAATAGAAAGAAATCTGAAGCTGAAAATGTCAGCAAGTGGAAAGATATGGATGGGAAGAAAAGTGATAGGAAGAAATGATGACTGATTTATAAATGCCAATCTCAAATGAAGATGATCTAGCTGCCGGGACAAACCTCATGAAGTCAAAGGATGCCGGGTTTTCCCTTGGTTTTTGGTTTTTGTTTTTTTTTTAAAGAAGAAAAAATAAAAAGTCACCTTGTAGAGAATTCTATGACTTTCTCTGTCATGAGAAGAAATGAGCAGCATGAGCAGTTTGAGTATTATGAGCAATTAAGACGGTAAGATTGGAGCTCTCAGATCAGTTCAGTTGCTCAGTACTCTCCAACTCTTTGCCACCCCATAGACTGCAGCACGCCAGGCCTCCCTGTCCATCACCAACTCCTAGAGTTTACTCAAACCCATATCCACAGAGTCAGTGATGCCATCCAGCCATCTCATCCTCTGTCCTCCCCATCTCCTCCTGCTGTCAATCTCTCCCAGCATCAGGGTCTTTACAAACGAGTTAATTCTTCATATCAGGTGGCCAAAGTATTGGAATTTCAGCTTCAACATCAGTCCTTCCAATGAACATTCAGGACTGATCTCCTTCAGAATGGACTGGGTGGATTTCCTTGCAGTCCAAGGGACTCTCAAGAGTCTTCTCCAACACCACAGTTCAACACCATCAATTCTTCGGTGCTCAGCTTTCTTTATAGTCCAACTCTCACATCCATACATGACTACCGGAAAAACCATAGCTTTGAATAGACAAAGTAATGTCTCTGCTTTTTAACATGCTGTCTAGGTTGGTCATAACTTTTCTTTCAAGCAGCAAGCATCTTTTAATTCATGGCTACACTCACCATCTGCAGTGATTTTGGAGCCCTCAAAAATAAAGTCTGTCACTGTTTCCACTATTTCCCCATCTATTTGCCATCTGATGGGACCAGATGCCATGATCTTCATTTTCTGAATGTTGAGCTTTAATGTTGAGCTTTTTCACTCTCCTCTTTCACTTTCATAAAAAGGCTCTTTAGTTCTTCTTTGCTTTCTGCCAAAAGGGTGGTGTCATCCACATATCTGAGGTTGTTGATATTTTTCTTGGAAATCTTGATTTCAGCTTGTGATTCATCCAGCCCGGCATTTCCCAAGATGTACTCTGCATATAATTTAAAAATGCAGGGTGCAATATACAGCCTTGGTGTACTCCTCTCCCTATTTGGAACCAGTCTTTTGTTCCATATCCAGTTCTAACTATTGCTCCCTGACCTGCATACAGATTTCTCAAGAGGCAGGTCAGGTGGTCTGGTATTCACATCTCTTGAAGAATTTTCCACAGTTTATTGTGATCCACACTGTCAAAGGCTTTGACATAGTCAATAAAGCAGAAATAGATGTTTTTCTGGAACTCTCTTGCTTTTTTGATGATCCAGTGGATGTTGGCAATTTGATCTCTGTTCCTCTGCCTTTTCTAAAACCAGTTTGAACATATGGAAGTTCATGGTTCACATACTGCTGAAGCCTGGCTTGGAGAATTTTGAGCATTACTTTACTAGTGTGTGAGATGAGTGCAATTGTGCTTTAGTTTGAGCATTCCCTGGCAGTACCTTTCCTTGGGATTAGAATGAAAACTGACCTTTTCCAGTCCTAAGACCACTGCTGAGTTTTCCAAATTTGCTGACATATTGAGTGCAGCACTTTCACAGCATCATCTTTCGGGATTTGAAATAGCTCAACTAGAATTCCATCACCTCCACTAGCTCTATTCATAGTGATGCTTCCTAAGGCCCACTTGACTTCACATTCTAGGATGTCTGGCTCTAGGTGAGTGATCACACCATTGTGATTTTCTGGGTCATGAAGAGCTTTTTTGCATAGTTTTTCTGTGTATTCTTGCCACCTCTTAATATCTTCTGCTTCTGTTAGGTCCGATCTATATCTGTCCTTTATTGTGCCCACCTTTGCATGAAATGTTCCCTTGCTATCTCTAATTTTCTTAAAGAATTCTCTAGTCTTTCCCATTCTATTGTTTTCCTCTATTTCTTTGCATTGATCGCTGAGGAAGGCTTTCTTATCTCTCCATGCTATTCTTTGGAACTATACATTCAAATGAGTATATCTTTCCCTTTCTCCTTTGCCTTTCACTTCTCTTCTTTTCACTGCTATTTGTAAGGCCGCCACAGACAACCATATTGTCTTTTTGCATTTCTTTTTCTTGGGGATGGTCTTGACCCCTGCCTCGTGTACAGTGTCACAAACCTCCATCCATAGTTCCTCAGGCACTCCCTCTTTCAGATCTAATGCCTTGAATCTATTTCTCACTTCTACTGAATAATCATAAGGGATTTTATTTGAATGGTTCAGTGATTTTCCCCACTTTCTTCAATTTAAGTCTGAATTTGCCAATAAGGAGTTCATGATCTGAGCCACAGTCAGCTCCTGGTCTTGTTTTTGTTGACTGTAGAGAACTTCTCCATCTTTGGCTGCAAAGAACATAATCAATCTGATTTCGGTGTTGACCATCTGGTGATGTCCATGTGTAGAGTCTTCTCTTGTGTTGTTGGAAGAGGGTTTTTGCTATGACCAGTGCATTCTCTTGGCAAAACTCTATTAGCCTTTGCCTTGCTTCATTCTGTACTCTAAGAATGGTTGGAGCTCTGGATCATACCAACTTGGAGGGTTCCATTCATGTAGAAAGCAAATGGTTACATGAAAGAGAAGGTAGAGAATTGTGTAAAGCTGAATACACCTAAGACTCTGAGGATGAAGGTCTGCCAGTAAATGAGATTGATGAGTCTGAGGAGGAAGAAATGTTTTCTGTAGTTTACCACCAGCAAGAGAAGCAGGACTGTGAATTCATTTGTAGCACATGTTCACATTTAACCATTCTTAATTTGTCAAATAACCAAAGCCCAAACAAATTCAAATATTTAATAAAATAGAAATACCTCTCAATGCTCTATCAAAGAAAAGACTCAGAGCAAAGTAAGTTAGTAAGTGCAAATGATTTATAGGAGTGATCTGCCGGAGGTACCGACTCAACCGCATTCTGAAAATGAAAGCAAAGCAAATAAAAGAACAAGAAATCGAGTTATAAAAGAACAGCACAGAGAACAGAGGGTGGAGAAACTAGCTAACAAATCATCCTGCAAACTGGAGAAGGCAGGAAAAGGAGCCACTGCAGTTAAATATTAAGGGCCCAAAGTTATGAAAATGGGACTTTTAGGGAAAAGCACACCCCCCATTAGGGACGCCTCATTATGTTCAATGATGAATTGCAATGTTCAAATGACAATACTCTGCCATTTTTATTGACAGGTACTGGTAAAACAAGTATAGTATTTGAACTAATTTTATAGTTCAATTCTAAAACTGTTGAACAAGTTTCCCCGAAAACCATCACGTACATAGTGTCAAATTTTTTATGTTTATTTAATGTTTATTGTTATTGTTTTTAATGTTTAATTAAATTTAATGTTGTGCTATAAATTTACATCAGTGCTAAAATGACTTCATGAATGTGAAATGTGTTGATAAATTATCAGAAAATATCATCATGGCTTGCAAAAAACCCCAAAGGCCACAAAGTTTGATAGAGGCTCAATAGTAATGGATGGAGTTCTAGTTTTAAATTCCTAGTTCAGGCCCTTGATGGGCAGCTTAGATCAGCTGCCATGAATACTTTTCATTCTTACTCTGCTTTAAACTATGTTCAGGGCCAAGGAGAAATCTCTGAAAGAAATCTGTGAAAGGGTTCACTTCAGGAGCCATACAGCTTTGCCTAGGGCCTCAAGCATTGCCCTCTCATCACTATAACACAGCCTGTCTTTGGCGCATAGAACCTGATCATAGTTTTAGACATCAGTGACCCAAACTATTATTTCACCAAGGGAAGAGTGATAGATCTTATTAATGAACAACTAAAACTGGAGGAAACTGTTGCAAAAGAACATTTCACCTTCTTAAGGTAAAGAAGCAATTCTGAATATAAACAACAAAATCTGAGAAAAATAATTTAGCAGGGCTGCCTGTGGAACAATCTAATTCTAGAAATCGGATAGACTTTAGAAATTAGGAATAAACGGGAGTGGCTTTAAAAATATGTTTGAGTCTTATTTGCAGAATTAGAGAAGTTTCAGTATAATAACAAAGAAAGAAAAACAATAGCATTAAAATAGAGAGAGCTAGAAGAAAGCCTATGATCTTAAAAAGACAGGTAAGACACAGTGACAAGGGAAATAAGATGATTTCTCTTCAGAGGCCAGGCCAGAAAGACATTAAAAAAGAGGTGCACTAAAGGCAGTCTTTGAAAACTCCCCAAATAGCTCCATATTACAAACTACCTCTGCTCTCAATAGTTCCAGCCTCATGACATGCACACCCCTATATAGTTTCTTTCTATTTTTTACCTGGGTTCATCAATGTATGACCTATGAAATACAGCAGATGTGATATGTTACTTTCAAGGTTAAGTCATGATAAGATGCTGTGACTCTCTTAAATCACTTCCCCTGGTGGAACCAGATGCCATCTCCTATGAACACTCAGGATACACTGTAAGACCAATACACAAGGAACTAAAACCTTCTGCCCAAGTCATTAAGGAGCAGGGGTCCTGCCAAGAACCATGTGAATGAGCCATCTTGGAAGTGGATCTTCAAGCCCTAGTAAAGATGTCAGATGTTTACAGACACACACACATACACACACACACACAAGACTAAAGGAAATGTTCATCTCTGGGGTGTTGTAATCATGGACTTTTTTTTTTCTCTGAAATTTTTTTATGTTCAAAGTTTTCTAAAATTGGCACTGTTTTAAAATTTAAGACTGCAAATGATGATGATGGGGTGTTGTAACCATGGATTTTTTTTCCCTCTGTAATGTTTTTATGTTCAAAGTTTTCTAAAATTGACACTGTTTAAAATTTAAGACTGAAAACGACAATAATTTAAGTAACAGTTGGGAAGTGAGGGGACATGCATGGCCAAGATACAGGCTTGAACAGAACCAGAAAAGGCACAGAACCAGAAAAGGATGAGTTCACAGCTCAATACATTTGGCAACCCTCAGAAGAAGCACCTGAAACTAGGACTTGATGCAACTTGTTCCCAGAAGCTCTAGTACAAAAGTGGACAGGGGAGACCAATAAGGAAAGGAAAGCAGTACTGATGTGTTCAACAGTCAGATACCAGCGTGGCCAACTGGAGCTCAGGTCCATTGGAGGTTTCTGGGAGACCCACCCAAATGGAGAAAAAAGCTGGAGAATTTAATCACCAAACCTCTGTCATTTGTTGGGGGCTTTACAGCGATGTACAGATCTTGCAAACTACCTTATACCTAGACTAAAGGCAAACCTGCAGTCAAGATGCTCCTGATAAGAAGTACACAGGAATGCAGAAAACTTGGGAAAGATGGTCACGTGCACACACTGAGGAGTCTGCTGAGCTGCTATATCAGCAAAGGATATATGTAGGAGACACTGGCCGATGACACTGGGAAGATAGACTGAGACTGACCTGTGGCTTTCAATTCTTAAAGAGCTTGGACTTCATTTTACGAGCACTTAAAGAACTAAAGAGTTGACCTAAGTTTTATTATGCAGAATTTCAAACATACATAAGATTATAAAGAACAGTCAGCATCAACTCTAGCCTATTTGTCTATGTTGCCATCCATGCTTTCTCACTCTATATGACTTGAATCAAATTCCAGGCATCATATCAATTATTCATAAACATTTTAGCATGTGTGTATTAAATATAAAAGGACCTCTTCTTCTTTTTAATACAACTTCAATACCACTATCAAATCTAAAAATAATGAGTAATTCCTTAATACCATCAAATGCCCAGGCAACATTCAAATTATTGAGTGAGAATTTTAAGAGGAGACTTATGTGGGAAAAGTTACCCTCGTACCAGCATACACGATGTGTTAATGCCATGAGAACCAGAACAGAGGAGGGAGAGTGTGAAGCCACGTCCACAGGACCAGCACGAGACAGCCAAGGTGTGAGCTAGAGTGATGGTAACTGAGACGGAAACCAGAACCCTCGCGAGAGAGACTGGACGTGGCTCAGTGAAAGCAGAGATGAGGCGGCACAGAAGTCACCAGGTCACAGAGAAGCCGCAAGGAATGACGACACAGGATGGGAGGCGATGGAAGACTAATCTCTGGCCGGAAACGTAGAAAAAATACCTGGAAGAAACAGAACCGTGGTTTGAGGGAGAGACTGGCATTAGAGACTTAGATCTGAGAATCACAGAGGTTATGCGTAACTGAGAGAAAGTGTACAAAAGAGAAGAAAGCAAAGGGCAAGGCAGAACTTCACCCTCACCTTAAGGAACTAGAAATTAAAACAAAGGCCATGAAAGCAGACAAAAATGGAACAGTCAAGAAGGCGAGAAAGAAACAAGAACTGAGATTTATCACAAAAGCCACTTTCAAGAAGGATGAAGAATCCCCAAGTATAAAAGATACAGGAAAATATTCTGGGGACACCAAAGTACATTAAATGCTCAGCGATATTCTATCATATGTGTGGTTGGTGGTTTAATCACTAAGTCGTGTCTGACTCTGCAACCCCATGGACTGTAGCCTGCCAGACTCCTCTGTCCATGCAATTTTCCAGGCAAGAATACTGGAGTGGGTTGCATTTTCTTCTCCAGTCTATCATATACTACCCTGTAAATCTTAAAGAGTTCCCATCGTGTGACAAAGACTGTGCTGAAGGTCCTGGGCATGAGAGAGAAAAATCAGTTCAGACCTTTCTGTCTAGGAGCTAACCCTGTAGTGAGAGAAGTTATTCAGCTGACTGTACAAACAGATAATTACCAACTGCAGTGACTGCAATGTGGGGAAGCCCAAGGTTGTAGGACTGAGAGTGCACATTAGGAGAATCAGGTCTATTCTGGGAGAGTCGGGAGGATAACAGATGGTTTCCTTGGAATCTTGAATAGATTGGACAGCCACATCCACAGGAATTCTCTGGCATTACTCCTGGACTTGTTAGTAAAGAATGACAACATTGTTTTTGTCACTCAAAAAAATAGCATGAAAACACATCATCCACATTTCCTAGTAAAGTCAACTAGACCTTTATTTTGGGAAAAAAAAAAAAAGCATTTAGGAAATTTTGATAATGGATTCCTGTTGAGATATTTTGTAAAAACCTTTACAAAAAAAAGAGATATCATCAAAAGCAATGTGCGGGAACTACTAAATTATTTTTAGTAGGATCTGACATATGAGTGTCTTAAAACACGTATTTTGACTTCAGTTTTTTCCATAAAAACTTATGACTGAAACAAGTATTTTCTTTTGGAAATCAGTATTTTGGTTCTCAGGGCTCAAGCAGTCATTTTGTTTAGAAATTATCTTTTCTTACTTATAGCGAGGACAGAACTCTGCAAAAGTACCACACCATGTCAACAACCACTGATCAAGTTTTTACTGTATTCCCACACTGCTCACATCTGATAAATTCATATATATATATATATATTTACCTCCAAAGAGATGAAAAGTAAAGGCTTTAAGACATCATCCATGCAACAAATAGTAAACTCTAAAGTTGATCCATCTAAGAATTAAGAAATTTAGCTCAGAGATTTGAGTGGTGCTCAAATGTTTTAGAAAGCAATCTGGATGTAAATTAATCCTTAAAATATCCTCAGCATATTCTTGGGATTGTTTTTTTATTATTGGAATATTATACTTTATTATTCTTTAAATAAAAATTCAGATTCCTTTTAGAAAGTTTCCTTGAGAAATAAGTCAAGTTCAAAAGTATTCAAAGTTTACTGACATGGTTTCAGATTTCACATGACAACTTGTATTTAGCAAACTATTACTTGTTGAGATTTGATGTCATATTAAAAAGAATATCCAGAACTATCTGGAAAAGTTATTAAAATTGTCCCCCCTTTCCAACTACATATTTGCCTGAAGTCAGCTTTTCTTCATATATGTCAATTTAAACACTATAATGCAACAAACTCAATGCAGAAGCAGATAAGAATCCAGCAGGCTACTAAGATATATATTCAAGACATTTACTAAATGTAAAATAGTGTCACTTTTCTCACTACTTCTTGTTGTTCTGAAAAATCTATATTACGTATTTTGACATGTGAAGTTGTTGTTTAGTCACTAAGTCATGCCTCTTTTGCCATTTCATGGACTGTACCCCGTCCTCTGTCCATGGGATTCTCCAGGCAAGAATACTGGAGTGGGTTGCTATTTCCTTTTCCAGAGGATTTTATTGACCCAGGGATGGAACCTGTTTCTCCCACATTGGCAGGTGGATTCTTTACCACTGAGCCACCAGGGAAGCCCCAACATGTAATTATTATTCATTATTATCTTAAAGCATAATAATAAAAATTTTCAAATATTTCTCAGTTTTAAAATCTAATGTAATAAATACTCAGATATAACCTATGTTAATAAAATCTCTTTAATGATTTTTCATAATGTAAAAGTGTTGAGAAATCCTCAATAGATAAAATTTCTGTTTACCATGTTTGCTGCTAAGTCACTTCAGTCGTGTCCAACTATGTGTGAACCCATAGACGGCAGCCCACCAGGCTCCCCCGTCCCTGGGATTCTCCAGGCAAGAACACTGGGTTGCCATTTCCTTCTCCAGTGCAGGAAAGTGAAAAGTGAAAATGAAGTCGCTCAGTCGTGTCCGACTCTTAGAGACCCCATGGACTGCAACCTACCAGGCTCCTCCATCCATGGGATTTTCCAGGCAAGAGTACTGGAGTGGGGTGCCATTGCCTTCTCTGTTTACCATGTTTACTATTTGTTATTTTGGATCATTCCTGGGTTGCTTTAATCTACTCCAAGTGTACCTTCCATTGAAAGTTTGATTTCAACAGTATGGCCAAATCAGCAGTGCCAAGGACAGAACAGGGCATTTGACCCAACAGGTTTTACAAGGTTCAAGAGGAAAATAAAAAGTTATTGTCAAAGTATATTATAAAATTACTGTCCAATTACATATCACCTATGCTGGAACTGTATGCTGTTTGAAATTGAAAATATTTATATCTTTCCTAATTATAAAAGAATCAAAAGCCTATATAATACAGTACATAAGATTTAAGAAATCACCCCCAAATCACCCAAAGATATCCATTTTGCTATATTTTTTTTCAGACTTTTTTTTTTCATACTATAGTTAATGTGTGTGTGTTAATGTGTGTGCCTGGCAAGGATGAAATAATCCATATATAAATTTAGCTATAAGAGTTCTAGGACAATAAAGGATTTCAGATTGGAAATCTCTGGATCCTGAAAATCATTGGGATATAAGTAAGAAATCTATCGTATAAACCTAAGTGATTTGATTTCATTAAATCAAATGTATACTGCCTGATAAGCTATAATAATTAAGTTTTCAACCTGAAATATAGCTGAGTAACAGATCTAGACATTAAACAGTCTTCCAGTTAAAATTTTTAATATACAGAAGTATTTAACATGCAGAAGTTATTCTACTAACAATATTAAAATGTTGTTATACAGTAGAATGGGCTTCCCAGGTGGCACTAGTGACTAAGAGCCAGCTTGCCAGTGCAGAAGACATAAGAGATGCAGGTTCAATTCCTGCGTTAGGAAGATGCCCTGGAGGAGGGCATGGCAACCCCCTCCAGTATTCTTGTCTGGAGAATCCCATGGACAGAGAAGTCTGGTGGACTTCTCTGCAACAGCCCATATGCAAAGACTCAGACACAACTGACGTGATTTAGCATGCACATGCGTTATAATAAGCATGAGTAAACATCGTAGTTCTCTTTTGGTATTTGGTATTATTAAGAATGCCTGTTTAAAAAAAAGCAATCCCTGTATTTTAAAAATCTTGTCTCAGTGAATCACTACAATATCTACCAACTTTGCCTTAGAACCTTACTTATAATAGTGAGGATGCCTTTTTGGCTCAGGGGTAGAGAATTCACCTGCCAGTGCAGGAGCCACAGACTGGATCCTTGGTCAGGGAAGATCCGGCTCACCACTGAGTAGCTAAGCCCATAGGCCACTACTCTTGAGCCTGTGTTCAAGAGCCTGGAAGCCCCAACTATTGAGACACGTGTCGCAACTTCCGAAGCTGAAGTACCCTAAAGCCCATTTTCTGCAACCAGAGAAACCGCCACAAAGAGAAGCGTGCACACTGCAACTGCGGACAAGTCCATGCAGCAACCAAGGGCCAGCATAGCCCCCAAAAAGAATCCTGTGTAAAACAGTAATTTAATCCCATACATGTGCTGATATTTGTGTGAAAGGTACAAAGTAATTAGTGATAACTGGTTCTTAAAGGCCATCTGCTTTCAATTTTTCCTCAGATGTTATATCAACTGTCACTATGAGAAATATTAACTTTCCAAAAATTAAGCACACCTGAGACAATTTTTAAGAGGGGAAAAAAACTGATGGAACTGGCCATTATAGAATAAAGTTGAACGGTAACATGCAAAATATGTTTGAGAATACTTTTTTCTTAACTACCTTGCAAATGTTTCAATACCATATTTTTAAGTATGCTTAAAGTATGCTTTCCTAAAACAGGCAGTTTGTGGCTTCCTGAATTACTTTTGTATCACTTTCAAGCATCACTGATAAGTACCAGCAATCAAATTTTGAACAATTACCTAAAATAACTTACTGAAACCCTATAATTTTTGTTGTACTATATTGAAGTGCTTCATTACATTTTAATATCTTGGATTAAATGAGCTGAGTTGTGAGCAAAATTAAGTCTGTAATTTTAACTTAACACACACTGTTTATAAACTTTAATTTTTATTTTTAAATTAATATTTATTGGAGTATAGTTTCTTTGAACTGTATTAGTTTCTGCTGTACAACAAAGCGTGTACACATACCCCCTCGGGTACATGTGTGGGAAGATTTCCTTCCCATTTAGGTCGCCACATAGCACTGAGTAGAGCACACAGTATCAATAGCGTATATACATCAAGCCCAGTCTCCCAATTCATCCTGCCACCACTTTCTTCTTGTATAAACTTCAATTTTTAATTATTTCTTCTTGGTTTCAAAGTTGTCTCACATGACCTATTTGCATATAGCATGAATATGAACTGAAAGGCATCAGATATAAAAATAAAAGGCATTCACAAACTAATATAAATGTGGTCCAAACAACAAATACAAGAATCAGGTTAATCTGTCATAGTATTTTCAGTCTGTTGTGGTTTAATGTAATCATTACGTTATTGTCACTAATGAACATAATAAATATGAAGAGCATCTACTAAAAACACATACACTGCTTTTAGATATTATCAAAATCACAGTGCAATTCAAATGGGTATTAAAAATCTGGCCTTAAAATAATTTCATTTCTATGCATGTAGACGTTCTCACAGGCTGTAAAAAGCCCCCACCATATTCATTTTAAAATGGATATATACAGCATTTACTTCAGTTCACAAAGTGTGGGCATAAAACAATCTACAGAAGCTTTTTACAGGGTTTAAAAGAGTTCTAATCACCCATGCCAACTGCACTTCTTTCTCAACACAAAACTGCTTTTGAAACCAAGCATTCATTTGCTAAAACAAGAAATCTGCTGTTAAAGAGATTGATTATCCTAGGGCCTGACCTAATTGGGAGATTAGATATGGTTCTCTATTCTGGGTGGCATGGTTTATAGAGGGAAAAAAACAACAGAAAAAGAGCAAACTTCTTTTGAACTTCAATGCACTTTTACTTACTTCTAATTTTCTTTAAATAGAAACAGTATTGCAATTGTCAGATTGGTGAAACTGGTGTGTTATAAATTAAGAATTCATTGAGTTTATCACATCACATTTTGTTAGTAACAGGTACTTTCATCACATAATCCCACTTTCATCACATAACCCAAATATTAGCCAAAAATGACTCTTTTTGGTCATATTCCACTGAGTTAAAATCACTATATAATGCACACACACACAAACACAAATCAGGACTTTTACTGATGTACCATTTCAATGTTTCCTATAGCCAGTTAGATACTAGGTTTTTCCCCCAAACACAGACATCACCTCATTGCTGTGGCTAATTGCATTTTTCTTCCTAGCCTTTGATAATCAGATCTTTGTTAATGCTATTCACCAATATATCAGACTCAGGTCATCCATCCAAAACACGACAAAAGACCCAGATGCTCATGTAAATTGCACTCCCCCAAAGCACTGCCCTCTTCCTGCATAAGGATACAGATCTAGGACCCCCTCCCATTTCTGTTCACTCTCTGTATTCATTTAATCTGTCATGGTTGGAAAAAAGTATTCAGAGGCTTTTAGAAACATTATGCTTTGTTTACTCGATAAATCAAATAATCAGATAATTATGAAGTGAGATGCAATTTTCTATACAAAATTTAACAATTTCTTATTCCAGTTGAACTTCAAAATTAGGTCCATTTTTCAGAATAGACTCTTTTCGACTCATTTTTCACCCCTTCTTGAACTCTCAAGATAAAACCAAATTTGACTGCCCTCTTTCACTGAAGAAAAAAGGTTTCAAGAAGAAGGGTGGACTGAATCATTCATAAACTATCTCAGAATTAAATAGCTAATTTAATTACATGATGTATTCTTGTTGTCTTTAGTTAAAATCTGTATTAAGTACTTAGAATCTCTACTTTCTAAAGCCTTCAGTAGCTTCAAATTGAATAATTTCAAGAGACTTAAAAACTACTATAACGATGCTTTTAAATGGAAATTATTATAGACTCAAATTGCATCAGGATCATAATATGTGTGTAGATGAATCCATATTCCAGGATTAAAACTTCTTTCTGTTCATTTCACACGTTACTTTCATCCTGTATATTCTAATATCCACTATGCTGTGGATACTGAAGTAGAAACAGATAGCTGTTTTTTTAGAAACCCTTTATTGTTCATTTATTTATATTTTGGCTGTCCTGGCTCTTCATTGCTGCGCTTGGGCTTTCCCTAGCGGCGGCCAGTGGGGCTGCTCTCACTTGGTGAGCAGGCTTGTCATTGTAGTGGCTCTTCCCTTCAGAGCACGGACCCTAGGCTTGCAGGCTTCAGTATCTGCAGCATGCAGGCTCCAGAGCATTGGGCTTTAACAGTTGTGGCACACGGGGTTTAGCTGCCCTGTGGCATGTAGGTGTTTCCAGAGCAGGAATCAAACCCATGTCCCTTGCATTCACAGGTGGATTCTTAATCACTGGACCACCAGGGAAGCCGGTTTTAAACAGAAAACAATTAATCCAAATAGAAACCAACAACAACATTTTGGTATTTCAAAGAGAGCATAAAGATCAAATTAATGTACATGAATTTCTGATCTCAATTCTAGAGGGTTTCAAATTTAATTAAAAGTGAGTGAAAACTCAGTAAAATGGTAAGAAACTTCTAGGGTTCCCAGGGCTACTATCCAGTCACAAATACAACCACACTAAATTTAATACACTCAACAGTTGATCATAGTACCAAAAAATTAGAAATATTTTATTGCACTTACATAATAATATGGTATCAAAAATTAGTAGCCATGAAGTTTAATAAATATTACAGAATATACCATTGATCTTAGAAATTGAATGGCGCAGGCCATCAGTTTATTAGGATTCTCTGTGATTGAGGCTGAATAAAGTCAGGACTGAGAGAGAGCAGCGCATCTCATACAAAAAGAAGTCAAGGCAGAGCAAACAAGGTCGAGAGGAAAGGAGAGGAGATTTCTGAATGACTGGGAGTTTAGGGGAGTTAAAGAACTATACACAGAATACACAAGAGACACCTTTAGAAAGAGGAAAGGGGGGAAATGGATGAATCTGTGATAATGAGGCAAATCCTGGGATTCTCCTGGTGATTATAGCACTCACCAGACTTTAAACACTGAAGGAGTACTCAAGTACTCTTGCTTTGCTTGCTTCTGTAACTCTGTAGTCTGTACTGTATGCCACGCTCCGCCGTCCATAGGATTTCCCAGGCAACTGGAATGGGTTACCATTCCTTCTCCAGGGATCTTCCAGACCCAGGGATCGAACCTGGGCCTTCTGCATTACAGCAGTTGCTTCACCATACGAGGCACTCAGGAAGCCCACAGCTCTGTAATCTGTACTTTACATCAGCTATGCTAATGTTACTACACATCACTCTATATTCCCAAGTCCAAAATCTTCAATGGCTCTCTAAAATCTCAAAGAGGACAACTTTTCCAGCCTGTTACAAAAGGAAAAAGAAAGAAGACCCAGATGTGACCTGATTACATGAGAACTGTATCCCAGGTAAAAGCAAGCTACTTTGGTGTTTAAACTTTGGATCTGTTGATTTTCAGTTCTCTGCCTGTAATATCCTACTTATATGTTTCAGTTCAGTTCAGTCGCTCACTTGTGTCTGACTCTTTGCACCCCCATGGACTGCAGCACGGCAGGCCTCGCTGTCCATCACCAACTCTCAGAGCTTACTCAAACTCATCCTGTGAGTCAGTGATGCCATCCAACCGTCTCATCCTCTGTCGTCCCCTTCTCCTCCCACCTTCAATCTTTCCCAGCATCAGGGTCTTTTGAAATGAGTCAGTTCTTTGCATCAGGTGGCCAAACTACTGGAGATTCAGGTTCAACATCAGTCCTTCCAATGAATATTCAGGACTNCCTCCTTCTTCCCTCCCCGTACCATCCCTCTAGGTCATCCCAGTGCACCAGCCCCGAGCATCCTGTATCATGCATCGAACCTGGACTGGCGATTCATTTCACATATGATATTATACATGTTTCAATGCCATTCTCCCAAATCATCCCACCCTTGCCCTCTCCCACAGAGTCCAAAAGACTGTTCTATACATCTATGTCTCTTTTGCTGTCTCGTATACAGGGTTATCGTTACCATCTTTCTAAATTCTATATATATGCGTTAGTATACTGTATTAGTGTTTTTTCTTTCTGGCTTACTTCACTCTGTATAATAGGCTCCAGTTTCATCCACCTCATTAGAACTGATTCAAATGTATTCTTTTTAATGGCTAGGATGTTTAATTTGATCCTTAGTCTTCTGTGGCAAAGTATAGTTCACTGTCTTATATAGATAATGTACTTTTAACATAATTGCCTATGGTGTAAATTGGTGAATCTCATCCTTCAGTGTTTATGGTACTATGTACCTGGTGGCTCATTTAGTGAATTGTTTAAAGGTACTTTTAACCATCAGGGATTTTCCTAGATTCCCCAAGCCTAAGATTCAGCTCTTTTGTATTTCATTGAATGCCCCAAATTTTCTAAGACACTTCATAAAAAGTTTCCAGACCACCTGAATGGGAAATGCTCATATGATCATGTCTAGCATTGTCCTAGGCTTGCTTACTGGTAAATTCAGAATCATTTTTCATAATGAAATGTAGTTCGCTTCTGAAGCCTTTGGTTTTTTTTTAGGAAATTTTTAGCTTATAAAAATAATTTGATATTTAATTTAATATCTTATTTGAGGCAGTAGGGAATTAAGCATTAGGAAAAATGCACCAACAAAATATTTTAGATACTATAATTTTCATTTTTTGAAAGGTACTGTAGTTTTCCTAACTTGAATCACTTGGCCAGTTTTCTGATTATCTGATACCAAATGACCTGATTTTAAGACCATGCCTAGAAAATGACTGGAATGATAAATGAAAAATAAAAATGCATATGCCTCTTGTGGTATATAGGCCCTAATGGTATACTTATAACTTACAAAAAAACCCTCTATTTTAATGTATTACTTATTTGATCTTGGAAACATTTAATCAGTCTTACCAATGTTTTAAATAATTTGTTAACACTTAAATTGATTCGGTTTCTTCAATAGTGCACCCAGAGAAAAGTCTCAGAAAGCTATCCAAGATGAAATCCGTTCAGTGATCAGACAGATCACAGCTACAGTAACATTTCTGCCACTGTTGGAAGTTTCTTGTAAGTATTATACAACTTCACATTGACTTAAAATTTGTCAGGGAAAAGACTAAGCTATTATTTTAAGAATTAGCCCTTTATTAAATTTTTTCTTAATTATTAATATTATATAATAAAAATGAAAAACACATTATAAAGCAGAAGTAGTGTTATATGCATTCTAGGAATTTGGAAATTCTGAAAAGGAAAGGAATGAAAGTATTCCACAATTTTCATTCTTGAATGTCTTAATGTAATGCCGTTCATTATCTTAATTTTTTATGTATATTAAGGCTAGCCATAACTGTCTTGCTTTTCTACCTTATCAGATATTTCCTGAATGCCTACTCTATGCGAGACACTGCGCTAGTCCCCAGGCTACATCAGTCACAGAGCCCAGATGTTAGCTTTCCTTCAGGTTACCTTTATGCTGTCCTGTGTGATTGACTCCATACTTCCTGCAGATAATGGTTTTCTCTTTTTAAAAAAAGCAAACTTGAAGTTTTCATAAGATAAAGCAAAAGGAGTGCAATATTTTCTGTAATACAGTAAATTTCTATTGAGGAAAAGCAATTGGCTAGTCATTACAGACCAGGCTAAACTATCTTTTCTAATACTGTGGGTGGTTCAAAATGTGAGAGAGACAAGGAGGGTTCTTCTACTTTGGAAAAAAATAATGTATTTTAATGATTTTATCTCCAATTTAGGTTCATTTGATCTCCTCATTTATACAGACAAAGATCTGGTTGTACCTGAAAAATGGGAAGAGTCGGGACCACAGTTTATTACCAATTCTGAGGAAGTTCGTCTTCGTTCATTTACTACTACAATTCACAAAGTAAATAGCATGGTAGCCTACAAAATTCCTGTCAATGACTGAGGATGAGATATGGACAGTAATGTACTTGTAACTCTCAAATGTGGTTTTCCTACCAGATCAACTATAGTTGATATGTTTTATTTCATTGGTTAATTTTTAGATGAGGAAAACTTAACATGATACTTTACTGAATCTGTGCAAAATTGTTCCATTTTTGGTACCTATCTGACTTTCCATAGGGTTGACATAAGTTACTGCACAGATTGCATCAGTACTGCAGTGTTACTTTCTTTGAAGGTAGTAACCATAGGTGGAAAAACTTTTGCTAAATGCCTTTCTAAATCAGACTTTTGGTCAAGTAGCTTGACTCAGAATATAGAGAAATATTTAGATATAAAATAGAACAAAAGAAATATGAATATTCAGAATCTTCATTTACATCCTGAAAGTAACTAATGATAGTCCATAAGTAGTGAAATATTTTTCCTATTGCATCCTCTTGTCATTTATTTCATTTGTATAGTTTCCGTATTGAAAAAATGTCCAATTATTTGAGTTTAATTTATGTAACTTGAGCCTATAAAGCTGTGGATATTCCCACTTTTCAAATTGTTGTGATATAGAACTCTTAAGAATGTCTTTTTATGTTTTATAAAATCAAGCTTTAAATGACAATGATGAAATAAAGTTAAATGTGTATGTTTTAAATTTGTATTAAGTTTTTAATATTGGTGTATTATACAGTTAAGTAGTTATTATGGATTCAGTACAGCATATTTCTTGTGCCTATTATGTTGTAGGGAGGGCCTAAGGATACAAAGTTGAGTTAAGTCTCGAGGTACTTTCAATTTATTGGACAAACTTTTATTAAACCTCCTTCAACCTATAACAGTAGATTTAAAATAAACATTGTTCGTTATGTAAAATGATAAATGTCACTTGGAATTAATTCAGTTTAGCAAATGTTAGATTGTATACAACCTTTCTATGCTCTTAGGTTTATTATCAGTGACCCTTGAACAACATAGGGGTTGGAACATTGACCCTCTAAGCAACTGAAAATCTCAGTAAAACTTATAGCCAGCCCTTCATATCTGTGGTTACCCCAAACCCATGGATTCAACAAACCATGGATCATGTAGTACTATAGTATTTACTATTGAAAAATAGCCAAATAAAAGTAGACCTGCACAATTCAAACTGTTGTTCAAAGGTCAGCTATATACTTAAACATCATGTTTATTCCTCTGCCTGTGCCTTCATTAATACTCTCATCAAGTATACTCTTTCAGTTCCTACCTATTTTTCCCGGGTCAGTTTAAGGCAAACTTATAAAAATTGCTTTCTAATCTCTATACTAAATCTTAGCTCATTTTGTAATAATTCAGTTTTTTAAGTATGTAGTAGCAAACACTTCTAAGATCTTTATATGTATGTATTCAATCTTCACTAGTAAGTAAATACACATAATCTGTATCCATTCACTCAAAAATTACATAATGAGCATCTATTAATGTGCAGAATAAGAATACTGCATGCCAAGCATTAGGAAGAATGAAACAAAGTCCTGGCCTTTCTAAAGCTTGAGATCTTATGAAGGAGAGGAAAGTATATGACAAAGGACCATAAAGTAACCAAACAGGTTTATTTCTTTGTGTGTTTGTGTTATTTCACTTGGAATGATCTTTCTCGGATCCAGCTGGGTGCTTGTGGAGAATGAAGGGCAGTGTCTTGCATTCTTTCATCTCTTGGTGCTGCTGGACAAATAGGTGCCAGTCTTCGATGATGGGTATCATGTATGCTGCTGCAAAAGCCATCGCCAGAGAGAAGCTGAAAGTATCTAACTTAGGTCCACCCATGTCTTTTTTTCCTGAATAAAAAAAGCAGTTATGTAGAAGTGGAAATTGTATTGATTTAGGGATGGTCAAAACTTAATATTCAAAAAACAAAGATGGCATCTGGTCCCATTACTTCACGGCAAATAGGGAAAACATGGAAGCAGTGACAGATTTTATTGGGCTCCAAAATTGCTGTGGATGGTGACTGCAAGCATGAAATTAAATGACATTTGCTCCTTGGAAGAAAAGATGTGACTCTTGATGAAAGTGAAAAAGGAGAGTGAAAAAGTTGGCTTTAAAGCTCAGCATTCAGAAATTAAGATCATGGCATCCAGTCCCATCATTTCATGGCAAATAGATGTGGAAACTGGCTGACTATTTTGGGGGATCCAAAATGACTACAGATGGTGATTGCAGCCATGAAATTAAAAGACTCCTTGGAAGCAAAGTTATGACCAACCTAGACAGCATATTCAAAAGCAGAGACATTACTTTGCTAACAAAGGTCCGTCTAGTCAAGGCTATGGTTTTTCCAGTGGTCATGTATGAATGTGAGAGTTGGACCATAAAGAAGGCTCAGCATTGAAGAATTGATGTTTTCGAACTGGTGCTGGAGAAGACTTGAGAGTCCCTTGGACTGGAAGCAGGTCAAGCCAGTCAATCCTAAAGGAAATCAACCCTGAATATTCATTGGAAGGTCTGACACTGAAGCTGAAACTCGGATACTTTAGCCACCTGATGCGAAGAGCTGACTCATTGGAAAAGACCCTGATGCTGGGAAATGTCCAGAAATTCATGCTCTGGATTTGAATGTTAGTCTCAATAGGAGCTTCAGCCATACAGTCTATTGCCTAGAAGTTACTCTATAGTATCAATTCTGCATTAGCTAGGCTCTTTAAAAAAAAAGGGCTTTAAAAAAATTAATGAAATAACATTGACTACATAAAGAATCAAAGGGAATGCTGAAAACTAGAGAACTAGGGCAGCCTCAAGGACTCTCAAGTCACAAAGTTGTGAACTCTAATCCATGGGTCACTGGTGTTACCCAGTGACATCTCCAAAGGAGTCACACTGCTGGTTTCAAAAAGTAATATGGATAGTTTAAAATAAAAAAAAATGACAACGAGGAGCCTTAGCATTCTAACAAGCTGAGATGTAAGACTAAGAATTCTGGGAAATTGCATTTTTAAATACTTTGATCACTTGGACGCAGCCAGCGCTGTTAAGATGGTTACGTTAGATTGCATATTACTATTGTGAGTTTTCTGAGGAGCTAGTCATGATCTTTTTTTACCTCTTACAGATTATATATCGAGTCAGAAATAGACTTACTGGAGTTGAGTAGGAAGAAGCCAAGCTGTGAGCTTTATTGAGAAAGCTTGACTGGAAAAGCTTTGGCCTACATTTCCCGTTGAACTTGCGCCACTCTCTCTCTATACCTTGAGGCTCGCCTTGGGAGGGAAATATTCAATCTAACAGAGGAAAGAATTGTGACTGACATCCCCACCATGCTAAAGAAGTTGATTCCAAGAGAGTCTGGTAAGCCTCCAGACCTGGCTGGCACTCTGACTCAGTTCTGCTTACTATAGGTAGAGGAATGAAAACATGTTCCAGTTGAGCCCATCAAAGTCTGAACTAGAGCCCCAGAAGGGACTGAATCCAACCTAGTCTTCAGGGTCCTTCTCCCCGTATCGTTAGCTGGACAGAGAAGTCAGTCGTCTGGTACTTTTATGCAGAGGTAGAACAATCTCACGTATTAGCTGAAATGGCAACCCACTCCAGGGGTCTTGCCTGAAGGATCCCATGGACAGAGGGGCCTGGTGGGCTACAGTCTATGGGGTTGGAAAGAGTCAGACACGACTAAGCAACTAAACACCCAAACAAGCACAACAGTGACAACAAACATTTGTTTCTCCTCAGGTCTGCAGGTTAGCAGATTGCCTCATTCTTGCGTAAATCTACGGGCCACACATCTCACTTTACCATTGAAGGGGCACAGAACTCTGAGGCTTCACTTCAGACTTGTACACTGATGCTTTTCCACATTCCACTGACCAAGGCAAGTCTTATGCTTAAGCCAAACTTCAGTGGGAAAGGGAAATACACTCCTCCCAAGGAGATGGTGGGGAGAGGTGTGAAAATCGAATGAAAGGATCTAATAGACCGGGGATTGGCAAACTTTTTCTGTAAAGGGTCAGTTTAGGCTCTGCAGCCAATATGGTCTCTTGCACCTACTCAAGTGAGTCAGTTGTTATGAAAGCTCCTCAGACAGCAAGTAAATGAATAAGCATGGCTGTGTTCCAGTAACAAAAAGCTGGTGTGCTGTATTTGGTCCATGGGTTACAGTTTGCTGACCCCTGTAATAGATACTTTTGCTCATTTGTTCACAAATGTTCAAACCTGTCCCTGGCTCAAAGCAACTGATTCAGTGATATTTAAGGCTCACATTTAAAACATCATTATTCGTTGAATCCATCCACAGTACCTCAAATAGGATGGCCCTCTATTTCATCTCAATCCCGTATTAAAACATAACTGGCTATTTCTTTGAGGTACTCCTCAGGACACCCTACAATGAATTTTTATCTGAAAACTTGGGAAGGGAGCCCCTTTGGCATATGACGCCTATGAAGAGGTTGAAAACAGCAAAGACGCTATATGCTTCTATTTTTAATGACTGTATAAAACAAACATGGATGCTGAATACATTTTTATTACTACTATGCATTCAATTTCTTAGGTTCCTAATCTCCTATATGTTTTGTAATTATGGACTGAAAAATTACTAGCATAATAAGGTAGGTACCCACACACATATTTAATTTTTTCTTTACCTTCTGTTTCATGTAATTGTAAGATTTATCTTAATTTTATTAAATGTGAAAATTCAGGATAGCTGAAATAATGCTGCATTGTAATACCTATGTTTTCCACCAAGTGTCACTAAAACAGTGAATTTCTTTTGACTAAAGACTAATATTCAGCTTTTCTTATTGAAAGTTAACATTGGGACTTCTGGCTACAAAAAGCCATCGGGAGAAAAAACACAGCATCTGTCTTTTGCTAGGCATTTTACATGAACTACGTTATGCAACTCTCATGCTTTAGTGCACAAGAAGAATTGCAGGGTCAGTGGGCATGTAAATGGCACTGTGTTTGAAGTTTAGATGGTCTCCTTTGTCCATGGCCGTGGAAGTTCATTTGACTCCATAGCAAGCACATCGAAAGGAATGTTTCTTCACCTTTTCTTAGTGGCTCTTACCGTCTACATCCTGTTAGCAACTCAGTGTCCAGAATAAGTCAGTTTTCCTTCACTGGGCTTTAAGTTACATTGGTAGTTTGTATTTCCACCTCAGATGACTCTGAGCAATGATGGGAAGCAACCAAAAGACAGGACATTTTCCTATACCATATCTATATTGTTTATAGAAAAAAATCAAGTATGAATTTTCAAGCATTTGTGAACCAGTTTTCCAACTTGCCAGGAGAATTGTTCATTACTCCTTGGGGCATTAATTTTTCGGTTAACTTGTAAATATTTTCTCATTTTTAAAAATTCCACGTATGAAAATGTATTTCAGGTATTTATTCATTGTAACCATGATAAAAGTTTGTGTTGGAATAACTATGGAATAAAACCTGTCTATTAAACTTCAAATTTTATTAGTTATATCTTCTAAAAACAGATCCCAAGTAATCTTTCCATTCTTCATGATTATGACTTTGAAAGTCAGCAGAATTAACCTATGCTTATTTAAAAAAAAATCTAGCTGGGAAAACTACTTAATCTCTATTAGAGCGGACAATCCTGTTCCAATCTGGCAAAAACACTGTAGTCCTAGCAACAAAACTATTAGAAAAGGGCTAGAGAGAAAAATGTCAGAGCTGACCCTCTGATTACTCAAGTCAGTTTATGTTACCATTTCACCTATTTTTGTCTTCCTACCATTTAATCTATGTTTATACTAGAGAAACAAAATACAGTTTCATTTATTTGTCTAGGTCCATTTTCATCTATATTTATCTGCATCATTTTGCTCTGCAAGCTTGTTTGCACAAAGGAACTTAACATCTGATCAAAATCTTTATTGTCTTGGAATTTCATCTGTGCTGGAAAAGGCCTCTGAGCATAAGCAGGCTAACCACACTCTGCTTCCATGCAAGGGCAAGATCTCAAACTTCTCTAAAAACTAGGCAGATACAGATATATCAAGTAGATGCCTAGACATGGATATGATTTCTATCTGAAGGGCAGTCTCTGTCTATGTGCAGAAGTTAGTGGTTTTAAAAATTGAGTCAGTAATACCAAAATAGTTCATGTCTAAAATACCATTCTTGGATTGCTGTACTCAACCATAATAATCAATACAGCTCTGTGGAAACCAAATTTTCCAGATCTAAAAAAGGAAATTTGTAGGCATTGATTATCTACCATGTGCCAAGCACCAATGAATGCTTTACATCTGTTCAGTCTCATTCCTTCTAGGAGACCAGAGGGTGGGGCTCCTGAGGAAGTGAGAGACTTGGGCTGCAGCCTGTGGCCTCGGGAACTGGTGAGGGGACATGGGGAGGGCCACGGAGCAAAGAAAAGGATAAGGTCTGAGTCTCTAGTGACAAGTCCTCTGCAGTAAGCCTCAGTTCAGGACTGCGAGGAGAGAAGAGTGTGGAAAGAGAAGGATTGGATCCAAAAAGAGGGTTTCATAACTACTGATGCCTAGAGGGTAACCATGAAGGAACACTGAGTAGGTAGGAAGAGTCCTTCATAGAATATCTTTAGCTCAACTTGTAGATAGGAGTGGGCTCTGGCATCAAAATCCTCAGAACAAACTATCTTCATTTTACACCTGTAAAAAGTGAGATTCAGGTAGCGTAAGTAATTTGCCCAACTTCAAACATCCTGAATACATTCCCAGACCTGATTCCAAAACCAATATTCTTTCTGCTGTACCTCACTGCCTCTCAGAGACTAGGGAACAAGGAAGAGCTCCCCTGCTCCAGTGTCCATCTCAGCCAAGGAGACGTACCACATGAATCTAAGCCCAGGCTGGAGAAGAGAAAACTCACAGCCACAATATCTGACTGTCGAGGTGCATTAACTTTTTAAAAAACCTCTTCATAATAAGCTATCACTAAATGTTTGTAAACACAGAGCGTTTTACTGTGTAACAGGAGCATTTTCTTCTATCAACATTTTCTTCTCTCATTCTTTCACTTGTTTTTGTACCAAGTGCTGTGTTGGAATTTGGGTTTCTACTTTATGGGCTTTAACCAGTTTGAGAAACAGACACAGAAAATAGGAAGAGATTGAAATGTATTTATTACTCCCTAAACTGTGGGGTTCCTATTAATGCTGGGTAGGAGGGTGAGGCTTAGACCTAAAGCAGAAACAGGTTTGCTCCTCCTCCTCCATGAATGAACTGTGAACACTCAGAACACTTCCATCCTGCTCACTCAAGCCCCGAGTGTGGGAATAAGAAGGCCTGCATCCTGAATTCCAAGGGCAGAACTAGAAAGCCCCTGACCTGAGCTCCTCTAAGTCTCAGAAAGTGTTCCTCTTCGTTGTTGGGATGGTGTGAGAGAAAGTGGAGAGAGGAGCCCCTCTCATTTCTCCAGTACCAGTTCCATCAGCAGGATCAGAACAGCAACCTGGAGGCAGGAGTAGTGTGCATCCCTCCCAGTGTCGGCCGGGTTTTTAACCTTTTGTCAGGCCACACTGTGCTCCACTCGCATCATGTCAGCTATTTTGGTGCCAATCCTTCCAGGCATCTATGTGAAAAAAATATTCATGGTGATGGCGATAAGCATTTTTTTTTACTTTGGTAATTATGTATTTTAACATGTATTCAGAAAAATATATAACACATTTTAACATACGAGCTAAAGATTTTTAAGTACGCATAACATTTTTTTTGAAGTATTAGCGTGGGTGATAGGCAAATAGAGAAAGGTCACGAAGGCAGCGTGTATGTGAAGGGAGACTGGGAGGCGATGTCCTGAGCCATGCCCTCATGAGGTCAGACGTAAGCCAGGGTGGCCATCCCTAAGCAGGGCAGCCTGCGTGCTCACAGTGCTACGTGCTCTCACCATCCGGCACTCTGCTCCTTGCTGCACAAACCTCCCCATCGGAACTACTGATGGGCATTTCACTCTGCCCACAAAAGACTCTAGCAGCATATGAGTCAGACACGATTCCATGCAGCGCCATAAACTCAAAATTCACTCCCTATTCTATTCTTATCACTAATTATGTCCTAGCATGCTGTCCAAAATACATCAACAGACTTTATGAAATGAACACAAAGACTGGATCAACAACGGAAAAATGCTCCAAATTCAAACAACAGGAAGCTCTTATTTGACTTCCTCAAAACTAACTCCCCCTGCAAATAAAAGACCATAGAAATTAAAGCCCAAATGCCTTCACTCCCAATGTTATGGGCTCAGTATCAGCCAGAGGGTCTTCTTACATAGTTGTCTGGCTTCCTATTTCTGCAGCTGCGTCCTAGGCTCTCTTTCATAAGAATGTAGCTTCTTTAAATCCTAATCTCTAGTTGGGCAATGTGGGTCAACACTGCTTTTCTCAGCCAAAGAGCATGACAGACGACTCGGCTGTGCCTGCGTTGGAGACAGTGAGGGCTTGAGAAGAGCGGGTCCCAGTCCCAGAAGAGCAGGCCAGCCAGCTGTGCCAGAGTCAAATCCACGGTCTGGGATTCTGCTCTCGCTGACCGGAAACTGCCCAACAGCTGTGCTTGTCCATGTTTAATATATGTGTGTACTTCTGCTTTGTGCTTTTTCTTGTTTGGTTTGGGTGGTGCTTGTGCGATCTCCCCGTGTGTGCTGCCTACTTTGTCTGAGAGTAACATGTGAGACATTATTGCCTTCTTAGATAATTTAGATATTCTAGTTTCTTGTCTCATGCAAGATTGTGGTCTAGAGAAAACCTCTACTCCCAAATTCTTCCAACCATATTCTTTCTAGGAGTGAAGTACACTTTTCTCCATGAAAATATGAGGAATAGGGTAGAGACCATCACCCTACTTCCTTAGCACTATGTTTTTTAACTTAATAATATACATTGCTTTATTTATTCTGATTATTGCGATTGTCATCACTTCCATAAACTTTTCCTTCCTACCTAGGTAAGTTGAGTTGGACCCAGATAGGCAGTAGGTGACCAGAATCAGAATTAACACAAAATTAAAACACCAGGATCTCAGTAAGACCAGAGGGTCAGGATTACTCTTGTAATGTTGGTGGGAATGTAAACTGCTTCAATCACTGTGGAAGAGTTTGAAGGTTTCTTTGAAAATTGAGGACAGCATTTCTAACTGATGCAGCAATTCTATTGGGTTAGCCAAAAAGTTCATTCAGGTTTTTCCATAGAATCTTATAGAAAAAAAGCTGAATGACATTTTTGGCCAACCCAAAACTTTCAGGTATTTGTCTGAAGAAAAGAAAAACATGAATCTGAAAAGATATAGGCACCCCTGTGTTCACTGCAGCATTATTACAACAGCCAAGGTATGGAAATGACCAACATGTCCAAGATGGATAAAGATGCCCACCCCCCCCCCACACACACACACGCAACAGAAGAGCAGGCAGCCATAAGCGAAGGAAGCCTTGCCCTCTGGACGACATGGATGGAGCTCGAAGGCGTTCTGCTAAGTGAAATAAGACAGGTGAAGACAGACAAATGCCATATAATTTCTCTTACATGGAATATAAAAACCAAAACAAAAACAAACTCATAGATTCAGAGAACAGACTGCTATGGTTACCAGAAGGGAAGGGGTTGAAGGAGGGTGAAATGAAGGAAGGGGATCAAGTGGATGGTGATGACTGGTTACTAGACTTACTGATTACTTTGTACTGTATGCCAATATTGATTTATAATATTGTCTACCTGAAGTTTGTATGAATATGATATACTAATTTTACCTCAATTTTTTAAAAAAATTAAGAACAGAAGGATTCAAAAGTTTAGCAAGACTTTAAGGAGATTCTAGATATCACAGATTAAATCCAAAAGTTAGTATTCCAAAAGGTGGGCCATTGAAAACATAAAACACGAGCATAAGCCAAAAAAGAAAAAAATAAAAACCTAAACCTAAACTTCAGGGCAGAAACTTTGCTGTTTCCCTCCTTCCTGTCTCGGCAGGATCTAACTGATCGTTAGTGTAAGGACAAAGACTGCAGCTGCGGAGAGATGTGGTGCCAAGAGTTGCAGCTGCAGAAATTTCTTGCTTTCGTTTTTTTCACTTTTAATGTGTAAAATTAATACACATGCAAGTTTTTAATGAAAAATCCAACAGTACAGAGTTGTGCTAAATTAAAAGTTCTCTACCTGACCTCATTCTCCCACTCCCCATATCTAATTCAGCTCCCCACTTTTAAACATTTTTTTTATTCTGCTGCTGGTTATTACCATAGCTCTGAAACTTAGGTTAGTTCGTCCTCCTCTTGTTCATCAACTTTAGACGGTATCTACTGAGAGATGATAAATTTATTTCATATTTCTTTATCCATTGCTAAGTTTTTCCAGTTACAGTATTTTGGTTCTTCTGGTGGTTATCTATAATTTTAAATAATATGCTTAGTCTCCATATTTTGTTACATCAATTTTAGATAGTGTATCTTGACAAGGTGAGAAAAATTTGTGCCTAAATAAACTTCCACATGTGTCTGTTGCCTTTAACGTTCAAACTTCCTTTTTCTTACATGATCAATGTCAATATTAGATTCTCTTTTATAGTTATTATTGTCTTCCATGTTTTATTTATATGCTGATTCTATAAACTGAAATAGCATTTACATTACTGCATTATGAATTACTACTTACTGAAATATTGAATAGCTTTATTTATTGAGAAAAATAAGGTAATCTATATCATAAGATGGAAAGATGAATGTTCCAAGTGTCAAGATCAAATCGGATTCCTTAAACTCAGTCTTCAAGACTTTCAAATAAATTATTCATTCGGTCAATGATACTATGGCCAATCTAGACAGCATAGTAGAAAGCAGAGACATTACTCTGCCAACAAAGGTCTGTCTAGTCAAAGCTATAGTTTTTCCAGTAGTCATGTATGGATGTGAGAGTTGGATCATAAAGAAAACTGAGCATTGAAGAACTGATACTTTTGAACTGTGGTGTTCGAGAAGGCTCTTGAGAGTCCCTTGGACTGCAGTGAGATCCAACCAGTCCATCCTAAAAGAAATCAATCCTGAATATTCATTGGAAGGACTGATGCTGAAATTCAAACTCCAATACTTTGGCCACCTGATGCAAAGAACCGACTCATTGGAAAAGAACCTGATGCTGGAAAAGATTGAAGACAGGAGGAGAAGGGGACGACAGAGGATGAGATGGTTGGATGGCATCACTGACTTGATGGACATGAGTTTGAGCAAGCTCCGGGAGTTGGTGACAGACAGGGAAGCCTGGCGTGCTGCAGTCCATGGGGTCGCAAAGAGTTGGACATGACTGAGCAACTGAACTGAACTGACCTTTAATTTCTAAGAAATCTTTCTTCTCTGATTATTCTTGTTTCCTAACCACTTATTATTTGGGTTCTTGACATGCAGATGTTAAGTTTGGTGGGGCCTGTCTCTTATACACATCTCTCACCATCCGGCACTCTGCTCCTTGCTGCACAAACCTCCCCATCGGAACTACTGATGGGCATTTCACTCTGCCCACAAAAGACTCTAGCAGCATATGAGTCAGACACGATTCCATGCAGCGCCATAAACTCAAAATTCACTCCCTATTCTATTCTTATCACTAATTATGTCCTAGCATGCTGTCCAAAATACATCAACAGACTTTATGAAATGAACACAAAGACTGGATCAACAACGGAAAAATGCTCCAAATTCAAACAACAGGAAGCTCTTATTTGACTTCCTCAAAACTAACTCCCCCTGCAAATAAAAGACCATAGAAATTAAAGCCCAAATGCCTTCACTCCCAATGTTATGGGCTCAGTATCAGCCAGAGGGTCTTCTTACATAGTTGTCTGGCTTCCTATTTCTGCAGCTGCGTCCTAGGCTCTCTTTCATAAGAATGTAGCTTCTTTAAATCCTAATCTCTAGTTGGGCAATGTGGGTCAACACTGCTTTTCTCAGCCAAAGAGCATGACAGACGACTCGGCTGTGCCTGCGTTGGAGACAGTGAGGGCTTGAGAAGAGCGGGTCCCAGTCCCAGAAGAGCAGGCCAGCCAGCTGTGCCAGAGTCAAATCCACGGTCTGGGATTCTGCTCTCGCTGACCGGAAACTGCCCAACAGCTGTGCTTGTCCATGTTTAATATATGTGTGTACTTCTGCTTTGTGCTTTTTCTTGTTTGGTTTGGGTGGTGCTTGTGCGATCTCCCCGTGTGTGCTGCCTACTTTGTCTGAGAGTAACATGTGAGACATTATTGCCTTCTTAGATAATTTAGATATTCTAGTTTCTTGTCTCATGCAAGATTGTGGTCTAGAGAAAACCTCTACTCCCAAATTCTTCCAACCATATTCTTTCTAGGAGTGAAGTACACTTTTCTCCATGAAAATATGAGGAATAGGGTAGAGACCATCACCCTACTTCCTTAGCACTATGTTTTTTAACTTAATAATATACATTGCTTTATTTATTCTGATTATTGCGATTGTCATCACTTCCATAAACTTTTCCTTCCTACCTAGGTAAGTTGAGTTGGACCCAGATAGGCAGTAGGTGACCAGAATCAGAATTAACACAAAATTAAAACACCAGGATCTCAGTAAGACCAGAGGGTCAGGATTACTCTTGTAATGTTGGTGGGAATGTAAACTGCTTCAATCACTGTGGAAGAGTTTGAAGGTTTCTTTGAAAATTGAGGACAGCATTTCTAACTGATGCAGCAATTCTATTGGGTTAGCCAAAAAGTTCATTCAGGTTTTTCCATAGAATCTTATAGAAAAAAAGCTGAATGACATTTTTGGCCAACCCAAAACTTTCAGGTATTTGTCTGAAGAAAAGAAAAACATGAATCTGAAAAGATATAGGCACCCCTGTGTTCACTGCAGCATTATTACAACAGCCAAGGTATGGAAATGACCAACATGTCCAAGATGGATAAAGATGCCCACCCCCCCCCCACACACACACACGCAACAGAAGAGCAGGCAGCCATAAGCGAAGGAAGCCTTGCCCTCTGGACGACATGGATGGAGCTCGAAGGCGTTCTGCTAAGTGAAATAAGACAGGTGAAGACAGACAAATGCCATATAATTTCTCTTACATGGAATATAAAAACCAAAACAAAAACAAACTCATAGATTCAGAGAACAGACTGCTATGGTTACCAGAAGGGAAGGGGTTGAAGGAGGGTGAAATGAAGGAAGGGGATCAAGTGGATGGTGATGACTGGTTACTAGACTTACTGATTACTTTGTACTGTATGCCAATATTGATTTATAATATTGTCTACCTGAAGTTTGTATGAATATGATATACTAATTTTACCTCAATTTTTTAAAAAAATTAAGAACAGAAGGATTCAAAAGTTTAGCAAGACTTTAAGGAGATTCTAGATATCACAGATTAAATCCAAAAGTTAGTATTCCAAAAGGTGGGCCATTGAAAACATAAAACACGAGCATAAGCCAAAAAAGAAAAAAATAAAAACCTAAACCTAAACTTCAGGGCAGAAACTTTGCTGTTTCCCTCCTTCCTGTCTCGGCAGGATCTAACTGATCGTTAGTGTAAGGACAAAGACTGCAGCTGCGGAGGGAAGTGGTGCCAAGAGTTGCAGCTGCAGAAATTTCTTGCTTTCGTTTTTTTCACTTTTAATGTGTAAAATTAATACACATGCAAGTTTTTAATGAAAAATCCAACAGTACAGAGTTGTGCTAAATTAAAAGTTCTCTACCTGACCTCATTCTCCCACTCCCCATATCTAATTCAGCTCCCCACTTTTAAACATTTTTTTTATTCTGCTGCTGGTTATTACCATAGCTCTGAAACTTAGGTTAGTTCGTCCTCCTCTTGTTCATCAACTTTAGACGGTATCTACTGAGAGATGATAAATTTATTTCATATTTCTTTATCCATTGCTAAGTTTTTCCAGTTACAGTATTTTGGTTCTTCTGGTGGTTATCTATAATTTTAAATAATATGCTTAGTCTCCATATTTTGTTACATCAATTTTAGATAGTGTATCTTGACAAGGTGAGAAAAATTTGTGCCTAAATAAACTTCCACATGTGTCTGTTGCCTTTAACGTTCAAACTTCCTTTTTCTTACATGATCAATGTCAATATTAGATTCTCTTTTATAGTTATTATTGTCTTCCATGTTTTATTTATATGCTGATTCTATAAACTGAAATAGCATTTACATTACTGCATTATGAATTACTACTTACTGAAATATTGAATAGCTTTATTTATTGAGAAAAATAAGGTAATCTATATCATAAGATGGAAAGATGAATGTTCCAAGTGTCAAGATCAAATCGGATTCCTTAAACTCAGTCTTCAAGACTTTCAAATAAATTATTCATTCGGTCAATGATACTATGGCCAATCTAGACAGCATAGTAGAAAGCAGAGACATTACTCTGCCAACAAAGGTCTGTCTAGTCAAAGCTATAGTTTTTCCAGTAGTCATGTATGGATGTGAGAGTTGGATCATAAAGAAAACTGAGCATTGAAGAACTGATACTTTTGAACTGTGGTGTTCGAGAAGGCTCTTGAGAGTCCCTTGGACTGCAGTGAGATCCAACCAGTCCATCCTAAAAGAAATCAATCCTGAATATTCATTGGAAGGACTGATGCTGAAATTCAAACTCCAATACTTTGGCCACCTGATGCAAAGAACCGACTCATTGGAAAAGAACCTGATGCTGGAAAAGATTGAAGACAGGAGGAGAAGGGGACGACAGAGGATGAGATGGTTGGATGGCATCACTGACTTGATGGACATGAGTTTGAGCAAGCTCCGGGAGTTGGTGACAGACAGGGAAGCCTGGCGTGCTGCAGTCCATGGGGTCGCAAAGAGTTGGACATGACTGAGCAACTGAACTGAACTGACCTTTAATTTCTAAGAAATCTTTCTTCTCTGATTATTCTTGTTTCCTAACCACTTATTATTTGGGTTCTTGACATGCAGATGTTAAGTTTGGTGGGGCAGGGAGTTTAATCAATTTTTTTTCCAGTTCTCTTAAGTAAAGAAACTCCTGTTCTCTTCAGGAGTCAATTCAAATCTGTTCCACTTGGACCTTCTTATTTTTTGCTGTTGGTTTCTTCTAAATGTTATGGTTTTTTTCATACACATCCACGATGAAAAAGATTAATACTGGTTGCATAACTTTCAACTGTGCTATCAGACCTCTCCCGTGAATGAAAAGGTGGGTGGCAGGGTTTATGTACATATAAGTTAGTACTATAGGCCCTATGTGTCCATCGGTTTCACATCCACAGATTCAACCAACCAAAGATAAAAAAGTGTTCCCCTCAAATTTCCAGAAAATGCCAAAAGCAATATTTAAATTTTCTGTGCACTGGCAAATATGTAAATATTTACTATGTAATATTTACATTTACCTTGCATCTATAGATTATAAGAGTATCATCTATAGATGATATAAAGCATACAAAAGGATATGCATAGGTTATGTGTAAATACTATACCATTTTACACAAGGCACTTGAATATCCATGTATTGCAGTATCCACAGGGCATACTGGGTAGAATTAACCCCTCATAGACACTGAGGTATGACTTTATTTTTTAAAGGTACGTTTAAATATTTAGTTCACTGTGTATTTTTTTTCTGAAATTTGAAATACATTTTAATTTATATTTTTGAAATTCTGCTTTTAAAAATGATGCATGATATATCAGTTATTTTTTTTATTTCATTTTTTGTATGCCACAATTCACTCACTGTTTAGAAATTTGCCTTCAACCAAGGGCCTGAAGGTTAAACATAAGTTCCAGGTATGGTCAGCAGAGGGCAGCAAAGGGTAGTGGAACAAGTGCTCACTGCCAAGGATTCTCTTCCTTCTTTGTGAGGGTAGAAATCAATCAGCAGGCAGCAGAAGAGAAGTTACTCAGGAGAGGTTACTCACAGGAACAGTGCCCCAGAATGGGGATGGGTTGGAGAGTCAGGGGAAAGGTTCAACCACAATTCAGTCTGGTATCTGTCATTAGAGACGTGAACAAGTGGACATCAGGAGGTGAATCATCGATTAGAGCACTTTCAAGTCCTGCCTGCTCCGCCCAGTCTGTCTAAAGCCCAAGTAAGGGGCCTTAAAGTAAGAGGAGTGTACTATCCACCTTGGGAGATGATACAAACTTCCTGTCTGAGCGTTGGCACATGCTTCCAGCTTTGGCTAAGGGTTCCACGACCTGCCATTTTGAGGAAAAGAGTGTGTGCGTGCGTGTGTGTGGGTGTGGGTGGGTGGGTGTGAGTCACTCAGTCACATTGGACCCTTTGCAACCTGATGGACTTGGGGTTGCAAGCCATGGAGCTTGCTGGGCTCCTCTGTCCATGAAATTCTCCAGGCAAGAATACTGGAGAGGGTTGCCATTTCCTTTTCCAGGGGATCTTCCAACCCAGGGATCGAACCAGGGTATCCCGCATTGCAGGTGAATTCTTTACCGATTGAGTACAGTGCTGACAGTTAATGAAAACAGTCAGATACGTTCCAGTTAAATAATCTAGGAACCAACCTAAACATGAGGTGGCTTAGATACACTTCCTTCCTGCAGAGAGCAAACATTGTTTAGTTGTGGAAACACCAGGTGACTTTTAAATTAGACAAACGCGCCTCTATGGATTGTTAGATCTATGGCTCTCAGTTACTTAGCTTTACTGAGCCTCAGGTTCTCTGTGTATAAAACTATAAATAATGATTCTTACCTCACAAATCTGCTTCAAAGAAATCGGAGGACATACATGAACTGCCTGAGAGGGAGCGTGCAGCTTATAGTTCGTCAGTCAGCACGCGTGCCTGGTCCATCTCCCTGCTTTGTCACGGCGAACAGCCAGGAGAGAGCGTTCTGCGTTTCAGTACAGAGTCTCACAGTCTCCCAAGAGGATCACTAACATTAACTGAGGGATTACTGTGCTAGGAACCATAGTGAGTTTTCCAAAGTATTATCTAATTTTAATAACAAACCTATTAGGTAGGTACTTTTACTATCAGATGAGGATGCTGCAAATGAGTTTTCCTTGTCTTCTCATGTATGTAGTGAAGGACAAGGAGGGAGTCCAAGCTAGGTAACTGGGATCCAAAACTCACATTCTTGACAATACACCATCCATTTTCCAATACAGACATTTAATCAAAAATTTAAAAACCTAAAGGAAAAAACAGAATTAAGAAAATAGTCTTGTCTTTGCAATGTGTTTAAATATTGGTACTACTGGCATAGGATCAAGTCTTCTATTTGATATTTAGGGCAAAAGTTCAATGTTCAATGAAATAAAATAACTTGTCATTGTTATTCCATTTAGTTCTTTCAAAAATTAAAACAACTAGCAATGGTATTTTGGTAAAAATTAAGCTTTAAAGTTAACTACTACATGACTAAGGAAAGCTCCCTTGATCTTTCTGAGAAATCTTTTGCTTCACTCCAAGGGAAAGATGATAAAAGAACACTTCTTTCTCAGTGGATACCTAAAACACAATCACAAGCCTGGTAATACACAAGGTCACACAAAACGCTTTTCGCAAATACAGGTTCTTGGGATCTGATGGCTCAGAACCTCTGGAGGAGGACAGCCTAAAAAGTCTGAAACAGATCAAAACTGATTACCAGTGAATAGATTTCCAGAAGGGGAGAAGTTTTCCTGGCTCCAAGTGTTCCAAAAGAGAAAGACAGAGAGTGGAGATAATCTGGGAATTGGGGAAAGTGCAGCTATATGTCTGTCTACATTTCTTGCCTTAAATAGATTCTGCCAGACCCTTGACGAGAGGCCAGAAAGTGTTGCCCAATGAGCCTCTATGGTTCTAAATGCCGTCAAGCATGTCGAGTAGCACCATCCCCTCAAAAGCAGTCAGCCGTCTCTGGAGGCCACTGTCTGTCTGCTGCTTCCATGCTTGGGTTTCCCTGATGGTGCTAGTGGAAAGGAACCCGCCTGCCACGCGAGTTTGGTTTTAAGATGATAGGCCTTAACAAGGTCAGAAAAAACTACAAAGACCTTTCCTTCTGGCCTCCACTACCTTTTCAGACTTACTTCACCTTCTTAGACCTCTTGTAAACTCTTTCCTGTCTCCGAGTTCTATGGCATGAAATTTGAAACACTGTCTCACCAAAAACTTTTTCTTCCTCTTCTCTCTTTTTCCCTTTCTCATTCTCCTTCTCTGTCTCTCTCCCCTCCTGTCTCCATCCCTCTTTGTCTCTCTCCCTCCTCCGCCTCACCAATTCTTTAATTCCAAATTAACTTAAAAGCTCATTTCGAATGAGTCTTCCTAGCCTGCCCTCTCCACAAAGTCAGGTGTCTAGTCTCAGTGGTAATTGCTCATCTCACTCTCTAATTTCTCTTTGTAGTACCTACCAGAGTCTGGCATTAAGACTCACTGGTGAGACTGTTTAATTTCTGTCTCCTCCACCCAAATCTAGACTTGGGCTAGAATCCCTTTTGCTCCCTCTGCCCAGACATAACCAAATGCCTTTCCTTTAGTGCAGGTTTAAATACCGTTGAACAAATGAAGTGAAAGAGGGACTACTTTCGATGATCCCTTATCCCCTACAACCAAGGCATAAAGCTATCTCACTGATTTCTTCAATAAAATGTTGTGAATTCTTCCCATGTGCCAATGCCTGTGAGAATTAAATGATGAATCAAAAATAGACTCATTCCTTGAAGTCCTTAAGAGTCTGCATGCATCCTCAATCGCTTCAGTCATGTCTGACCTTGTGACCCTATGGACTGTAGCCCACCAGGCTCCTATTGTCCATGGGATTCTCCGGACAAGAATACTGGAGTAGGTTGCCATGCCCTCCTCCAGGGAATCTTCCCCACCCAGGAACTGAACCCATATCTCCTGTGCCTTTTGCATTGCAGGTGGATTCTTTACCCACTTTACCACCTTGGAAGCCCCCTTAAGAGAAAGCTGTGGTACATATACACAATGGAGTATTACTCAGCCATTAAAAAGAATACATTTGAATCCATTCTAATGAGGTGGATGAAACTGCAGCCTATTATACAGAGTGAAGTAAGTCAGAATGAAAAACACAAAAACAGTATACTAAAACATATATATGGAATTTAGAAAGATGGTAATGAGGACCCTATGTGCAAGGCAGCAAAAGAGACATGGATGTATAGAACAGTCTTTTGGACTCTGTGGGAGAAGTCAAGGGTGGGATGATTTGAGAGAGTAGTGTATATTATCATATGTGAAACAGATCACCAGCCCAAGTTCGATGCATGAGACAGGGTGCTCAGGGCTGGTGCACTGGGATGACCCAGAGGGATGGGATGGGGAGGGACGTGGGAGGGGTGTTCAGGATGGGGAACACATGTACACTCATGGCTGATTTATGTCAATGTATGGCAAAACCCACTACNTCGATGCATGAGACAGGGTGCTCAGGGCTGGTGCACTGGGATGACCCAGAGGGATGGGATGGGGAGGGACGTGGGAGGGGTGTTCAGGATGGGGAACACATGTACACTCATGGCTGATTTATGTCAATGTATGGCAAAACCCACTACAATACTGTAAAGTAATTAGCCTCCGATTAAAAGAAAATTAAAAATTAGAAAAAAATAGTGGGGAATATAAAATATGTATTCAGATAACTATTATAAGAGCCAACAAAGAAACCACTAACTGCCATATGGTCAAATTTCAGTTCTCCGCCATTGTCAAAGGAAAGGGACCGTCCTCTGGAGAAGAGGTTAGGGGCCTCGCTGCCCAGAAGCCGTGTGACCCCTGGGTTGGGTGGAGCTGATCCTTCATTACTATTATCCTGGGCTTCTTGACCTCACAGGTACCCAGACTAACTGAGTGGCAGCCTCCTCAACTGTACAATGGTCAATTTTCTACTGGAACGAGAACACCGTCTTTACATAAAATGCTTTTAGCAGAAGACTGTAGGTTCCATAACACTGAAGAAGACACACAGAAGGCAAATAAGCACATGAAAAGATGATCAGCATCATTAACTATTAGGGAAATGCAAATTAAATCCACAGTGAGATGGCACTACACAGCTATCAGAATGCCTCAAAACGACACCACCAAGCACTTATGTGGGGAAACTCAATCACTCATACAGTGCCGGCGACAATGTGATTTGGTACAGCCACTCTGGAAAACAGTTTGACATTTTCTTTAAATACAAGATATCACTGCTGCTATTTGCTAAGTTATATCCAACTCTTCGTGATCTCGTAGACTGTAGACCACCAGGCTCCTCTGTCCTTGGCATTCTCCAGGGAAGAATCGTGGAGTGGGTTGCCTTGTCCTTCTCCAGAGGATCTTGCTCACCCAAGAATCAACCCCTCCTCTCCTGCATTTGCAGACAGATTCTTTACCCCTGAGTCACCAGGGAAGACCTACAACTACCATACAATCGGGCATTTACACTCCTAGGCCTTTAACCCAGAGAAATGGATACTTCCATTGACACCAAAAAAAGTGTACACAAATGTTTGCTGCAGCTTTATTTGTAATGGCCCCGAACTGAAGACAGCACAGGCGTTCCACAACATGGTTAAACAAACCGTGATACATCATTCTCATGGACTGCTGCTGAGAGTTACAAGGAAACGAACTGTTAATACCTGCAACAGTCTAGATGAATCTCCAATTATGCTGAGCAAGGAGCAAAACGGGAGCAAATCCCAAAATGTTACATCCTGTATGATCCCATTGATATAATGTTCTTGAAATGGCAAAATTAAAGAAAAATTAATGGCTACAGGGATTAACGAGGTGGCAGAAGTGGATGGGGAGTCTGTGTGGCTGTAAAGGACCATCGAGGTGATGGAGATGACAGTTTCAATGTTGAAGCTTGTCAGTTATGGCATGAGCCTCAGACGTTGACATCATAATGGCCAGTAACCTGGACTACTACAGAATCCTCTGGCGATAGGCTTGTTCACCAGTACTCTGCCAAGAGCTGGGGACATACTCCGCGTTCAGTGCCGAGAATTGGAGAAAAAAGGATTTTCAGGGCAATCAAAAAGCACTTTGAGCTTTTTGGTTGTCATTCAAGGTTTTACCACATCAGGTAATCCTTTAATATACTATTTTTTTTATCATCAAACAAACTGGTGGTCACATGACAAATTTTATTTTGTTTCTTCTAAGACATATGAACTAACTGTTCACTTCAGCATGGGTTTCATGAAAAGCTAGGGTATTCCTAAGATTCATACTGTGGAACACAAGTGAGCAGCTTTACATCTTCAGGGTGGGCCAGGGTGTAGGGGGACATTTTCTTGGCTTCAAGGCTAGAATTTTCTGTAGATCTATGAAAATATCTGCTCTATTTGTCAAAGAGTCTTATGTTCAGTGCAATTTAGTTGTTTTGATCAGGCAGTTCTGTGAGACCTTAGTCATAGCTCAATCAACTAATAACTAGGCACTGCCTAGTATTTAGAAACTTTTTTGAAGTTTCCAGTATTATTTAGCTGATCTTAGAGAATTTTCCCCAAAATGTGAATATTGATTTAGATATGATTGAAGTTCATTTTCCAGAATCCTCAGTTATCTAAACTTTTAGGCTATCATGAAACCAAGTTGTAAGTACTTCTTGGCAAATCTCCATCTTTTTATCTATAAAAGGCCACACATTATCCTCTCTTGTGTGGTTATTGGGTTTTTACTGTTGACTGTTTTTGCCTTCCTGCCATCCTCTCTGCCTGTGGCCTCTTGGTTCTCCTCTTTCTAACAGTTCATGACCAGCTCTGCTCCTTTCTCTGTTCCCTGCCTCAAAGAGTCCACATGCCCAGGGGCTTTGTCCTTGAACTTGTTGCCTGTCTATATCAACTCCCTGAGTGACCTCATTTCTCTCAATAACTTTCTATAACTTGCCAATTCCGAGATTTGAGCTATGAAGCCCTGTTTGGGAGACTGAGGCTTATTTTCAGAGTTGTGTCAATCTTGACATGTAACGTAAGCCCCATCGTATATCTGACCAGTGACTCGTTGTTCTGTGGTGTTGGTTGTTATTCAGAAGCCCTTCTGTTGAGGTGGACAACAAGAGTGAGAATACTTCATCATCCGAGGGAGCTCCTGGTACCCTGCTGACCACAGCCCCGCAGAACTCAAAAGCGGCTAGAGGAAGCAGAAGCGGTACCTCTCCTTATTTAGTGACTTGTTGCTTGTATCTAATACCAAGTGCGCATATATTACGTGCTTTCCTAATTACTATAAAATGGCACCTTGGCTAACTTTGAAGACAATATGACAGGCAGGATCTCTCTTCTCTGTGGCTTATAGACAGATGATACAAAATAAGAGGGGGGAAGGAGAGACTGACTAGTGCTTGTGATACAAGGTAGATACCAGGAGCGTCATGCAGAAGACGGGACCATATTAGAAAGGGGTTGTGCAGGAGGACCTCTCAAGAAGGCAGCCTCCAAACTAGACCTGTGCATTGAGAAGCAGCCGCCATTCCCAGCCAAGGTGGCTGAGCCTTCCAGGCTGAGGGAGCAGCAGGCTTGACTGGGTGCAGCTGGGCCCCATTGATGGGGGTAGTTCTGGGAAGGCCAAGGTGACTGGAGCCTAAAATGAGGAGCATGACATTAGAGATAACACTGTAGTCAGGGGTCCAGCCACACAGGGTCCCCAGAGGCCACAGTAAGGGGGAAAATACTATGCTGAAAGGTGTTTAACTAGGATAGTAACCGTATCTGGCATATACTTTTTCGCAAAGCTTTCTGGCTATTAGTAGATGACAGATTTTGGAGTAAGCAAGGGTGGAAGCAGGGAGACTAGTCAGGGAGGCAACAGTCCTGTGAACAGCCTCAAGGACTCCACCCTGGGGTTGGCAGGAAAAACAAAAGATTCAGCCACACAGATGGGGAATATATGTTGGAGACAGAGCCAGCGGGGTGTACTTTCCTCTCAACCCTCAACATAGATGCAACTAACACCATAGATTGGTGGCTGAACAAAAGAAATGTATTTTCTTATAGTTCTGGATGCCGGAAATCCAAGATCAGGTCCCAGCATGGTGAGGCTCTAGTGAGAGCTCTCTTCCTGCCTTGCAGATGGCTATCTTCTTGTTGTGTGCTCACAAGGCATTTCCTCGGTGCCAATAAGTCCACCAATCCTACTGGATTTGAATCTTACACTTTAGGACCTCATTAGCCTCCACGACATCCCCCAAAGCTCTATCTCTGAATATAGGCATATTTGCAGTGAGGGCATCACTGTATTAAGGACTTTAGCAGCCAGTCGGGGGGACACAATTCTCCCACTGCAGTAACTACAGTACTGAGTACTTGTACTTCACCACAAGTTTTAGAAAAAGACCTAGAAGATCATTCCCACAGTAACATTTAGGTATATTCATGATCATTCTTAATATAAAAAAATTTTTTCAGAAGGAAACAACTAAAAAGAAATCACTTTCTGTGATAACAAACATATCTCTTCCCTGTCATGCTCATTCTTAGATGGAATATTGTATCCTGCCTTGAACCAATCTGTTCAAATTAATAATCTGAGTGTAGCACCTAATTTTGCCACTTAGCCATAAGAAGAGGTGGGGGCACTGAGGTTCCCTATTGCCTCAGCTCACCTTCAGACTTCAGCGGAAAACTCACTCTTCTTGAGGTTGATGCTATAGGAATTAACACAAATGGAATAAATATTTTACTAACTTCTCCCTATGGATTGATCAGAATAAGTAAATTTTAGTTTCTAGATAATAAGGGGAATTTAAATATTTATTTCTTCACAGAGAAATTATATTTCTCCAATTGTGGGATGGTAATATTCAGTGAAAATTATTTTGAGATTTTCTGGTCATTTTTTCCCATACTGCAAACATTAGAAACATCTGTTCTCAAGAATTCTTCAACATCATTTTGATATTCATTAGAATGCTAATAAGCTATCTTTCAGATAAAATTATTACTTTTATTTTTTATAACAGGATCTACTTTATAAATATTAAGATATTAATACTAGTAGAGGCCTATGAAGAATTAACAAATAGGAAGGGACTATACATAGCCACCACCATTTTTAGACAGCACTATCTTCACATTTAGTTGTTACAGAATATAGAAACAACAAAAAATGAATGTTACTTAGATCAAAACATGATTACTATTAACTGATCAGTGAAAGAGCAGATATTCACACACTATACCACAATCTCTATTTCCAAGCATCTAAGGGAACAGTCTTCTGTTAGAATAGGGGAATCTGCCTAGAATCCCAGAAACTCCACAAACCCCTGGGGCTTACCCTCCAGTATAAAGTCTGAGACAGAGGAAAGGAAGAAGAGCAAAGGTGAACAGTTTTGTCAAGAGAACACAATGATCATAGCAAACACCGTCTTCCAGCAAAACAAGACACATGGACATCACCAAATGGTCAATACTGATCAGACTGATTATATTCTTTACAGCCAAGGTGGAGAAGCTCTGTACAGTCAGCAAAAACCAGACATGGAGCAGACTGTGGCTCAGATCATGAGCTCCTTCCTGCAAAATTCAGGCTTAAATTGAAGAAAGTAGAGAAAACCACTAGACCACTCAGTTCAATTCAGTTCAGTTGCTCAGTCGTGTCCGTCTCTTTGCGACCCCATGAATCACAGCACGCCAGGCCTCCCTATCCATCACCAACTCCTGGAGTTCACTCAGACTCATGTCCATCGAGTTGGTGATGCCATCCAGCCATCTCATCCACTGTCGTCCCCTTCTCCTCTTTCCCCCAATCCCTCCCAGCACCAGAGTCTTTTCCAATGAGTCAACTTTTGGCATGAGGTAGCCAAAGTACTGGAGTTTCAGCTTTAGCATCATTTCTTCCAAAGAACACCCAGGGCTGATCTCCGTGCAGTCCAAGGGACTCTCAAGAGTCTTCTTCAACACCACAGTTCAAACGCATCAATTCTTCGGCACTCAGTCTTCTTCACAGTCCAACTCTCACATCCTAGGTTGGTCATAACTTTCCTTCCAAGGAGTAAGCGTCTTTTAATTTCATGGCTTCAGTCACCATCTGCAGTGATTTTGGAGCCCCAAAAAATAAAGTCTGATGCTGTTTCCACCGTTTCTCCATTTATTTCCCATGNGTCTCCCTCCTTCCTTAGATATGCATGGTCTAATTTTAAATTGTATTACAGTCTTCTTTCTCCTAGTAGGCTCCTTTAGTTGTCAAAATCAATGCATTCTGTTCAATTGCTATGCTTAGTGATCTTATTTTCAGTTCAGTTGCTCAGTCGTGTCCAACTCTTTGTGACCCCATGGACTGTAGCACTCTCGGCTTCCCTGTCTATCAACAACTCCTGGAGCTTGCTCAAACTCATGTCCACTGAGTTGTTGATGCCATCCAACCATCTCATCCTCTGTTGTTCGCTTCTCCTCCGACCTTCAATCTTTCCCACCATCAGGTTCTCTTCCAATGAGCAAGTTTTTTGCATCAGGTGCCCAAAGTATTGGAGTTTCAGCTTCACCATCAGTCCTTCCAAGGAACATTCAGGACTGATTTCATTTAGAATTGACTGATTTGATCTTTTTGCAATCCAAGGGACGCTCAAGAGTCTTCTCCAGCACCACAGTTCAAAAGCATCAATGGTTCGGCGTTCAGCTTTCTTCATAGTCCAACTCTTACATCCATACATGACTACTGGAAATACCAAAAGTCATCTTTGACTAGACAGATCTTTGTCGGCAAAGTAAACTCTGCTTTTTAATATGCTATCTAGGTTGGTCATAGATTTTCTTCCAAGGAGCAAGTGTCTTTTAATTTAATGGCTGCAGTCATCATCTGCAGTGATTTTGAAGCCCACAAAAATAAAGTCTCTCACTGTTTCCACTGTTTCCCCATATATTTGCCATGAAATGATGGGACTGGATGCTGTGATCTTTGATTTTGAATGTTGAGTTTTAAGTCAACTTTTCCACTCTCCTCTTTCACTTTCATCAAGAGGCTTTTTAGTTCCTCTTTACTTTCTGCCATAAGGGTGGTGTCATCTGCATACCTGAGGTTATTAATATTTCTCCTGACAATCTTGATTCCAGCTTGTGCTTTATCCAGTCTGGCATTTTTCATGATGTACTCTGCATATGTTAAATAAGCAAGGTGACAATATACATCCTTGACGTACTCCTTTCCCAATTTGGATCCAGTCCACTGTTCTGTATTTGGATCAAACTGTTGCTTGATGTCCTCTGCACAAGTTAAATAAGAAGGGTGAAAATAAACAGCATTGTTCTACTCCTTTCCCAATTTTGAACCAGTCTGTTGTTCCTTTTTTGGTTTTTTGCTTCTTGACCTGCATACAGATTTCTCAGGAGGCAGGTATAGTGATCAGGTATTCTCTTCACTTTAAGGGTTTTCCACAGTTTATTGTAATCCACACAGTCAAAGGCTTTAGTGTGGTCACCAAAGCAGAAGTAGATGTTTTTCTGGAACTCTCTTGCATTTTCTATGATCCAACGGATTTTGGAATTTTGGTCTGTGGTTCTGCCTTTTCTAAATATTCTAAGAACACCTAGAAGTTCTTGGTTCATGTACTGTTGAAGCCTAGCTTGGAGAATTTTGAGCATTACTTTACTAGCGTGTGAGATGAGTGCAATAGCGTGGTAGTCTGAGCATTGTTTGGAATTGGCTTTCTCAGGGATTGAAAAGAAATCTGACCTTTACCAGTCCTGTGGCCACTGCTGAGTATTCCAAATTCGCTGGCATATTGACTGCAGCATCATCTTTTAGAATTTGAAATAGTTCAGTTGGAATTCCATCACCTCCACTAGCTTTGTTCGTAGTGATGCTTCTTAAGGCCCACTTGACTTCATAACTGAATGGCCTAGTGGTTTTCCTTACTTTATTCAACTTAAGTCTAAATTTTGAAGTAAGGAGTTCATGATCTTAGCCTCACTCAGCTCCTGGTTTAGCTGACTGTATAGAGGTTCTTCAGAGAAGGCAATGGCAACCCACTCCAGTACTCTTGCCTGGAAAATCCCAAGGACAGAGGAGCCTGGTAGGCTGCAGTCCATGGGGTTGCAAAGAGTCGGACAGGACTGAGTGACTTCACTTTCACTTTTCACTTTCATGCGGAGAAGGAAATGGCAACCCACTCCAGTGTTCTTGCCTGGAGAATCCCCGGGATGGGGGACCCTGGTGGGCTGACATCTATGGGGTTGCACAGAGTCAGTTTGCACAGAGTTGGACGTGACTGAAGCAACTTAGCAGCAGCAGCAGCAGCATAGGGCTTCTTCATCTTCAACTGCAAAGACTATGATCAGTCTGATTTTGGTATTGACCATCTGGTGATGTCCATGCATAGGGTTGTCTCTTGCTTTGTTGGAAGTGTGTGTTTGTTATGACCAGTGTGTTCTCTTGGCAAAACTCTGTTAACGCCCTGTTTCAATTTGTACTCCGAGGCCAAACTTGCCTGTTACTCCAAGTATCTCTTGACTTCCTACTTTTGCATTAAAGTCCCCTATGATGAAAAGGACAGCTTTTTTTGGTGTTAGTTCTAGAAGATCTTGTAGGTCTTCATAGAACTATTTAACTTCAGCTTATTCAGCATTAGTGGTTGGAGCATAGACTTGGGTTATTGTGATATTGAATGGTTTGCCTTTGAAATCATTCTGTGGTTTTTGAGATTGAACCCAAGTACTGCATGTTTGACAAGTGAGTTTTTTTAGGTGACAATTTTCCCTCTTGACTTACTAACATGACAGCCTTCTTTTCAAATATTCCTGCTTCTTTGTTTCTTCTGCAACTTTGTTCATCATGCTTGAAAGTTAGTTTCTCAAGATGCAGTTCTTAGAAGGTACTCTCTTTCTGCAGCCTTAACCTGGAAGATTTCATTTACTCTCACATCACCATGTTGTTTATGGCTTCAGGATCTATATATGTGATCCAGTGTGCAGAGCATGCCTTGTTACCTTCTTTCAGCTTCCCCTAACCCCCAAAATATCAGATCCTTGGAGAAAACCACTCTAACTACCCATTCTAAAATGACACCCATGCCCACTGCCTAACACTGGAGTTTTCTTCTTCATTTTAAAAAAAATATATTATCACCTGATTTTATATGCTAGATTCATTTATTCCTTTGTTTTTTATTCCCCTACTAAATGACTGCTTTGGGAGGAAGGGTCCAGTATAGTAACTGAAAACACAGAATCCAGAGCAAATTGCCTCAGTTTGAATTCTAGTTTTGCCACTTACTGTGAACCTGACAAGTTACTAAACTTTGTGCCTCAAAATTTCCATGTTTATAAAGTGAGGATAAAATTAAAAGCACCATTCAACATTATTCAGTGGATGCTTCCTATCACTCAGGCTCTGTTTTAGACGGTATCAGTCAGTCAGTCAGTCAGTCAGTCAGTTCAGTGGCTCAGTCATGTCCGACTCTTTGCGACCCCGTGAATTGAAGCACGCCAGGCTTCCCTGTTCATCAACAACTCCCAGAGTTCACCCAAACTCATGTGCATCGAGTCGGTGATGCCATCCAGCCATCTCATCCTCTGTTGTCCCCTTCTCCACCTGCCCGCAATCCCTGACAGCATCAGTCTTTTCCAGTGAGTCAGCTCTTCACATGAGGTGGCCAAAGTATTGGAGTTTCAGCTTTAACATCAGTCCTTCCAAAGAACACCCAGGACTGATCTTTAGAATGGATTGGTTGGATCTCCTTGCAGTCCAAGGGACTCTCAATAATCTTCTCCAGCACCGCATTTCAAAAGTATCAGTTCTTTGGTGCTCAGCTTTTTTCACAGTCCAACTCTCACATCCATACATAACCACAGGAAAAACCATAGCCTTGACTAGACAGATCTTTTTTGGCAAAGTAATGTCTCTGCTTTTGAATATGCTATCTAGGTTAGTCATAACTTTCCTTCCAAGGAGTAAGCATCTTTTATTTTCATGGCTGCAATCACCATCTGCAGTGATTTTGGAGTCCCCCAAAATAAAGTCTGACACTATTTCCACTGTTTCCCCAACTATTTCCCATGAAGTGATGGGACCGGATGCCATGATCTTCATTTTCTGAATGTTGAGCTTTAAGCCAACTTTTCCACTCTCCTCTTTCACTTTCATCAAGAGGTTTTTTAGCTCCTCTTCACTTTCTGCCATAAGGGTGGTGTCATCTGCATATCTGAGGTGATTGATATTTCTCCCGGCAATCTTGATTCCAGTTTGTGCTTCTTCCAGCCCAGCATTTCTCATGATGTACTCTGCATAGAAGTTAAATAAGCAGGGTGATAATATACAGCCTTGATGTACTCCTTTTCCTACTTGGAACCAGTCTGTTGTTCCATTTCCAGTTCTAACTGTTGCTTCCTGAGCTGCATATAGGTTTCTCAAGAGGCAGAGGGTATAGCACTAGACAAAAAACTGCAGGCAGAAATCTCTGCCTCATGGAGCTTACATTCCAATGAGGAGAGAGAGACAATATGCAAGTTAAATAAGGAAACCATGCAGTCTGTCAACCAGTAATAAGGCTGTGGAGAAAAAATAAGCAGAGGAGGGAATGGAGAGTAAAGGTGATGTTTAATTTAAGTCAGGTGGTCAGAGGAGTCATCTCTCTGAGGCAGACAATGAGCAAAGGCCTGAAGCAGGTTAGGCATTGATCATATGAATACCCTGGAGAAAAGCTTCCAGGATTCCAGGTAGATCCATTGCTTCTTTTCCTGTTATTACACTGCCCAACCTCCCCACCATCCATTAAATCATTCTTCTGTTGTTCTGAACTATTAATATTAATGCTTCACATCTCTTTATTCTTGCTTACTGTCCTCCTTCAGCTTGTAACCTCCACCTTCTTTTTTTTTTTTCCTGGAAAATACTTATACATTTGTAAAATAAGGATGGAGATAATTATATCTTACCTCAAAGGTGGTTGTGGGGACTATTTTATGTGTTTAAAGCGCATGGTAGAGTGGTTGACCATAGTATGTGTAATAGAAACATCAGTTCTTCTTATTATTAAAATACAAATATGAAACATATAATCCTCATATGATGGCTGCTTGTGTAACTCCTCATCCTTTAGGTCCTAGCTTCCTTCAGTCCTTCCTTCCTTCAGTGGTATCAGGCTTTTCTTATGTAATCCTTGTGCTTTCTCTAATCCTGCATTTCCATAAAGAATTGCATTTCCTATTTTCCTATTTTCCAGTCTAGACTTTAAGCAACCTGAGAATGGAGACTAAGTTTGGTTAGCAGTTGTATTACTAGTATTAGGTCTCTGACTGACATATAGTAAGAATGCAATAAATAAATTATTATTGTAAATATTTATTAATTATGTATTATGTTAATAAATGATCAATAAGAACAAAAACTATTAGTAAATTGTATTCTATTGAAAAAGTTATCGAAAAACTCAACATAAAGAAAGCTTGTCTGAAAGGATTTTATTTCTCAAGGCTTCAGTGAAATCTGGGAATTTTTCAAAATGACTTCTTTACGTTCTGTTCTCCCACAGAAAGTATACTTTTCCACACCAGTCTCTTTCCTGAGTATTTCTTATGGTCAATAATGTATGTATGTCCTGAGGGATTTGTATTGTGTTAGTCAGAATTGGTCAGGTTATGCTGAAGAAACAAATAATCTCCCAATTCTAGACACTTACCATATCAAGGTTTTATTCCTTGTTCCTTCAGAGACCAAGTTCCACAAACTTGTGATGGTCATGTCAGGAATAAGTGACCTCTCTGGGCATCATCATATAGGAAGAGAAAGCCTAGAGAAATCTTTTTACTGCTCAGCTTGAAACAGGAAGATGTGTGTCTCTTCTGCTCCTTTTCATTGGCTGTGATAAGTCAGATGGTTCTACACATTTGGTGTCTCAGAAGTGCAGTCTTTATGCCCAGAGGGACAGGAGAATTGAATATTGAACATTGGTAGTATTTACTTCATACATTAATCCACGATTAACAACTGGGTTTGTTGTAAGCTGAAGCAAGATTTCTGTTTACAACTCTGCAGTTGGCCAGATTAGATAACCAACTTGGTACAATGTCTTCTCTTAACCTTGGGGATGACTATTTTCAAATATTATTTGGTCAAAAGAACTGACTTGTTTGTAGGTAGACAAGTTTTTATGCATGAAGTATTTTGCCTATGAAGCTCCCTCTTAAATTTTAAGCCAACTGACCTATAGTCATTGTTGAAATTCCATGAAATATGAGCATCTCAAGGGTAGAAACTAAGACCTAATCATCTTTGTATTTTCACATCTTACAATAGCTGATGTTAAAAATAAAATACAACTTTTTGAGTAAGTAACTAAATAAAGGCTCTATCTGAAAACAATTACTTATTAACTTATTCACTCCCCTTTATTGACCCATATCATTCCAGTTTTGGAAGGGAAAAGGGGCAGTGTGTCACAGTGGCTAGGAACAAAGATTAAGAAGGAAAGGAGATGTGGATTTGATGTTTGACTCTGCTACTTACAGCTGAAAGCCTATGGGTAAGTTACTAAAGCTCTCTAAGACACATCTGTAAAATTTAATCCTTAGTGTTCCCACAAGGTGATTTTGAAGATTTACTGAGATAATCCTTATAAAGTGCTGAGTGTAGCATCTGGTATCTAAAAGACTTCAATTGATGTTAGCAGTTATTATTGTTCTCTAACTGAACTTTTGTCAATTCTTTCCCAAGAGTTAGGCAGGATAGTAAATAACATGAACAATGCTTATTGAACAACTATGTGCCAAACATTGTGTTAAGCAATATATATTTTATCTACATTCAATCCTTATAATAACTTTATGTTGCTCTTATTATTTCTATTTAGAGAAATTGAGTCATAGACTAGGTAAAAACTTATCCAAGGTCGTGCAGCTGGTAAGGGGTGGAGCAACTCGACCCAGAATCACTGAACCAACTACTGATTTAAAACTACATGAGCAACCTTCAGTTGCGATTCAGTGGAGATGCTTTCATCTTTATTAAACTTTGTTCTGTTTGTATGGTTAACAGAAATAATTAAACCAGTTATTAAACTGAATCACTGAAACAAGTTCATCTCTTTTTTGTTCCAAATTGCAAGCTTACTTGTACATGACAGGAAATACTCAGCTTTATTGTCACTCACTCAGTTCAGTTCAGTCACTCAGTCATGTCCGACTCCTTGCGACCCCATGAATCGCAGCACGCCAGGCCTCCCTGTCCATCACCATCTCCCAGAGTTCACTCAGACTCACGTCCATTGAGTCCATAATGCCATCCAACCATCTCATCCTCGGTCGTCCCCTTCTCCTCCTNTCCATGTGGCACTAGTGGTAAAGAATTCTGCCTGCCAATGCAGGAGATGTAGGAGACAAGGGTTCAATCCCAGGGGTGAAAAGATTCCCTGGCAGAAGAAATGGCAACTCACTCCAGCATTCTTGTCTGGAGAATCCCATAGAGAGAAGCCTGGCAGGCTACTGTCTATGGGGTCACAAACAGTTGGACATGACTGAAGCAATTGAGCATGCATGCTACCCAAATTTAAGCTTTGTATCAAAGAATTTCCAGGCAATTTAAATACGCTTTTCCAATGGATAAACTGGTGATATAGTACAAAGGACACAGGTTTTGAGTCAATACGATCTGGCTGCATGGATTCCTGCTTTCATCACCATGCGTGTAATCTTCATCACCGTGCGTGTAATCTTGGGCTTATCTGAACCCCACAAGCTTCCACTTCTTCATCTATTTCTCTTATAAAAATGTAAGCTCCATGAGGATGTGATTTTGGGAGGCTGTTTTGCTCACTGATACATCCTTAGCACCTGGGACAGTGCCTAGGCACATATTAGGTATCAGATATAAATACATGCTGAATGAATGAATGAAAAATTGTACTAACCATATCTATTTTGGTGGATGGATATAAAAGATAAAGCAGTAAAGAATCTAGTACAATGCCTGCACATAACAGACACTCAGTAAAAGGCAGCTACTACCATTTCAAGACATGATGAAAATACTCATGTAATGGTATGTATGTATTAATTGGTATCATTTGGAATGACTACATTTCAGAAAGTGGATAGTAAGTAGAGAACCCATGTATTCCCTAATTATTGGGAAGGTAACTAAGCTGAGGTGGCTTATCCAAGTCTACTAAGCAGGCTGTCCTAACAATAGGGCTTTCCTTGAAGTGGCCAGCCCCATACTCTGCCTCCTAACCACTCTATTCAAAAGATCTCCATTTAAAATATTTTTTCTTCTGGTGTCTCACTTGTACCTAAACTTTCTAAGTAAAAGATACATATTTACAAAATACCTTACTTAAAGTTACATAAATATTCCAGAAATTTTATTCTGCTTCTTCCTTAATCTTGAAAAGCAGAATAACATTTCTGGAATATTTATGTAACTTTAAATAAGGTAATTTGAAAAGACTGATGCTGGGAAAGATTGAGGGCAGGAGGAGAAGGGGATGACAGAGGATGAGATGGTTGGATGGCATCACCAATTCAATGGACATGGGTTTGGGTGGACTCTGGGAGTTGGTGATGGACAGGGAGGCCTGGCGTGCTGCGGTTCATGGAGTCCCAAAGGACTGGACACGACTGAGCGTCTTAACTGAACTGGTGCCTTTCTTCTTAGCCACGATAGTGGCTAAACACAATGGACTAAAGTAAAACTTCCTGATTTCGTAGATGACATTGGTACAGCAAATGTAAGAGCTGAGAGAGCTTCTGTCATCTGTAGCTCTGAACAGCTGAGGGAGAAACTTGTCCCAGAGCATGGGGTTGAGGGGGTGCTGGAATGTGAGCTGGGAACCCTTCCCTGCCCCTCCCCCACCCTCTGTCCAGCTCTCCTGCATACATCCTTATTCTTTACTCCACACTGTGCTTGTATTTATCATTGCAGAGCTAAGCACGAGTGGCTGATGATGCCTGGCAGCCTGGCACAGGGTGGGTGCTCAATAAATGTCTAACAAGTGAGAAAATTTGACATTAAAATGGCATTAAACTGTATTAAAGTTTTTTACACTTGATGTTAGCCAAAAGGCTGAGAAGCAATAGAAAAATTTTTAGCAATGGAAAAGTTTTGTTTCTTTTTTAAACAATACTTGCTTTCTTGATGTATGACCAAATGTAACAAACCTAAGCTGAGACTACTGTTAATTAAGAATTTCCCTTTTCCAATCAGCTGCCTGCCAAATGGATGTCTCCTCTAGACTGGTGCTGTTTTTCACTTCACTGTTTGTGAAGAACTGTACGGAGCATTAAATTAGGAAGCCTCTCCCAGATGGGAGCCCCATAGCTTTCAAATCATGGAGCCTGGAAGACCCTTCCAGGCCCACTCCCCACTCTACCCATCTTTCCTGTCTCACTCAGGGTGGCTGCCCCTTCCGTCCTTCCCCTTTCAGTCTAGTGGGATGCCCCTCCTGTTGCAGCCTGATTTAGCCCAGTTCCCTCTGTTTTAGGGCTTACCCTGGTGACTTAGGCTGTAAAGAATTCACCTGCAATATAGGAGACCTGTGTTGGGAAGATCCCCTGGAGAAGGGAATGGCAACCTGCTCCAGGATTCTTACCTGGAGAATCCCATGGACAGAGGAGCCTGGTGGGCTACAGTTCATGGGGTCACAAAGAGTCGGACACGACTGAGCGATTAACACTTTCCCTTTCTCTATTTCAACAGCCCGTGTGTATCCCTATTCACCACTAGACTGGAAAACCCTTGAGGGCAGAGTCTGTGCTCTGCTTGCTCATGTGTCTCTAACGCTCAGCACAGTGCCAGGCGGATACTAGGATCTCCATCCATTTTTCACTGAAGGAAATAATGACTAGTAGATGTGAAACAAACATGAGCTAGGTTCCCCTTGCAGAAATGAAAAGCAGAAAAAATTTGAATTGCTCCTTTTTACCATGGGATAGTGTCCAGACCCTCAGCTGAGGCCCATAAAAAGGGTGTCCCCTCTTCCACTCACGGCAGGTACCCTCGAGGCCCTTTGACTTGCTTACATTACTTCCCTGACCTGAGCTGTCTTCCAGCTCCACCCCCCAGCTCCACTGGGTTCTAGCCGTCCCCTCGACCTACGTAAGTCCCACCTTATCCATAAAATGTTTCAGATATCCCTAGTCCACAGTAGCCCCCCTTGCCGGGAGCTGCCACAGGAGATCCCACCCATGACAAGGTCATGTGGAAGAGAACTGTTAAGCAAGGCTTCAGGACTCAATGGGCTCCCTAGGCTTTCTCGAACATCTACCCCAAAACGAGAGTCTGTCTGTTTTACTGTTTCATGACATTCACCAACTCCTCTGACCACCTTTCTCTGGAGACAATCAACTTAGGGTTATAGCTAATAAGTCTCCTGGACATGAGAGAAATATTTCAAATCAAACCCCCTCTGTTAGCATTCTAGCTTGCTTGGCAGATGTATCCAGACACTTACAGCTATGCATACAATTATTAACAGCCTCCCAATTGTGAGAAGCACGCAAAGCCTAAAACATAGAGCCTTTCAAAGAGTTAAAAGTTATTAGAGTAGTGCTAGTGCTGGTGTAGGATTTCATTATTGGGCCAATGCTTGTTGCTAAGTTCCCATATCTCTTATCCACTGTGCACCTGAGAATGCATTAGTTAACATAATGAGAATGCAAGAAAAACACGTGTAGCCTTGAATTTAACCATATCAGACTTCTGAGCTCACTGGTTCTTTCTTGTAACTCA
>SJYV01055466.1:301807-326410 GCA_006410875.1 Neotragus pygmaeus
CCTGTGGTCATGTATGGATGTGAGAGTTGGACTGTGAAGAAGGCTGAGCGCCGAAGAATTGATGCTTTTGAACTGTGGTGTTGGAGAAGACTCTTGAGAGTCCCTTGGACTGCAAGGAGATCCAACCAGTCCATTCTGAAGGAGATCAACCCTGGGATTTCTTTGGAAGGAATGATGCTAAAGCTGAAACTCCAGTACTTTGGCCACCTCATGCGAAGAGTCGACTCACTGGAAAAGACTCTGATGCTGGGAGGGATTGGGGGCAGAAGGAGAAGGGGACGACCAAGGATGAGATGGCTGGATGGCATCACGGACTCGATGGACGTGAATCTGAGTGAACTCCGAGAGATGGTGATGAACAGGGAGGCCTGGCATGCTGTGATTCATGGGGTCGCAAAGAGTCGGACACGACTGAGCAACTGAACTGAACTGATATATATATCTACATTGACAAGAAAATAGTTATGATTCTAAATATTTCCTCCTCTATTGGATTATTCTTTTTGTATCTTCTTTCCCGATTCCTCTTGTCCCATCTCCATTTGCCCCGATTGCACCTGAGGACTCAATCTCAGTATGAAAAAAATCCTAAATGATATGTTTTGTTGTAAATTTGACGTAAAGACCACCTGGCAAGAAGCTACATCCCCTTGATGCAGGTCCTAGAATGCAATCGCTAATGCCTCTTGGGAACTGCTGAAGAAGACAAGTTCTGAAGAAGACCATGGCTCTGGGGGCATTTGTGTACACATCTCTTTCACCTCATTTTGTTTTCAAGTGTCTGCTCTTTTGTGTTTTGATAGGACTGTTATGCTTGTTAAAAATTTTTTAGTGAAAGATGGCTATGTTTGAGGATGAGGGAAAGAGGAAAGAGGAGTGGAACATTCAGATGGACAGAACTGAAGAAAGCACTTGTAAAGCATAGATCCTTATATAAAATTATATATATGTACATATCAATGTGTAAAAGGTACATATAATTATGAAAACATATTTATACATAAATATGAAAATGTCTTGCGACTGTGATATGACATAATTACAATATTTGTATCTGTGTTTCTCAATGGTATATTAAAGCCCCTTAAAACCTCAAGGCAGCCAGAATTTGGCATAAGACATCAAGATTTCTGTAAAAATATAATTTATTAATACATTTTTAATAAAATTGAATTCATATGCACCGAGTACAGCACCCCTCTGCACTGATTTCTAATCTATATGATACATATCCCCTGAATGAGAATTAAATCTTAGAAGAAAGTGGCTTTAGGGATAAGGTTGGGGAGACTGATTAATGTTAGAACTCATTTTATTTCATTTTTGTAACTTCCCTTTGCTTAACGTGATCGATCTCACTGAACTAAAAATTTTCATTTCAGTGAATAACTTAGGTTATTTGCCTATATACATATGCCTGATTTAAGGGATTTCATCATAGTTTTTCCAATTTTTATCTTAAAAGAAAAGATTTTTATCAGCTCTCTCATTTCTATTTGCAATGCAATTTTGAGCCTATTTAGTTATGTGTGTGTGTTTGTGTGTGTGCTTGCGTCCATACCTGGGAGTCTGCTTCCTTCATGGCAAGGCCATGATTTTTAATCAGGAGTCAAAGGTAAACATAGTACCTAGAACCTATCACCAACAACTCTATTTCAAACATTTTTTGCTTTATCTTCTCCTGGAGGGCTCTTTCATTTAGCACTCTTTGTAATTTATACTTGTTTCAAATGGGATATTCAGAATAGGCAGTGATTCTGCTGGAAGAAACTGTTTTCTTCATCTGACTCCTTCTTCAGGTTAGAGTCCTTGTCCCTTCTCTCCCTTGAGTGGTGCTTACCTACATCACAGCCAGTAGGCTGCCATCTACTCAAGGCCTCTTGGGCATCTGTCTCATTTTGTTAACGGTTGCTGAGCTAATGCTGCCTTTCAAGTTTTACTTTGTTCAGGAATAGTCGTGGCAGAGTATGTGGCTTTCTGGACAACATACTTGACGGGGCAGGGGCATTTTAAGGCAAAAGCCAGCATTCTCCAAGGAGTCTCAAAGCAGCAGAAAGCTTGAGATTAGACTTCTCTTCCATAGTGAAGAGAGGTTTTATTTTTATTATTTTATTTTTAATTTATAATAGATAAATTTTATTTATATATTTAAAATCTCATTTAAAATTACTATGACTTTTTTATACATGGACCACCCACCAAGTGAGAGGCTGGCTGTAACTGCACTGTGGTTCCACAGATCCTCACCCTTTATCAAAAAGGACAAGAATCTCAGATGGTCCATTGGAGGCTATGAGAGAGGGACAGGGGCTACTGGAATCAGCATCGTTAACTCAAAAATTGTTGCCACTCCACAAGCCAAATAGCATTTATACTGGCCCAAATTCTCCTTTTGAAAGTATGGAAATGCTAAGGAAATGAGTTCTTCAGGTACCTACTAGGTACTCCTACTCCTCCTATTGTGACACATAGTTTCTTTTTCTTTCCAAGGGCTCTGAGAAAGATTACCAGTTGTGGATCAGTTCTGGTGAGAAAAAGGCCTCATATGCACTTACTGGTAAGCCTCAGGGAAAACCTAAGATGGAGCTGGTTGGGATCCAAATTGCAACTTTAAAGTCTCAAAGTAATGATTGATCAGTCTGAAGCTTAAATGCCCTTAAACTGAAAATCTCTTGTAGTATTCATTTGTACACGTCTTAAATAATTCTAAGCACCTGCTCTATCCCAAGCACAGACAGCATCTCTTCATGCAGCAGCTTATGGTCTATTTGGGAACAGCAGTGTAAATTTTTCTTCTTTACTTTTTCCACTTGACAAACAGAGTTGTCTTGAAAACAATTACTTACTTACTCTTTATTTATTCACTGAGGTATGAAAGCAACACAGCGGGTATTTCTTTTGCTCATACATTATTTTTCATTTTCCAGTCTTGACATTCTCAGGCCCATTTTCTAACGACTCAGTTGTCTCTATTTTGTGATAATCTTCTAAAATCCAGCCACACCTCTGACCTGAAGTACATTTATTTAACACATATACTGTGCCCACATCTTTTCTCAGCACCATAAAGAAAATGAAATAATCACCCTCAGATGCTTAGATTCTTCACTGACTAAACCTCCTGCACGTGCTTTGCTGTTTCTCAAGTTGAGTTCACTAGCACTGCTCTTGAAATTTTTGATAAATAGACTACATCTTTCCTAACGTAGTTATCATAGCAAGTTAACTACCAATAATGATCCACATTCTTGGATAAGCAAATCTGTCAGGGTGGTCAATGAAAAAAGGAGGGATTAAAACAAGGGAAAAGACAAAATCTGTAGTGGAACTTGCAATATAGTCATGGTGACAATGACTTCTGCTAGAAGTCTTAGAGCAGTTCTTCTTTTAACTTTTTTCATCTGTTCAACAATCCTGTGAGTCTATTACTCCATCAGAGGAACATTTTCACGTGGTCCGGAGAATCTAAACAACTAAGTTTTTTCTGTGATATGTATATTCCCAGTCTTAGAATACATGGAGTCACCAAGTATAAAGCTAAAGACAAAATCACCTCACCCATTACACGTGTTTTTCTTGTCTTGTTGACATCTTTGTAAAAGTCAGTTAGCAGTAAATTGAATATTTAAACATATTTAGTTTAATAACATGTATTAATTTAAATAAAACCATGTAGATGACAACTTTTAAGCTTAGAACAGCTTCAAACACCATGGCTGGCTCTGAGGACTCCTCAGAGGCTGTCTTTCATGATGCTGCCTCAGCAGTCATTCTGAATACATTTCTTAACATGTCCTCAGTTCACAATTACGGATTAGCTCCTGGTTATCCTGGTGACTTGGTTGTATTTCATTACTCTCACAGAAGCTTCTTTTGCCTTAAAGGATGGAAGTCGCTGTGATTCTTGTTCTGAATAGAGCACTGACATAGTGCTTATGCCAGATGTAAAGAAAAAGCAAGAGCTCCTCCAGGTGCATTTAATAAACCAGAAACAAAAGAAAAGGAGCTTTCATGCAGTTTTTTAAGATGGAATCCACAGGACAGCACAGGGTCTTAGAGAATTGTATGCAAAGGAAGCAATTTACAGTAGTTAAAATTCATCTTTGGGTTAGCTGAATAAGGGGTTACAGAAAAATGGCCAGCTGTCATCTTAGCACATCGTCTGCATTTAATGACTCCTTCCCAAGGACCCTGAGGGCAGGAAGTCATCCTTGGAGCTGACTGAGGTGTGTGGCCTCCCAGAGGAGAGGTCCAGAGGTTGACTGAAAAGCAGGATCAGGCAGGATGTCTCAGGAAAGGCGATTCTTTGGATGGGAGACAATTGGGCATGACTGGGTACTCAGAAAGCCAAACAGGTAACTGAACAGAGGAAGGAAACCGACTACAAAAGTTAATGATAACCAAATGCTGCTTGATGTGAATACTAGGTATTTTTGGCTTTTAAAATGAGGTCTGATACCGGAATCCAATGATAATACTTACCATGAGGAAACCTGTACAACTACAGCTTAAGTGCCTCATGACACAGGGCAAAGGGAATAGATAGCACTGTCTGGGGAATACTGTCACAGGGAGAGTCAACCCTGAGTCTGATCACGCCTCTAGGTTTAACTACTGGTTTGCAGAATATGGGGAAGAAGAACATGTTAACAGCACAAGGATGCAATTAGCCTGTTTCCAAATGTGGGGAATTCTCTATGACAAATGGTTCAGTTTCTCTATTTCAGCCTCTGCCTTGAACATGCTGCTGAATATAAGTGGTGGAAATAGGCTAAATACGTTAAACTACTACTAGTGAAAATCTCTCTTCTACATTTGATTCAGACCAGAAGACAGTCAGTAAGAGTTCTGTCAAAAACTGGGCCTTTGGGTGGAGCTCCAGGGCTCGCGAGGACAACCGACACCCACCTCTACTGCGCACAAACCCAAAACAGCTCTTTGGAGCTCCTCTTGAGGATATATGTGATAATGACACCCTACCCCCCCCAATTCTGGTAGGTCTTCTTTTGGTTTCTGTAACCTTCCTGAGAAGGGGAGTTCTAAGAGATCGAGTGTTCTCTTTCAAATCTACTGCACATGAAGAAGTCTGGCTTTGTCCGATAAGTTTCACAATCGTATTTCAAAGAAGATCTGATTTAGGTAGTGTAGAGTCAGAAGGCAAATACAAGATGAAAAGTTACTCTCATCCATTCCACTGATTTCAACAAAGACGCGTCTATAGCAGCTCAGAAAAGTTAACATGGACTCTGTGCGGTAAGGCAGTTAGAGAAGGCGAGGTTGAGAAAAAGAATGAGACCTGGCACTTTACAGATCACCTTTCATGAGGCGAGAAGGGGCAGCAGTCAGATGAGTGAGCTGCTGCCCTTACCCAAGGGGAGTAAGTATATATAGGCGTGGATGTGGAGAGCTACAGTCTTAAGGGAGCCCGTTCTTCGGCAAGGTTGTTCAGAGTAGTTATCTCTTTAACAGCTGGGACAAGGAATTTTGGAGATCGGCCAGAGGCTGGGACCGGCTGGGAGCCGGGCGTGATCAACCCAATTTCAATTTTTTCTTTGGGTGAGAGAGCTCTTGGTTTTGCATACAATGGTGGGGAGGAGCTGGAGGGGAGTTTTCACTCCAGGCTGTTTGGAGCCGTGTACCTTTCCTTCAGACTCTGTGTGTGAGTGAGGAGCTCTGAGAGTCCGCCTCACCCTCATATGGTCTCCTGGTCTCCTCCCTCAAAGTCCACACTAGTCTCAAGTCTCCTGCAGCTGAGTCTGCTCCCCCTATGACTCAAAATGTCTCAAACGGATTTGATATGTAACTCAAGTGTTGAAGCATAAAGTACGTACCCTCTGGCAAAGATGAATCCTTTCATCCTGCCAGAATATATGAGAAGAGTCACAGAGTTTGGACTGTGCTATATCAAATTCGTGTATTGAACTGCAAGCATTAACTCTTGTTCACTGTCCACTCTCTCTCCAAGCACTACACTGGATGTAGGGAATTCTATGGTATATATGAAGAAATTTATCAAACCAGTTATGTGCTAGCTACTACCACAGACCTTGCGCTTTCACAGAAAATTTCGGCAGTAGCCATGATGATCATCACCCCCACTTCATAAATGAAAAACAAAAGAGCCTCACCCAAGAATGTGCTATGCCCAAAGTCACACAGTGGATGAGTAAGCATAACAGATTCCACGATCCTTGAAAAACCTGGCTCCAATATCTGTTCTCTCTCTAACTTTACAGACAGCAGAGGACATGAAAATACAGGAGAAGGAACTAGAAAGGCTGATGAGAAAGGAATGTGATCAGAGAAGGAGGAGGGCGTATTGAGCCTGATTTTGAGGGGAGGGAATACAGGAAACAGGAATGAATGGGGTGGACAGTCCCTGGAAGGGGAATAAACCAACGGAGCATGAATATGCCAAGAAGATTTCCACACTTAGGGAAGAGCAGCTAGAATAGGGAATAATGAGAAAGGAGCGTTGAAGGAGGAGAGGGTGAATCTACAAAGGCCTCAAAGCAGAGACATTTAACACAGTAAATTCACTGAAACAGAAAATCTGACTACACAAGTGTTTAAAACGTTTCAGTGTATGAATCCAATCGATTGTCGGGTAGAAAATATATTGAGAGACACTGAAGAAAAAATTTCAAATTGACTTTGGTGCTGTTCTAGAACTGTACCCTCACATACTGCAGCTCTGTCAACACAGGAGCAAGCTTGTGCTCTGGGCTTCTAGATAGGAAATGTCCCACAGTTTTCTTTTCTTTCCTTCTCTATAGGATATGCTTTCCTTTATCAATCAAAAGGGGCCATTCACAGAAGGCATCTTCAGAAAACCAGCCAGTATAGAATCATGCAGAGCCCTAAAGGAGAAACTAAACTCTGGAGACAAAGTGAACTTGGATGATGAATCCATTCTTGTGGTAGCATCCGTCTTAAAGGTAAGGAATGTTTGAGCATTGTCCACACACAGAGTCAATCTAAAGCTATATGACTGGTCCTTCATTATGAATGCCCAAGAAACACACTAGGCATAAGAGAGGAAGGATCGGATCTCAAAAGTGGAAAATACTTGACAAAGTCAAAATTGAAGGAAGGTACCTCAAGTGTTATGAGCCCCATACATTAGATATGATCCTTTTTCATAGCACATCTTGGCTCCTGAACACTCCACGCAGTAGAAGAAGAATAAATTTCAAAATACCCACTTACACATTGAGCGTTTACCAAAACAAGCTTCCTCCTTTGGATGACTTCCTCATCACCTTCTTAATGAAGACCACAGTTCCAAAATAAAATTCATATTAAGCTTTTGGATACAGTTAACAGAAGTAACTTCCCAGGTGGCTCAGACAGTAAAGAATCTGCCTGCAATGCAAGAAACCTGGGTTCGATCCCTGGGTTGGACAGATCCCCTGGAACAGGGACTGGCATATGACTCCAGTCATGTGGACAGAGGAGTCTGGCAGGTTGTAGTCTATGAGGGGGCCCAGAACTGGACACGGCTGTAGCAACTTAGCATGGATGCAAGACACTTGTTTACTCGTGTGTGTGTGTGTGTGTGTGTTAGTTGCCTAGACGCATCTGAATCTCTGGGTTCCCATTGACTGTAGCCCAGCAGACTCCTCTGTCCATGGAATCCTCCAGGCAAGAATACTAGAGTGGGTTGCCATGCTGGTTTCCAGGGGAACTTCTGCCAGGGATCGACCCTGCATCTCTTGCATCTCCTGCATTGGCAGGCAGGTTCTTTACCACTAGCACCACCTGGGAAGCCCATTTGTTTTACAATGAATCAAAAAATGCCTAGAGAGGCCACCAAAATGTCTGATCACTTCATCATCCTTCCTTCCCCTGTCCCTCAATGCCTTTTACTTTAAAATCAGTGTAGGGATGACTCCACCATTTGTTCCTCCTTTTTTCTCCCTTACCATCTTTAACAACCTTTGTTAATATTTGTAAGTTTAACCCACCACCCAAGGTTACAGTTACATGGTAACCGGTTTTACTACATGCCTCATCTTATAAATCTTATTTTTAAAGTGAGTCCAACAGTCAAAATCAGTTTGGAATTTGGAAAAATTCGATAGATTGATACAAAAAATAGACTGAGTTTGAAATGATAATGCTAAATCACAAGCATATAGTCACATTTCTCCCAGGGCGATAATAGAACAGAAAAAAAAATTAATCAATCCATCTCGGAACTTGTTAGCAGCTATGAACAATAATATATTGATGTAGTAATAAGTATAGACAGGTTATTAAAATTATCTTAGAAACTAAATAACATATGGTGTTTCCTTGTCCCCTATTAATGTTCCATTGTATGATAATAGCAACAGTGCAGATATGACTTAGAGTTGACCCCTACTACACTTGCACCATCATAATACACACTAGGTATGCAAATAGCAAGAAGAGTGCTACCCCCTATAAGGTGCACATTTGGAACTGATGTGATTTGTGAGCACGTGTTACCCGGCGCTTGCCTGTTTCCATCCTATAAGCGTACAGGTCTTAGACAATCCCAAGGTTTTCTCTTCCTAAAGTTCACTGATCTTGCTGGGGAATCAAACTTTGCAACTTTGGCCTTGATAATACCATACGTCAAAGCAACCATAGAGTTGGTCTACATCAGAAATGAATACATCGTCAGAACCACATTGAGTTTTCCATTAAACTGTCTATAAACAGAGGGCCAATAGCAAGTACCCATGGCATATTCCGTATGAGTCATGTCCTGGTTTAACCATACTCAGTCTCACCAATCGATTCTACAGCACAGGATCCAGGAGAGAGAAGAGACACACTCCAAGCGCATGTAGTTTGGTACGCAAGGCAAAGGGCCTGCTGCACACCCCCAGACTCCCAGAAGCCAAAGCCAGATGAGATGGTTGAATGGCATCACCAACTCGATGGGCATGAATTTGAACAAGACCAAGGTGTTGGTGATGGGCAGGGAAGCCTGGTGTGCAGTGCATGGGGTCGCAAAGAGGAGGACAGGACTGAATGGCTGAACTGAAATGGAGTGCTTCCTCCTTCCACACATACTGCGGACACTCCATACGAAGCCTAGTGAAAACCTAATAACCGTGATTGGATACTGTACACCAATCACAAGAAAAAGTATGACAGGACTGAGACTTTGTACGTGGTCTTCATACTCTGTCCTCAGTACTCAAAAGAGTGCCGAACACAAACAGCAGCTCAATAAGTACTGAAACAAGTGAACACTGATAGGATTATAATCATGATAGTTGCCGTAGAAACACTGCCTGAAGAAGATACTATTCAGAGAAGTCAGGCTGCATATTCAGACCAGTGGAAGCCAGTTGTGCCTTTGAAGCTGGCAAGGCAATGCAATCATTTCCCCTCAGTCTTGCACAACAGTTTACAACTTCATCTATTTTAATAGGCCCCATTCTATCCTATTAAGACTTGGTCATCAGGATAAACTTTCCAGGCCTCCACCTAGGAAGCTTACGTTTGCATATTCTATCCCACAGGTGTAAAGTTGCCATGTATCTAAATTTTCAGTGTCCACTTTGGGGAGGATATATTCCATTCAAAGACTTGTAAGGGTAATGTGTAGTTTACCCACTGGGGCTTTTGATTTATTTCTAACACCTGCTGCTTAAAAGTCTGTAGAACTGAACTTTTACATGTTTGGTTTTTTTTTTAAAGACAAACATGGAGGCTACTTCGATACTAGTTTTTTCCCAAAGAACACACATTCCTCAGGTTTTTCTCTTAATATGTGTATAAGAGCATGGAGGGGTGTAGTTTTGTTTTATATCAGAACTTCTCTTTCTTGAATTCAGAGCAAGTACTGTGTCTGAAGTAAACAAACAAAATGGGTATGTGCATTTCTTTTCAAGAAACGAACAGGATGTAAGGTGAGTTATCACCAGACCTTGCCAAATGTACTAATGTATTAACATGTACACCAAGAGTGAGTTCCAGGTGATAGAAGGAGCTTTAGCCTCATTCTCACTACAGCCCAGACTCTGCTTTTACGCTTCTAATTTTAGTTGGGGAAAATCCAGCCAGTACTTCTGAGTGTGCAAGGCTGTGGCGAGTCACAGCCAAGCTCTGTGTGAATCAGTCTGCGTGGCTGTGAAGGGATTGCGGACCGAATTGAATTTTTCAACTAAATATCTTCTTTGCAACTTCTCCATTGAATTTATCATAAGAATAATATGTATATTTTTGATCTACACAAGGATTTTCTTCGAAATATCCCTGGAAGTATATTTTCAGCCAGTCTCTATGATAAATGGCTTGATGTTATTGATCAAGGGGATGAGGAGGAGAAAATAACTGTGACCCAGAGGTAATGATGCAATAATTACTCAACTCTGAGAAAATACATCCCACATACTCTTAGGAAAATATTAGCTTATAGTTTACAGCTGTGTCCTCTGAAATAATGACCAGTATCAAGGGGTTTCACTTGATCATACCCCTGGAAGCCAGTTTGAAAAGAGATGCATGCCTTATTGGTGACACTGTGGTTTTCTCCTAATCTTATTAACATGGAATGCTTGACCATTTTACACCTTCTGAATACATGAAACTGTTGGAGATGAAATCCACTGGTCTAAAAAGAGATGATAGAGAACCAGTCTGCCAGTGGTATGATCTTAAATACAAACACATAACTAACCAGAGTAGGTCTTATCTGGTTCAGGAATTAAAATCAGTGAAACATTTTTGTATGCATTCATGCCTGGAAGTGAGAAGGGACTGTGTACATGGTAGAAAAAGAAGTACTTTGTCCTCTGTATTTCCACTTACTAAGAAAAGTGACTCGCTTTATTCATGAGTGCTTTTTCTGTCATCAGGCTTCTAGACCAGCTGCCGCGAGCCAATGTAGTTTTCTTGCGATACCTTTTTGGAGTGTTACACAACATTGAGCAACATTCCTCATCCAATCAGATGACAGCTTATAATTTATCAGTGTGTCTAACCCCAAGCATTCTTTGTCTGCATAATTCTGGCAGCTCAGCGTTTAAAAACTTCACCAAAAAGGTAACAAGATCTCTCAATTTTATGCCTTGTGGGGCAGAGTCCCCATTTGGAACCTGTAGTCTGTGGTATTAACGCTGGAGAACCCGTTTTTTAAAGTGCACATTTTAATGACACTGCCGTGGAGTGGCAGAGTCCTACTTGGGTTGGGCATGGGAAGGTGTATTACCACTGAGAACAGTTGAGTCACTTCTCCTTTGCCATCCAAGAGCTTAAACAACAGAGGTAAGAGTAGGGTGATATGACAGAAAAGAACCTGGCTTTGGAACCAGAGAGCCAAGTTCAACTCTCAGCCTCATCACTGAGGGTGGACAAGCCTCTAAACTGCGATTTCATTATTACACACCCATGACAACACCCAATACATCTGGTCACTGTCGGCGCATCTTAGGTGGCCTGGGCCATACGAGCACCCGAGGCTCCACACACACTGGCCGCACTCTGCCAGTTGGGGCTCATTCAGGAAAATACTATTGTGTCTCTGCCAGAGGCTAGTACAATATTTCCGAACATCCTAACAGAGCCACAACAGGCCTCATAAGATCACAGCTCTTCTCCAAGCTCCCCTGGACAGCAAGTGTGAGGCAAGGCAACGTAGATAGACAGACAGACAGGTTCTCTCTCCAGATGCTTTCTTCCTTCACAACCCCCCTCCCGGCCCCCACCACGGAGAAACCTCTGCTACCCAATTTTCAGATATTTCCTCAGTGAAGTGAAGTTCACAATTTGTCTTGTAGTTGATACTTTATAAGTTTTAATAAGATGCTATATATAAATTCTATGTCAATAGAACTAGAAAAATTTAAATAAAACTACATAAAACTTAATAAGAGAATATACAATTTTGTCCCAAATAGCCTATGCGGGCTATTTAAAAGTTATCCTAGTTTTAAGCATGTAACCATCATTACAAAATTTGAGCTATCAAACCAGCCCACGTATTATAACTTTAGCCTACTGTCTAAAAGGGTTTTAAAATTTGTGCCCAAAAGTACTCTTGAAAGTATCAGTTATTTCTTAGAAAAAGATTTCAAGAAGCTACTAGTACAGCTTTAGGAGACATCACAGTTCAGTTCAGTTCAGTTCAGTTGCTCAGTCGTGTCCGACTCTTTGTGACCCCAAGGACTACAGGGACCCCAAGTCCTTGGGGTCGAGGACTGCAGCGTGCCAGGCCTCCCTGTGCATCACTAACTCCTGGAGCTTACTCAGGCTCATGTCCATCAAACCAGTGATGCCATCAAACCATCTCATCCGCTCTCATTCCCTTCTCCTCCTGCCCTCAATCTTTCCCAGCAGCAGGGTCTTTTCCAAAGAGTCAGTTCTTCACATCAGGTGGCCAAAACATTGGAGTTTCAGCTTCAGCATCAGTCCTTCCAATGTATATTCAGGACTGATTTCCCTTAGGATGGACTGGTTGGATCTGCTCGGAGTCCAATGGACTCTTAAGAGTCTTCTCCAATATCACAGTTCAAAACGGACATCCTAGTATATTATCGCATTTGGAAATTTTTAAAATAAAACTTTAAATGCAACTCATAGTCAAGATGTGCTCTGGCTGAACCTAGGGTGAGNCTTAGGATGGACTGGTTGGATCTGCTCGGAGTCCAATGGACTCTTAAGAGTCTTCTCCAATATCACAGTTCAAAACGGACATCCTAGTATATTATCGCATTTGGAAATTTTTAAAATAAAACTTTAAATGCAACTCATAGTCAAGATGTGCTCTGGCTGAACCTAGGGTGAGGGGCCCAGAGCACTGCCTGGTTTATTCCCCTCTCCTTCCTTTTTCTGGTCAGTGGTCCCTGAGGCACTGCAGGTTTCTAGTGCGTTGGAAATAGGTTGAAAAGAACCAGAGTCTTTGAGAAAAAAAGGACTCATGTCAGAAAAACTTTCCAGACTATAAACTCTTGTACCACTATTTACCAGTTGCTTTAACTTTGGCCAATTATTCTAGCTCAGTTTCAGTTTCTTCATCTCTAAGATGTGAATAAAAAATATCTAAATCTTAGGATTGCTATAAAGATTAAATAAGATAGTTGATGTAAAATAAATCTGTAAAGAAGCAATTAATAGGGCTAGGAGAAGTTTTCATGAGATTAGAGTTAGTACTACTTGAGCCTAGCTAATGATAGCTTACTGTAGCAGTCCATTTTGGCAAGGCAGCATTTAGATTCAGAAGCTGAGGACATGCATCATGAGTCCCTTTATATTTTTAATATATCTTGGTTTTACGACACTTACCTCATTGCTTTGAGGAAATCTTTAGGACAATCCACTTAATTAGGCATTTAGATGAGTCTAATATCTGAGAACATGTTCAAACTAAGACAACTGTTTGCTTTCATTTCATCAGTGACAACAGAAAAGTCTCTGGAATCCAAGTCAGTGAGAGTGGCAGTGATTTACAAAAAGGTACAACTGCAATATGATGCTATGACCTCATCAAGGATGGGTCCATCCACTGACCTGTCTACAGTATTCTAAGTCCCTGAAGATTACAGTCCCCATAATCACACTTTACCCTTCCTTTTTCTTTATCCTAGAGTATCTCACTCGAGAACCCTTTTTTAACATTTGCATGATTTGTTGAGTTTGAATTAAATGCTTAGATCTTATCCAGAAATAAATGAATTTCCTGGCACAAGAATGAACATGAGGCACTTAAACTAAGAAAACCACTTTGGATCATTCAATGAAACAGAAGACCGTTCAAGGTCCCAGCTTAGACCATTTCAGTTTTTCTTGATCCCGTATATCCATATTTGAGAAAATATTCCCCCCAGAGTATCTCTTCTTTCATTCCTACCATATTATATTATTTTTTGTACTGTATTGTACATTTTTATATTGATGCAATAAAAATAGGTTAGAAAACCATTTCATTTGCTTATGGTTCATTTTAACACTTTGGTAGAGGCTCAACTGGCAGTTTGGGTCTCAACTAAGATCACTTAAGAACCTGTAATCAGTTGGCAGCGCAACCTGGAGTAAGCTACATGTCTGCTGTTTGAAGTTGGCTCTGGGTTGATCCCCATGTCTTCAACAAGAAGACTGGTCTGCTTCATAGGGTGGAAGAAGTGTTCCCAACAGCAAGAGAGGCTTTTCAAGAGTCAGCATAGAAAAGGGCTCCACAGAAGACTACAAAAACAATGAGTTATTCATCATTTACTGAGGAAAGGAAGGGAGTTCCAGAAAAACATCTATGTCTGCTTCAGTGACTATGCTAAAGCCTTTGACTGTACGTATGCATGGTGCTCAGTTGTTTCAGTCATGTCTTACTCTTTGCAACCCTATGGACTGTAGCCCACCAGCCCGTCTGTTCATGGGACTTTCCAGGCAAGAATACTGGAGTGGGCTGCCATCTCCTCCTCCAGGGGAATCTTCCTGATCCAGGGATCAAATCCATGTTTCCTGAGACTCCTGTGCTGGAGGTGGTATCTTTCCCTGCTGAGCTATCAGGGAAGTCCTTTGACCATGTGGATCACAACAAACTGTGAAAGATGATTAAAGAGATGGGAGTTCCAGACCACCTTACTTGCCTCCTGGGAAACCTGTATGCCAGTCAATAAGCAACAGTTAGAATCGAACATGGAACAGACGACTGGTTCCTAATTTAGAAAGGCTGTATATCGTCACTCTGCTTATTTAATTGATATGCAGAGTATATCATGCCAAGTGCTGTGCTGGATGAATCAAGTTGGAATCAAGATTTCTGGGAGAATTATCAACAACCTCAGATACACAGACACCAACCACTCTAATGGCAGAAAGTGAAGACAAACGAAAGTGTCTCTTGAAGAGGGTGAAAGAGGAGAGTGAAAAAGCTGGTTTGAAACTAACCATGAGAAAAACTAAGGGACAGTTAGGTCATTTCCTCAGAGGAGAAGAAATTACAGAAGTATAAGAGAAAAAGAGAGCATTTTGTGGCTTATGAGTTTTGAAAACTTAGTTTCCTAGGAAACAAAAACAACGCATGGCAGAGGGTAATGATCTAGGTAGAAACCTCATGGGAAAAGTCTCACATCATTAGGTATATGGAACACATGCCACATTTCATAACTAGAAACCAAGGGGAGTTAGGAAGCCCCCAGAGAACAATTCAATAACATGTCTAAGAAAGACATGAAAGAAAGAAAGAAAGATGGGGCACTGTACATTCATACAGGATTACTGGTACCTCAACATGGAACAGATCAGTGAAGTTATTCCCATCAATAAGAGAATTACCATATGGAAGGGACAAAGAGACCCACTGGACTGAGTAATACGTGTCTCAGTAAGAATGGTCCAGGCCAATCACCTGGGACAAGAGAGCAAGTAGGACATTTCAGCAGGTGTCCAGCATACACAGATGACACAGTGGATAAATGTCATGCCTCATTCCACAAGCACCTAACTCCTTAGCATTAGAAGACTCCAGAACATGGATACATTCATGGAGAGAATGGAAAGACCTTGAATTTCTGCCAATCTGGGAACAAAGGATTACACTAGAAATAAAATGTACCATTTAAAACTATACAACATATCAATATATTACCGTTTGTAGACTGAGACTAATACCCGTGTATATGGAATGCTCGATCCATGCATTGTTTCCCTAGCATGGGTTCCAGGGTCAAATGGGTTTGGGAAATGCTATCTTTTCCTACTGGAAATCAAAATGCCCAGTAACATATTAATGTCTTAGAGAAGACTCACAGTAAAGAAACCCAGTATTTTCCACATCTGACCTGAGAAGTCGTTTTGGAGGAACCCTATTAATGAATGCTCCTAGGAACATACATACATAAACACTGCTCTTAATTTATCTTCTTAGGTCACAGAAGATCCTCTGCGATGCAACCTGCTCCAGTAATCCATTTTTTCTTCACTATTTCTCAGTGTAGATCCTTCTCTTTAGCTAGGTCAGACACTTCACTGTTTCCTGAACAAGATACACACATATCTCTAATTACCAACTCCTCTTTGTCTCTAAATATACACAAACTAGATAGCTACTTGGGGTCTACTCGCTCAGAATTTCACAAAAGACATCTGTGACCATTCCAGCTCAAATTAACTGCTCTTCTATAATGCATAAACATTTGACCCCATTAGATATTGGCTCTTATGCTGCTATGCACCATCAGGAATTGCACTGGTATTTTTATACATAGCTCAACAATCTAAATTCCTGTGGTAAATGATTATTCGTTGTGTTCGTTTTATATGACTTTTAATGCCTGGGTAAATGTCTACTAAAAAAAGGTATAAATGAATTTGTGAATTTTTCTAAGAGTACAGAAATTTTACATTGACTGGTAATGACTGCAAATTTTAAAACTGAAGAGGTGGAAAACAACACAAATGGAATTTCAGTGAGTAGCAGTAAGACAGAAGCTTTAGATATGACTTTACAGGCTTTACTGTTCACAAGTTCTGATAGTCACTCTTTTTATTCATCTAGCCAAAATGGGATATTGGTGTGATAGATTTGGGGATAATTGCATGCTTGTATAACTTTTCTTTTAAGTAGAAACAATTCCAAAGCAAAAAGGGGTAAAAACATGGCTGGGCAGTATATCTGTGAGTTTTTAGGCCAAGAAAGATAGACAAAAGTCTCTCAAATCTGAAAAGGAGAAATAACAGGAGAGAAAGAAAAGCTGAAAACAGTCTCTCAGCTGTAACTCACAGAGGAGATTCTTGCCATGTGGAAATGGTGAATAAAGGTTAGGTTTCCCCTAGGAGACTCACCAAGAAAATCAAGTTATTAATTTTTAGAAAAGATTCTAGGAACTGATAAACTATAAAAGGACCCACTTGTCTAATGTAGAATGAATAAAAGGCAATTAGATTTTCTGATATTAGTCTTTACTATAACGAGTAAGATCTGTGTAATAATCAGACAACTTTCACTTAGTGATGTAATTAAAGTTAAATATTTTCAAAACCAAAGCAAAGATACTAAAGATCAGACTACTTTCACTTAGTGATGTAATTAAGGTTAAATATTTTCAGAAGCAAAGCAAAGATACTAAGGATGAAAATATTTATTCCAGAAAGAAAGCTATTCAAAGCTTTAAGAGGAAACTAATTCTGTTCATGGTGATTAATAATTATGGTATATTGACTACAATATGAATGTAATATATATATTCAATTTTTATTCCACTGCATTAGCTATATCTCATAAATAATTATTTTTATTTTTTAGTATTTTAGTTTTTTAATCATTCAGTTAATACATGTTATGATTTTGTGAATTATTCTTTATACATTGTTTATGCTTTTTTTTTCAGGTTCCTATACTGAAGGATTTTCATTACTATTTGTAATACCTAATTTCTAATTTTAATAGAGTAGTGACTAGATAATATGTGAATGATTGTGATTCTTTGTGACTGCAAGTATATAGTAAATTTTAAACTTTTAAATGTTGCATGCATGCTTTAGAAGAGTGTGTATTCTCTGTTGGGTTCTCTTTTGGGTACAAAGATATATATATATATTTAAAATCATGCTATATATGTTACTCTGAAGAAGGACATGGCAACCCACTTCTGTACTCTTGCCTGAAAAATCCCATGGATGGAGGGGCCTGGTAGGCTATAGTCCATGAGATCGCGAAGAGTCAGACACGACTGAGCGACTTCACTTTCACCTTTCACTTTCATGCACTGGAGCAGGAAATGGCAACCCACTCCAGTGTTCTTGCCTGGAGAATCCCAGGGACAGAGGAGCCTGGTGGGCTGCCGTCTATGGGGTTGCACACAGTTGGACACGACTGAAGCGACTTAGCAGCAGCATATGTGTTACTCAAATCCTCTCTATGTTCTCCAAGTTAGTAGTTTCTAAGAGAGGTGTTAAACTTTCCCATTATGATAATAAGTTTATCAATTTTATTTTGTAATGCTGAGTTTTTATAGCTGTTTTTTTTGGAAGGGGGTTAGAGTCTACATCTATATTGATCATACACAAAGTTATAATTTTTATACTCTTTTCATAAATATTCTTTATTAATGTTAATGCATCTGCTTTATATTCTATTTTGAATAATATTTTTATTCCAGCTCTTCTTTTGGTCCATATATGCCTGGAATATCTCTCTTGCTTTTTCTCTCTTTAAATTTTCTGTGTTAGGGTGGGTGTGCACTGATTTGGTGGTGTGCGTGTTTTTGTGTCAGTGTCTCCTATAAACACCACGTAACTGATTTTTTTAATATCCAAGCTAGTAATTTTACTTTTAATTTAACCAGAGTCATGTAATCTATTTCCATTTGTTGTCACTACAATGTATTTTGAGTTACATCATTTTATTCCATAGTTTAGTTTCATCAGCAGTTTCTAATGACTTCATTTGTCCTCCTCCTAACTTTTCTTGGATTAGTACACTGTAGATGAGTGTTTTTCCTATTGATTTTTATTTATATATATTAAAACTTCTCAGACATTATGCTGCTGTAACATTCCTCTATTATCTTTTGCTAGCATCCCATTAAAATTCTATTAACCAAGGATTCTTGAACATCATATCTCAAATTTTTTTCAATCTTTTTCTTTATGCTACATTTTGGGTACAATTTTTAGTTCTCTCTTCCAGTTTGTTAGGTCTTTAACTTTGTCTCATTCCAGAGTTTATATTTTAAATTTTATGAGTTTTCAAATGCGGATATATTTTCTAGGGTTACCAACTGGACCTTTTTCCTATCCAAATGATTATATATACATACATTTTCATACAGATCATTCCTTTTCCTTTCCGATTCTGGTATCAAGAAGTAGGCTGCTGCTGTAACAATACCTAAAAAGGTGGAAGGGTAACCTGGGTAGTGAGCAGAGGCTTGGAGGAGTTTTTGAGATACATGCTAATAAAAGCCTGAGTTACTGTGAGGACAATATTGGTAGAACTATAGATGTTAGAGGTGATTCTAGTAAGGATTCAGAAAGAAAAGAGGAGAGCTTGAGAGGCAGTCTATCATCTTAGAGAATAAACAAATGAAATGAAGACCATGTTACTGGAAACTAAGAAAAGATAACCATGTGATAAAAGGCAAAGAAGTTGGTTGAACTGGTGTTCTAGTTCTGTGAAGAAAAGAACTTGCAAGCAATAAATAGGAGTATTTAGTTCAGCAGCAGTGATTTGCACTACTCTGTCTTCTGGCTCACTGATCTGTTGCCCTGTATTATTCAATCTACTGTTGATTCCTTCGAGTGTATATTTTATTTCAGTTACTGTGTGTTATGCTCCAGGTCCAGGTCCCCAAATAAACTGGGAGAATAAGTCATCCACAGTAATGCAAAAGCAGAAAGAGAGGTTTATTTCTTGCTTGAGCAAGGGCACCTCGCCATATCCAACGCAGTGGTATGGAGCAAGAGCCCTGAGCCCCGAATTACAGCAGTATTTNTGTATGAGATGAGTGCAATTGTGCGGTAGTTTGAGCATTCTTTGGCATTGCCTTTTTTGGGGATTGGAAAGAAAACTGACCTTTTCCAGTCCTGTGGCCACTGTTGAGTTTTCCAAATGCGTTGGCATATTAAGTGCAGCACTTTCACAGCATCACCTTTCAGGATTTGAAAGAGTTCAACTGCAATGCCATCACCTCCACTAGATTTGTTCGTAGTGATGCTTTCTAAGTTCCCCTTGACTTTACATTCCAGGGTGTCTGGCTCTAGGTGAGTGATCACACCATCGTGATTATCTTGGTCATGAAGATCTTTTTCGTACAGTTCTTCTGTGTATTCTTATTCTTCTTAATATCTTCTGCTCTGTTAGGTGCATACCATTTCTGTCCTTTATCGAGCCCATCTTTGCATGAAATGTTCCCTTCGTATCTCTAATTTTCTAGAAGAGATCTGTAGTCTTTCCCATTCTGTTGTTTTCCTCTATTTCTTTGCATTACATAAACATAATATTCCTAGAATCCCACATATAAAGGAGCAGACTTCTAATATTAGCTGTGCTATTAAGATAAATATGATCCTTCCACAAGTTTTTCTATTAAAACTGTTCTTGTAATCAAGGTAATTTTTTTTTGATAAATGAGACTGCTTTGGTAATTTTGGTTTAAGAATGCTTCTATGACTTCTCTATTTAGGTCTTTTATGTGCTTTCTTATGAAGAGACCAGTTGACCTCAACTTCCTAAAGCTTTCACAGAAGTTTACTGATCAGATAAGGTAGCATTATTTGCACAGAGTTCAAGATGATGGAAAATGTAAAATTGTATTTAATTAATACCTAGAAATGGAAGATCTGTACATTGAAAACTACGCAACATTAAGGACAAAACTGAAGTAAACAGAAGCAAATGAAAAGTTATTTCATGCTTATGAAGTAGAAGAATTAATACTGTTACTATATGCATACTAACCACAGCATTCTATAGATTCAGTGCAATCCCTATCAAAATACAGTAAGTCCCCTACACACGAATGAGTTCTATACAAAAAGCACATTCGTAAATCAAATTTGCTCGTAAGTCCAACAAAGTTAGCCTAGGTACCCAGCTAACACAACTGGCACACAGCTGTGTACTGACTTACATGACTGGACATGCAAATGCACATTCACATCTTTGAAAGTTTGCAGCTTGAGGATTCATATGTAGGAGATTTACTGTACAAACGGCACTCTTCACAGAAGTAGAAGAAATAATTACAAAATTTGCATGGAAACACGAAAGACTAGAATAGTCAAAACAATCATGAGAGAGAACATATCAAATTGGAGGCATCATGCTTCCTGAGCTCACAAATTACCTTGGCAAGTTGGAAAGCAAGATAGATTGAGGGCAGAACACAGGTTCCACCACTTACCAAAGAAAAGGTTCAGTTAATTCATCTCTAAACAGGGCTAATAAGGCCTACTTTGCTGTGGGGTTGTAAGTTCTGAGATTACATGTAAGAAGCATTGTGGTGGGTGGTGGTGAAACTAATGTAAAGAAAAAACTGCATTTAACTAAACAACTCTAACAAACTTTACCAGTAGTAAGTATACTCAGTGGCATGTCCGCTTAGATATAATTTCCAGGTTTTTTAGTTAACTTTAAGACCAGCACTAATATTGGATTATTTAATAAATAATCTTTGAATACTTAATTTCTATATGAAATAGAATACTGAAATATTAGTCACCAATATTTGCTTATTATTTATTTACATTTTTATCATTCACATTTCATATTATGTACATATGCATGCTCATTTGCTCAGTCAAGTACGACTCTTTGCAACCCCTTGGACTGTAGCCTGCCAGGCTTATCTATCCATGGAATTTTCTAGGCGAGAATGCTAGATTGGGTTGCCATTTTCTACTCCAGGGGATCTTTCCAGGGATCGAATCCAAGTCTCCTGCTTGGTAGGTGGATTTTTTATCACTGAGCCACCTGGAAAGCCCCCTTCAGTTCAGTTCAGTCACTCAGTCATGTCTGACTCTTTGCGACCCCATGGACTGCAGCACACCAGGCTTCCCTGTCACCCCCTTATTTATATATAAAATACTATTTACTGAACACGTTTACTTTTGCCACTTTATGGAGTTGTAAAAATGACAGCTGTAGGTAATTGCTGTAGGTAATTGTTTTATGTGTGCTCATGAAATTTGCTCGTATGCTACCAAGATTGTGTATGAAACAGGTATTCCTTATCTTTCAATTTTCTGTGTGAAAAATAAATTGGATATTTAGGTTGAAAATTCATGCTGGAGCTATCCTGGGAACAATGCTTAAAAGATTAAGTGTGTAGACAAAGTAATGGGATGCATTTTTGCTTATCAATGGGAAAACAGAGTAATTTCTTCCTAAAGCAAATATTCTGTACAAGTGCAAGAAGATAGTAAAAAAAAATAAAGCTTGTATGGACAGAGAAAGTTTAGACAGTTTCAAGAAAATTAACTTTGTCTTAGGATACCTTCCCAAATGGTGCTGGTGGTAAAAAAAAAACCCACCTGCCAATGCAGAAGACACAAAAGGCTAAGGTTCGTTCGATCCCCAGGTCAGGAATATCCCCTGCAGAAGGACATGGCATCTCATTCCAATATTCGTGCATGAGGATTCCACAGACAGAGGATCCTGGTGGGCTACAGTTCATTGGGTTGCAAAGAGCCAGACACAACTGAATAACACTTTACTTATAATTTTAGTTTATAAAAACTGCAAATGATCAGACTCCAGTTCAGTTCAGTTCAGTTACTCAGTCATCTCCAACTCTTTGCAATCGCATGGACTGCAGCATGCCAGACTTCCCTGTCTATCACCAACTTCCAGAACTGGCTGAAACTCATGTCCACTGAGTCAGTGATGCCATCCAACCATCTCCTCCTGCCTTCAATCTTTCCCAGTATCAGGGAAATGTGTCAGTACTTTACATCAGTTGGCCAAAGTATTGGAGTTTCAGTCTCAACATCAAGCCTTCCAATGAATATTCAGGACTGATTTCCTTGAGGATGGACTGGTTGGATCTTCTTGCAGTCCAAGGGATTCTCAAGAGTCTTCTCCAACACCACAGTTCAAAAGCATCAATTCTTCAGTGCTCAAGTTTCTATATAGTCAGATACTCACATCTATACATGATTACAGGAAAAATCAGAGCTTTGACTAGACAGACCTTTGTTGGCAAAGTAATGCCTCTGCTTTTTAATATGCTGTCTAGGTTGGTCATAACTTTTCTTCCAAGGAGCAAGAGTCTTTCAATTTAATGGCTGCAGTCACTATCTGCAGTAATTTTGTTGCCCAGAAAAATAAAGTTTGTCACTGTTTCCAATGTTTCCCCATCTATTTGTCATGAAGTGATGGGACCAGATGCCATGATCTTTGTTTTCTGAATGTTGTATTTTAAGCCAGCTTTTTCACCCTCCTCTTTCAATTTCATCAAGAGGCTCTTTAGTTCTTCTTTACTTTCTGCCATAAGGGTGGTGTCATCTGCAAATCTAAGGTTAATGATATTTCTCCCGGCAATCTTGATTCCAGCTTGTGCTTCATTCAATCCAGAATTTCTCATGATGTACTCTGCATATAAGTTAAATAAGAAGGGTGACAATACACAGCAATGACGTGCTCCTTTCCCGACTTGGAACCAGTTTGTTGTTCCATGTCTGGTTCTGTTGCTTCCTGACATGCATACAGGTTTCTCAAGAGGCAGGTCAGGTGGTCTGGTATTCCCATCTCTTTCAGAATTCTCCACAGTTTGCTATGATCCACACAGTCAAAGGCTTTGGCATAGTCAATAAAGCAGAACTAGATGTTTTTCCGGAACTCTTACTTTTTCCATGATCCTGCGGATGTTGGCAATTTGATCTTTGGTTTCTCTGCCTTTCCTAAATCCAGCTTGAACATCTGGAAATTCATGGTTCACGTACTGTTGAAACCTGGGGCTTAGAGAATTTTGAGCATTATTTTTCTAGTGTGTGGAAAGAGTGCAATTCTGCAATAGTTTGAACATTCCTTGGCATTGCCTTTCTTTGGGACTGGAATGAAAACTCACCTTTTCCAGTCCTGTGGCCACTGCTGAGTTTCCCAAACTTGTGGTATATTGAGTGCAGCACTTTCTCAGCATCATCTTTTAGGATTTCAAATAGCTTAACTGGAATTTCATCAACTCCACTAGCTTTATTCACAGTGATGCTTCCTAAGGCCCACTTGACTTTGCATTCCAGTATGTCTAGCTCTGCCAGGGTCTACCCCTGGTGAATCCCGGGAATTCGAAGGGTGAATGACGTAGGTGAGTAAAAAACTTATTTATTTAGAAATATAAGATTAGGAAATAATAGTATAGTAGGAAAATTTAGTGGAGAAAAGAGGCTGAATAACTTGGTTTACGTGGAGAACTAATAAAGTTCCAGACAAGGAACTTGCACGATCTACGTTAGGCCACCAGCATCCTCTTGAATATCGGGGGGTGCCCTGCCTTGGGCTCACCCTCTCTTGGATCTTAAAAGCCAGGANGGCTGAATAACTTGGTTTACGTGGAGAACTAATAAAGTTCCAGACAAGGAACTTGCACGATCTACGTTAGGCCACCAGCATCCTCTTGAATATCGGGGGGTGCCCTGCCTTGGGCTCACCCTCTCTTGGATCTTAAAAGCCAGGACAAGTAAGTAGACATGGCAAGCCTTCATGCCCCAGATGGGAATTCAGCCAGAAATTAGAGTAAAGAGGAGACACGGGGGAAACCAGTCCTTCCGATGACTGGCCTGGCCTCTTTGTCTAGAAGGGCCTTTTATACCTTTTTGACTGTACATAAGAGATCAATGGGTAATACAAAATTATGCAGCATTAGCAGCCCAGACTCTTATCAAAACCAGGCTTTTCTCTCTGCATACCTAGTTGTATACACAAGTCTTAGGTGATTTATATCATCTTCTGGCCAAAAGGGCCAATTAACATTTTACAGCCTTTTTTCTGATAAGGGTTTGTCAACCAGAAGACTTATTTGTGTTGATCTTCCCAAAGTCTGGTGCCACTCTCAGAAAGCACTAAATAAAGTTACATTCTTACATAGCAAAGATACAGCAATTTATAACAGGTAAAAGGAGTACAGTGATTTATAACAAAAGAAAAGTAATTAACTCAAAAGTCTAGTGTTGCTAACATCAAAACTA
>SJYV01055466.1:331005-375508 GCA_006410875.1 Neotragus pygmaeus
TTTTTTTTTTTTTTTTCAGGTTTCTTGCTTTCTTCCCTCGTTGTTTGATAACTTTCTGCAGTGTTATGCTTACATTCTTTTCTCATTATCTTTTGTGTGTCTATTATAGGTTTGTGCTTTATGGTTACCATGAGGCTCACAGATAACAGTACCTGCATACAATTGTTGTTCAGTCACTCAGTCATGTTTGACTCTTTGTGACCCAATAGACTGCAGCACACCAGGCTTACCTGTCCTTCACTATCTCCCAGAGCTTGCTCAAACTCATATCCATCAAGTCAGTGATGCCATCCAACCATCTCATCCTCTGTCATCCCCTTCTCCTCTGCCTTCAGTCTTTCCCAGCATCAGGATCTTTTCTAGTGAGTCGGCTCTTCAGATCAGGTGCTGAAATTATTGGAGCTTCAGCTTCAGCATCAGTCCTCCCAATGAGTATTCAGGACTGAATTCCTTAGGATTGACTGGTTTGATCCTGCAGTCCAAGGGACTCTCAAGAGTCTTCTCTAACACCACAGTTTAAAAGCATCAATTCTTCAGTGTTCAGCCTTCTTTATGGTCCAACTGTCACATCCATACATGACTATTGGAAAAACCATAGCCTTGAGTAGATGGACCTTTGTTGGCAAAGTAATGTCTCTGCTTTTTAATAAATGTACAATAGTTTAATTGATAGCAAATCTGAATACATTCTACAAGCCTGCATTCTTGCATTCACCTTCATATTTTATAGTTTTGATAACATATTTTACAGTTTTACAATTTTGTGAATTAACTCATTATGTAATTATTTTTACTACTTTTATCTTTCAACATTCATACTAGCTTTATAATTAATCTACTTCCTGTATTATATATTATCTCAACTGGTGAGATTTTTACTTTCTTATGTTTTCTAGTTACTAATTAATGTCTTTTCTTTTCACCTTAAAGAAGATCCCTTTAACACTTCTTGTACAGCCAGTTTAGCACTGATGAACTTCCTTAGCTTTTGCTCATCTAGAAAACTTTTGATATCTTCTTCAAATCTGAATGATAATCTTGCATGGTCAGAAGTATTTTCCTTTAAGTAGTTTGTATATATCATGCACTCCCTTCTGATCTGAAAGGTTTCACCTGAGAAATCTGCTGTTCATGTTATGGGTGTTCCCTTATGCAAAATACCTTGTTTTTCTCTTGCTGCTTTTAAGATTCCCTCTTTAACTTTTGGCATTTTAATTACTCTGTGTCTTGGTGTGAGTCTCTTTGGGTTCTTCTTGTTTGGAATTCTCTGGGCTTCCTGAATCTGGATATCTGTTTCTTTAGCGTTGTTAGAGAAGTTTTCAGCCATAATTTTTTCAGGTAAGTTTTCTGCTCCTATCCTTGCCTTTTGTCCTTCTAGGAACCCTATAATATAGATATTATTTTTCTTGATGTTGTCCCACAGGTTCCTTAAGCAGCATTTACTTTTTTTGTTTTTTTGCTTCTCCGTCTGGGTGAGTTCCACTTCATTGTCTCCCAAATCCCTAATTTTTTTTTTTCTTCTGCTTCATTCAAGTCCACTATTGAACCCTTCTGAGTATATTTTCAGTTCAGTTATTGTATTCTTTAGTTTTGTGACTTCTATTTGGTATTCATTTCCTATCCTTTTATCGAAGTTCTCTGTTCATCCATTCTCTTCCTAAGTTCAGTAAGCATCTTTATGACTACTACTTTGAATTCTTTATTATCCAAGTTACTCATCTCACTACTTTTTTTTTTCCTGAAGATTTATTTTGCTCTTCTTTTTGGAGCCTACTCTTCTATTTCCTCAGTTTTCTTGACTCTTCATGTTTGTTCTATATATTAGGTAAAACAGCTCTCTCTCCCAGTCTTAAAGAGGTGGCCTCATGTAGGCAATGAGCTTTATTGTTTAATCCTACACTGGTACTTGGCTGTCTCTTGAAATCTCTCTCTGTTTCAGAACTACAGGCTCTGAAACAATTCACCCAGCCACCAGAGCCCAGTGCTCAAGGGGCATATTCTGTGTGTGTTGCATGTTCCCACTGGCTGCGGGTGTGTAGGGGAGGCAGGATACTCACCCATCACCTCCAGTGAAGTGACTGGAACATACGTGGTGGGGTGAGCACTTGCCCATCACCTCCAAGAGGACTGTGGCAGAGACACAAGGGGACAGAGCACTCACCTGTTGCCTCTGGCAGGGCTACAACAGCACCGTGAGGAGGTAGCAAGTTAGAGTACACAAATGGCACCCACTATCACCTCCAGCCCTGGAAAGAATCTCAACACACTTTTGTTTCCCTGGCAGATGCTTTAAGACTAGCAAATGAATCTCCTTCACATATGGCCTGGGCACTTTTCAAATTGCTGTTTGTGGATTGAGTGCCAGGGTAAGTGAATCTGCACATCAGTTCTTCAAGAGCAGAATCTCCATTCCCTATTGGCCCTATGTCTCCTCAGCCCTGTAGGTTTTCAAAGCCAGATGTTTTTGGGGGGTTGACAGTGAAAACATAAGGTGCTTTTCTTATGCTTTCTATTTTATTGGTGAAATAAGGTCAACAGACATGAGTGACAAAAGGGGATGGAATTTTGGGTGTTTGAAGAAAGAGAAGATCTTTTAGGGAATGTGAGGGAAGATTGACAAAGGAAGTATTACTGGACTTCTGGGCTTAACTGAGTGCTCCTTTGAGATTTGTTGTCATAAATTTAATATTGCTGTCTTGCAGCTATAAACTGTGCACCATGAATGCAGTTGTGATTGTATATTTTTTCCAGCCTCAATGAGCAAGTCTGTTGTAGCTATGCAAAGTGTAAAGTGGTAGGTTTAACAAAGGTTAAATTTGTGCCAAGCAACTAGGACTTAGGGATAGAGAAGTAAGATGGTCAAGGCTATGAGAAAGAGATGAAGTATAATACTGGATCATCATGAGGGCAGGTGAGTAGGGAAAAAAGCTATTTTTTGTGGTACTTGAACTTTATGTCAGAAATGTTACAAATCTGGGCAAAAGCTGTGACAGCAAGGATCAAAACAAAATGCTCAAGCCAGGAAACCTAGAGTAATCTTACCAACAAGGAACAGGAAGGTAGAATAGGTAGGACAAAAGGAGATCAGCAATGAAGAGAATGAGGCAGCAAAACTGACCAGCCTTGAAGAGGCAGTGAACTTCAGTCAGCCAAAAATCAACTAGGTTTGGGTTAGGGATAATAATGAAATAAAATAGCTCACCATGGGATGTGTTATGCTAACACAGTGAGCTGCCAAATAATGTCTTTCAGTGGGGTGTCCCAGGGTATCTCTGAGAACCCAAGTGGTCCATCCTAGCCCTAAAACAGCTAAGCCATCAAAAATTCAATCCCAATAAAGAATAAACCTCAACAGAGTTCTTTCTTGCTGGCTCATGGGACAGCCTTAAGCTTCCATGGTAGATCAAGGACCTTGCCACAAGCTTAATGAGAGCTAAATTTCCAAAATATCTGGGGTGGTGACAGCATGCCCCCAAAGTTGCAACAAGGGTTCCCATAGCTGTATATTTGACAGGGTTGCTGACAGGTCTCTCCTCTTCTGAGACAAATAATAAGTACCCCAAAAGCAGTTCTTTTCCTATCATTTGCCCTTGAGGATCCATATCCATACTTTATCTTTTTTATAGACATTGTTAATTGGAAGAGTGAATGATTTTGAGTGGGAAACTCTTTTCATGTTGTACAAGTGTATCATTTTTTAATTGTTTATATGTCTGACTACACTAAATTCCTTACATGGTCTCATTTATTTATCTCAAAATATCTCTGAAGTAGGTATCATCATAACTCTACATTTTCACATATGAGGCAACCAAAGCCAGGAAAGTATAACTGACCTGCCCAGAATCCCATGACCCACAATGGTAGAAGCCAGTACTTAAACCTAGGACTTTTTCCAAAATCCTTGCTCTTAAACTAATTCACATGCTTAGGCAAGAATACGCACTGGAAGGCAAGAGGGGACTGATACAATCCCTGAGAAATGGAAGAATACTCTAGCTTCCACCATCTCATTCACATGTTCATCCAAGTCAATTATACTTAAATAAAAAATCCCCACTGCAGATTTGTGGGAGCCTTCCAGGGATTCTTTTATTTACCAGCAAACTTTTCAGCAATGGTGGGGGTTATTTTTCAAAAATAAAAAGGAAGAGAAAAGTGAGCACTGAAAATGGCAAATGAAACTAGTGTTCTTCCCTAGTACCTGTTCTCCCTGTAAGAGGACTAAAAATAATTAGGGGAGAACAGCCTATTCAGTCTTCTGCATCCTGGGCTTACTTGACTGGCACTGTCCTAGAGCAAATAAATTACGCTGACTACAGAAGGAGCAGCTTTACTGGAGTATCAGCTGAGCAATAATAACAAAAAACAGGAACAATAATGGCAAAAAAGAAAAAAAATAACCATATTAACCACTGTGGATTTGCCTACTGGATTGCTCAGGAATGTGAGGCCTGCAGTACTGATTATGTCTATTGTCCAATGCCTGGTCTTCTATGGTACCTATAGACCAAAAGCTCTTCACTGAAAACCCATGAGAAATTTACATACGGTAAATTCACAGACCTCTCAGTTGTTCTTTTTTTCTTAACAGAACCTAAACAATCCATACTTTTAGTAGAACCTAAAAACCATACTTTATTCCTTCTGACTTGACTTTCAACATTCAGTTCATTCATTCAGTTCAGTCTGACTCTTTGCAACCCCATGGACTGCAGCATGCCAAGCTTCCCTGTCCATCACCAACTCCCAGAGCTTACTCAAATTCATGTCCATCGAGTCAGTGATGCTATCCAACTATCTCATCCTCTGTCGTCCCCTTCTCCTGCCTTCAATCTTTCCCAGCATCAGGGTCTTTTCTAATGAGTTAGTTCTTCACATGAGGTGGCCAAAGTATTGGAATTTCAGCTTTAGCATCAGTCCTTCCAATGAATATTCAGGATTGATTTCCTTTAGGATTGACTGGTTTGATCTCCTTGAAGTCCAAGGGACTCTCCACAGCTCAAAACCATCAGATCTCTGCACTCAGCTTTCTTTATAGTCCAGCTTTCACATCCATACAACACTGTGTTATGCAGGTACCTCAAACACCACTTATAATTTATATATGGTTGGAGAAATTAACAAGTTATATTTTTTTGTTTACTTCTACCTGGCTCAACATACCAAATTCGAAACATCTCAGAATAATCCTTATTAACTGGAATCCTCAGTTTTTTTTATTATTCATTTGATCAGGTACTAATTGCCATATTATAATCACTCTTTGAACAGCCGCTTTTTTTTTTAGTGTCTTTTGGTTTCTTGTTTAATCAAAATTGGCACATCTTATTTCTCTTGAATGTGGAATTCTACTTCATTATTTTACTTTTTAAAAATAAGTTAGGTCACATTAGCTCTGTAAAAATATTATTTCTAATTACCTGCTAAGTACACTTCTTTTCTTTCACCTCTAACAGAAACAACTCAACCTTCATGTAAAAATGTAATATGTAATATATGTAATATAGGTTTTATAGAATACCTTGCCATTTCATTGCATAATCCCACTTTAGTGTTTTTATTTATCAGAATACAGTATTCAACTGAAGTTTCTCTAATACTTTTCATTTTCCTTTTGAATAGGCATATATAATGAAGTAATTGCTTTAGACAGCACGTAATTGGAATGCCTTATTTATTTGTGTTTGGGGATTTATACAGTGATTTGCCTCCAAAGAGCAACTGAAGTAATTTTAAAAGCTGGAAAATATAAAAATGTTAGTTAGAAGTCTAGAGGAAAGGTTTTAATTAGGGAGAGCACTGATAAATTGCCTTAGTGATGACAATTCTGACATCATTACATTTCTCTGTGAGGACATGAGAGAAGTGATAGGAGGGTGCCTTTAGAAAATCTTGTTACTACTCAAGGCAATGAGCCATTAAGTACAAGCTTAATTACAACCTCTGTTTGTCATTTTGATACTTAATAATGCAACAGATGCACTTTTCCTGTGCCTCCAACTGCCTGCTCTGTCAGTTGACTGAGTGTTCACTGCCAAATGTGTGGCTGCCTTCCATCTCCTGAGGAGATAGATGGTTTACCGCATCTACCCTCCAGGCAGGCACCAATTCATTTTCTTCTCAAAATATCTTGTTTCCTGGGACAGGTTACACCAGAAATTAGACTAGAAATTTGTTTGCTTACTTACTACATCTTAGATCAGAAAAAAAAGAGAAGAAAAAAAATCCCTCATTTCTGACTGTTCTTATGATAAGTGATTGAGATATGTCAGGATAGTAATTTTGAAAGGAAAACAATTGAGATTTTCCAGATCAACTAGCTCCAGAAGCTAATGAAATAACTGTGTCCTTCATAGATACAGCAAAGGAGCACCACTAATCCAGTGCCTACTCTGCAGCAAACATTTTTTGAAATTTTTTCATTTATTTGTCAGAAGAGATGAGTTCAAATTGAATATAGAATTGTATTTTTTTTGAAAAGACAGAGAACAGGAGGCTTTTTAAAAAGAGTATTTTAGATTCTTATAGATGAAAAGATGCAAATTATTTTTCTTAAATTTCAAATTATCTTTTACTAATGAAGAATATAATTCTCCAATTTTCAAAGAGTAAAAATTAACATTAAATTTGAAATTTTCTGAAGCATTCTTCAACTGAATCATTCTTCAATTATTTCAGACGCTCACCATTCTTCAACTATTTCAGGTTTTATTATTTTTATTTTTTGGAGTACAGTTGATTAACGATATTGTGATAGTTTCTGGTAATCAGCAAAGTGATTCAATTATACATATACATGTGCCTGTTCTATTTCAAATTCTTTTCCTATTTAGGTTATTACATAATATTGAACAGAGTTCTTGATTTTTTATTTTGTAGAAAATTTAGAACCAAAGTTTAGGTAAATTAGCAGCCTTACAATTATTTGTTTTGCTTTATTTTATTTAGGTAATCTGTTCTTTTCATGTATAACTCCAAAACTCAAGAGTTAGTTTTCAGTGTTGTGCTGACAAGTCTTTCAGAGTAAAGGAGCTTTGTTCTTCAGCAGTTATACACACACACACACTCACTTGCAACTTGGAAACTTGAGCTGCTGTCAGGCCTCTTGACCATCTGCCCATGTAAGAGATCAGTCATTTGATAGGCTGTATCATATAGATGGACCATCTGCAATCCTGCTAGCAGTATTTAAGCTCTGAGATCCCACTAGGAAACCTCTTTAAAGATGGGTTCACTGTGTTATGTTTTCAACTGCTTTAAAACTAAATAAAAAGAGAAACCTTGGTTATAATGGTAGATATTTCTTTTCCAAACAGAGAATGATCCAAGTAAGCACATTTGAAGTTTNAAAAAGAGTATTTTAGATTCTTATAGATGAAAAGATGCAAATTATTTTTCTTAAATTTCAAATTATCTTTTACTAATGAAGAATATAATTCTCCAATTTTCAAAGAGTAAAAATTAACATTAAATTTGAAATTTTCTGAAGCATTCTTCAACTGAATCATTCTTCAATTATTTCAGACGCTCACCATTCTTCAACTATTTCAGGTTTTATTATTTTTATTTTTTGGAGTACAGTTGATTAACGATATTGTGATAGTTTCTGGTATACAGCAAAGTGATTCAATTATACATATACATGTGCCTGTTCTATTTCAAATTCTTTTCCTATTTAGGTTATTACATAATATTGAACAGAGTTCTTGATTTTTTATTTTGTAGAAAATTTAGAACCAAAGTTTAGGTAAATTAGCAGCCTTACAATTATTTGTTTTGCTTTATTTTATTTAGGTAATCTGTTCTTTTCATGTATAACTCCAAAACTCAAGAGTTAGTTTTCAGTGTTGTGCTGACAAGTCTTTCAGAGTAAAGGAGCTTTGTTCTTCAGCAGTTATACACACACACACACTCACTTGCAACTTGGAAACTTGAGCTGCTGTCAGGCCTCTTGACCATCTGCCCATGTAAGAGATCAGTCATTTGATAGGCTGTATCATATAGATGGACCATCTGCAATCCTGCTAGCAGTATTTAAGCTCTGAGATCCCACTAGGAAACCTCTTTAAAGATGGGTTCACTGTGTTATGTTTTCAACTGCTTTAAAACTAAATAAAAAGAGAAACCTTGGTTATAATGGTAGATATTTCTTTTCCAAACAGAGAATGATCCAAGTAAGCACATTTGAAGTTTATATCCAGTTGCATGCAATTAGACACTGTGCAGTTTTTGGAAAAATATAAGATTAGTTGGAGATATTAGTAAACAGGATTTGTAAAAAGTTATGTTCAATAAATACAGACACTGACTTGGGCATATTCACTGGGTGAATATCTTTTTGGATATAATATTAGATAAAAAATTAAGTTTACATAGTTACTTTCAGTAAATTTAATCACTGAAACAGAAATAAAGCTTCCTATGCAGCATTATTAAATAGAGCACTTATAATGTATTGCTAGGCTAAGTAGAATGTGCTAGGGAAAATAAAATTAGAAGATAACTTTGTAAAGAGTTCTATGGCAAAATAATTTCTACAAATCACAGAAAGAACAGTTTCCTCTCATAAATGTACAGTGAAAATAGTTGGTTTAAGTTGTCAAAGACACACACAAAGGCTGTCCATTAAATATTTGATTAAGTATACAGTATACTTTACAGATACATTTCTATGTCTAGTAACTAATTTAGTAGTATAAAAATGCCTTAGTGTTCTCCAATCTTACAAAAGTTAGTATTCAAGAATTGGTTTGATTTCACTGTTTGTTCTCCATTTTAAAAAAAACTTCCAACAGTTCAAACATATTCCTCATATTATTAGGCATTCTAGAAACAATGATACATCTGTGGCACCAACAATCCTTTTTTCTAAGTTGAGGCACCTACATCCTGTAGACAATGCAGAGTGGAGCAGACAGTAAAGACTTGTTCTTCAGGATCAGTGATCATTAATCCTGGAGCCCTTCTGAACAACTCTCTGGATCTTACCTTCTTTTTCTCTGCTCCTCCCTACCTCAGCCAAATTCCCCAATTGTTTTTCTTTATATGCTTAAACATTTTACATCTGCCAGCTCTCTCCTCTCATCTGGATTTCCTGTAGGACCCTCTTGATCATCTTCCCCAACTGTCACTTAGTACCTCAGGATTACAATCTGTGTCTTCTCTCCTACAAGATTCAAAGTTCCTCAAGGGTGTACATCACATTTTACGCCTCACTGTGATCTCATGTAACCATACAAAGTATTCCGATGATTATTCAGTAAATTTATGTTAAGTTGATGGGCTATTCAATTTTGGCATCAAGTTTACTGGACTAGATCAAAAATAGAAGATTTTTATTTGCAGGACCCTCTGGTTTATTGGTATTAGCTGTCTGAAAAGTTGTGTGGAAAAAGAATGGGTAGCAATATTTGCCGCGTTTGTTTATAATGACACTTATGCAAGTATTTGCTCCTAATTATATGCATGATCTTGGCATGAATTAAGTCCAAAAAATTGCATCTTCTCATCTAATTGTTTTTAAAAGATTCTGCAGAAGAAGGTCTGTAATATGTGTTCCTGGTTATGCTCAGCTTCTACTGCAATAAACATTTTCTTCAGACCATTGGGTCAGATTTTGCTCAGGACTCTGGGAAATGGGCTGCATATAGCCCAAAATGAATGCTTGCTTTTGGGGGTGCAGATCTTTTTCAGTGCTCAGTCGTGTCCAACTCTTTGCGATCCTGTTAACCACAGCCCACCAGGCTTCTCTGTCAATGGGGTTTTCCAGGCAAGAATACTGGAACGGGTTGCCATTTCCTACTCCAGAGGATCTTCCCAAACCAGGCATCAAAGCTGCATCTCCTATATCTCCTGCATTGGTAGGCAGATTCTTTACCACTAGCACCAACTTCAGTCAGTCAGTCAGTTCAGTCACTCAGTTGTGTCTGACTCTTTGCAACCCCATGGACTGCAGCACGCCAGGCCTCCCTGTCCATCACCTTAGACCTGTATAATACTATCCTTTATAATTACCCCCACTCCTGCTCTAAAGATAGGCCAGGTGAAAGGATGTTCAGCCTCCACAAGAGACTGACTTCCCTGTTTCAGATTTTCATGTTAACAGCCATAATAATAATTTCCTAATTCAGAAAACTATTTCCTGTTTTATTTTTATCATATTTAATAGCAATTATTGAAAATTTTATGACAAAACTGGAAGCCAAGGCAAGCAGACTTGCTTGTATAAGCTCTGAAATTAAATGTGACTTTTCTCTTCCCAGAACTTCCCACTCCCACATACACTCAAGGATCCTGAGTGTCACTGAACAAGGGGCTTGAGTTCTCACCTCTACATCTCACATCCTCCGTTGCTCTAACAGAGCCGATCTTGATAAAAGATCCTTATTAGTGTGTTCTCATCACAAAACACCGTACACCACACTAAACAGCTAAGAAGTCAGCCAAGTTACCATTTGCCTTTCATCACTGTCTTAAATCTTGGAAGTTTAGATTTCAGAAGACCAAACAGTACTCCACTGGGATTATAAAGCATTATGTAACCAATTCCATTACCCAAGAAAGTAAAAGCTAACGTGACAGTTGCCTACTTGTGCCAAATGAACTACAGGTGCTTTAATTTCACTTGATTTACTTTTAGAATCTCTCAGCTGCTGTTTCTCAAGAGTTGCTAGGAACACTGTTTCTGCTAAAACTACACAGCTCGTAATACATGGCTGGAATTTTCCCCCTACACAGACAGTAACGAAACTAGATAATCAACATCACACTCTTTACTGATGGAAGCGTTATTATAGACAAATGAAACATAAAAGTTTCACACTTAGAGAAATAATTATGAGTGAAAGGAAAAACAAATAGATAAAAAGTAAAAAAAAATAATGTATAGAAATCTAAAATAATAACAGCATGTGTAAACAAATGATTTAGCCCATATTGTGAAGTGGTAAATGGACTGAACAAAATGACATGTTCCATTTTCTTTTATCTACACTTTTCAAAGTTAATATTGTATACAAACTTTTGGCTATTTTATATTTTTTGTAAAAAAAAAAAAAAAAGATCTCTGCACACTTTTTTGTGTCCTTTTCCCTTAATTTTTTTTTTTTTTTTTTTTTTTTTTNTTCAACTAAAGCTATAAAAAAATTAAATTCAATTCAAATAAATAAAAGGGAGAAAATAATAAATATAAAAGCAGCAATCAGAATATAAACAAAAAGTGAAACAGAATATAAACACTACAGATAACTAACAAAGTCAAAAGTGGATTCCTTGAGAAGATTAATAAAATTGATAAACCCATAACTAGATTGAACAACAATAAAAGAGGGAAAAATACTAGTATAAAGAATGAAAGACAGTATCAATAGGGATACTGCAGACATTACATTTCAAAAAGATAGTAGTGTTAAAATTTTTATGCTATTTTTTTCAAATTGGACAGGGACTTCCTTAGTAGTCAACAGTAAAGAATCCACCTTTCAATGCAGGGGACACAGGTTTCGCTGCTTGGGGAAATAAGATCCTACATGCTATGGGATGACCAAGCCAGCATGCCTTAACTGCTGAGCCCACATGCCACCACAAAAGATTCCATGTGATGCGTGAAAGATCCCGTGTGCCACCACCAAGACCCAACACATCCAACAATAAATAAGACAAGCAAAAGCTGGACAACTCGGGAAAAATGCAAGAAAAAAATTGGGGGAAGGAGACACAAGTTGCCAAAACAGATATAAGAACTTAGAAAACCCGAGCATTACAATATGTCTTTGAATTTGTAACTAGAAGTTTTCTCTCAGGGAAAATTCCACGCTCATCTGGAGTGTCTAATGAATGCTCCTAGCATGTAAAGAAGAAATAATACTAATTCCACACAATTTTTTTCAGAAAATAGAAGGAGAAAAAACACTTTGAAATTCATGTTATAAGGTTAGGATAATCCTGATCCCAAAACCAGATAAGGAAATTACAAAAATAAATTTACAAACCAATACCTCTCATGAATATCAACATAAATTTCCCTAACAAACTATTAGTAATTTAAATTTAATAATATATAAAAAAGAAATACAGCCAAGTGAAATTTTTCACAGGAAGGCACAGTTAGTTCGACATTTAAAAATCAATGGATACAGTTAACCACATAAGCATAAGTAGGTACAGAAAAAGCATTTTTTAAAAAAATACGTCTTCATGATTTAAAAAAAAAAAAAAATTAACAGGATTTCCCTGATGGCTCAGTGGTAAAGAGTCAGTGGCAAAGAGCCAATGCAGGAGACATGGCTTCGATAATGGGCAAAGATTTCACATACTGTGGGACGACTAAGCCTGTGTGCCACAACTATTGAGCCTGTGCTCTAGAACCTGGGAACCACAAGTCTTGAGCCCACATGTTACAGCTACTGGAGCCCACACACCTGCGTACTGCAACAGGGGAGAAGTCACTGCGATTAGAAGCCCAGGCCCAAAGCTAGAAAACAGCCCCTGCTTGCCACAACTAAAGAAAAGCCTACATAGCAACAAGGACCCAGCGCAGCCCAGAATTAAATAAATAACTTTTAACAACTAGTACATTAGGAATAGACTCTAATAAGAGAGGTTTGTAGAAACCTACAGTTAAAATTATGTTTGATGGTAAAAAACTGAATGCTGTCTTAATAATGGGAACAAGCAAGGATGTTCACTCACCACTTCTAGTCAGCATTTTTCTTGAGATTCTAGTCAATTAAACAGTACAAAACAGAAATATGTAAGAACTGAAAAAAAACCTAAAACGCTTCCATATTTAAATATAATAAATTATTTACATTGAAAATATTGAAAGGTCTACAAAACAACTCTTAGAATTATTAGGTACTTTTAGAAAGATTTACAAGATACCAATACAAGTCAAATACAAAAATCAATTGTTTTTTTCTGGATTTTAGCAATGAGTACTTAGAAAATGAAACATAAAACCATTCTAAATAAAAACATGAAAAATATGATACTCAGAGAGAAGCAACAGCATAAGTGTAAGAGCTCTTCACTAAACTGCTAATCATAGCTGAGAAAAAATTAAAGAACACCTGGACTAAAAGAGAAATATACATCAATAAATTGGAGAACTTAATATTGTTAAAATATTATGTTTTTCCAAACTGATCTGTAAATTGAATGCAACCCCAATCACGATCCCAGCAGGATTTTTAAAGTTTGTTTTGCTTTTAGAAACTGGTAAGTTGATTCCAAAATGTATGTGAAAATATAAAATATCTAGAAAAATAATCTTGAAAAAGGAGCAATAGATTGGACAGTTTATACTACTTGATTTCAAGAAACAGTATAACTTTATAGTAATCAAGCTAGTGTAGTACTGGCAAAAGGACAGATAAGCTGATCAAACAAAAAGCATAGAAATTGCAGAAATAAACCCACACAGACTTAAGATCATAAACCTAAAAGCAAAGGCTAAAATGTTAATACATCTAGAGAAATTTGAGCAGAATTTCTTTGCCAACTTGACTTAGGCAAACACTTCTTAGGAAACAGAAATCACTAACTATAAAAAGAAAATGACAACTTAGGTTTCATTCAAATTAAAAACATCTGTTCATTGGAGACACCATTAAAATATTAATAAACAAGCAACAGACCAAGAGAAAATCTTCACAAAATATGTATCAGAAAAACAACTTTTTTCCAGAATATATACATAAGTCCTACAAATTAGTAATAATATGAGACAACTTCATGTGAAGAAATTGGTAAAAGACTGGTGAGATACTTCTCATAGGAAAATATACAAATGATCAGTTAGACATGAAAAATGCTTAACATCATCAATCATCAGGGAAATGAAAATTAAAACAAAATGCAATACCATTGTACACATATCATGATGATTCAAATTGAAAACAATGACAATACCAAGTGTTGGTGGGAATAACCAGAGCTCTCAAACATCGCTAGCGACAGGGTAAAATGTTATATAGCCTTTGGAAAATAGGAGTGAGATTTCTTATAAAGTTAATCAAATTCCTACCTATGCCCCATCATAGAACGGGAAAGACCAGAGATTTCAAGAAATAAGAGATACCAAGGGAACATTTCATGCAAAGATGGGCACAATAAAGGACAGAAACGGTATGGACCTAACAGAAGCAGAAGATATTAAGAAGAGGTGGCAAGAATATACAGAAGAACTATGCAAAAAAGATCTTCATGACCCAGATAAACACAATAGTGTGATCACTCATTTAGAGCCAGACATCCTGGAATGCAAAGTCAAGTGGGCCTTAGGAAGCATTGCTACAAACAAAGCTAGTGGAGGTGATAGAATTCCAGTTGAGCTATTTCAAATCCTAAAAGATGCTGTGAAAGTGCTGCACTCAATATGTCAGCAAATTTGGAAAACTCAGCAGTGGCCACAGGACTGGAAAAGGTCAGTTTTCATTCCAATTCCAAAGAAAGGCAATGCCAATGAATGCTCAAACTACCACAGAAATGCACTCATCTCACACGCTAGCAAAGTAATACTCAAAATTCTCCAAGCCAAGCTTCAACAGTATATGAACTGAGAACTTCCAGATGTTCAAACTGGATTTAGAAAAGGCAGGGGAACCAGAGATCAAATTGTGGATCACAAATTCTCTTTAAGAATTTTCCACAGTTTGTCAAGGTCCACATAGTCAAAAGGCTTTGGCGTAGTCAATAAAGCAGAAGTAGATATTTTTCTGGAACTCTCTTGCTTTTTTGATGATTCAATGGATGTTGGCAATTTGATCTCTGGTTCTTAAAGAGATGGGAATACCAGACCACCTGACCTGCCTCCTGAGAAATCTGTATGCAGATCAAGAAGCAACAGTTAGAACAGTTAGAAATGGAACAACAGACTGGTTCCAAATACAGAAAGGAATACATCAAGGCTGTATATTGTCACCCTGTTTATTTAACTTGTATGCAGAGTACATCATGTGAAATGCTGGACTGAATGGAGAACAAGCTGGAATCAAGATTGCCAGGAGAAATATGCATAACCTCAGATATGCAAATTACACCATCTTTATGATAGAAAGCAAAGAAAAACTAAAGAGCCTCTTGATGAAAGTAAAAGAGGAGATTGAAAAAGTTAGCTTAAAACTNACTGAATGGAGAATAAGCTGGAATCAAGATTGCCAGGAGAAATATGCATAACCTCAGATATGCAAATTACACCATCTTTATGATAGAAAGCAAAGAAAAACTAAAGAGCCTCTTGATGAAAGTAAAAGAGGAGATTGAAAAAGTTAGCTTAAAACTCAACATTTAGAAAACTAAGATCATGGCATCCAGTCCCATCATCTCATGGCAAATAGATGGGGAAACAAAGGAAATAGTGACAGACTTTATTTTCTTGGGCTCCAAAATCACTGCAAATGGTGACTGCAGCCATGAAATTACAATATGCTTTCTCTTTGGAAGAAAAGCTATGATCAACCTAGATAGCATATTCAAAAGCAGAGACATTACTTTGCCAAGAAAGGGCGATCTAGTCAAAGCCATGGTTTTTCTAGTAGTCATGTATGGATGTGAGAGTTGGACTATAAAGAAAGCTTAGCGCTGAAGAATTGATGCCTTTGAACTGTGGTGCTGGAGAAGACTCTTGAGAGTCTATTGGACTTCAAGGAGATCCAACCAATCCATCTTCAAAGAAACCAGTCCTGAATATTCATTGAAAGGACTAATGCTGAAGATGAACTCCAATACTTTGGCCACCAGATGCGAAGAACTGATTGACTGGAAAAGACCCTGATGCTGTGAAAGACTGAAGGCAGGAGGAGAAGAGGACGACAAAGGATGAGATGACTAGATGGCATCACTGACTCAATGGACCTGAGTTTGAGTAAGCTCTAGGAGCTGGTGATGGACAGGGAAGCCTGGCATGCTGCAATCCATGGGGCTGCGAAGAGTCAGACACGACTCAGTGACTAAACTGAACTGAACTGATGCCCCATCCATTTCCTGGTGTGGGGAGGTGGCGGGGGGAGTGTGTGTGTGTGTGCACACGTGCATGTGCATGTGCTCCATTGTGTCCTATTCTTTGCGACCCCATAGACTGTAGCCTGCCAGGCTCCACTGTCCATGGAATCCTCCAGGTAGGAATATTGGAGCAGGTTGCCATTTCCTACCTCAGGGGATTTTCCCAATCAAACCCATGTCTCTTGCATGCTGCATTGGCAAGCAGATTCTTTACCACTGCACCACCTAGGTATATACCTGAGATTAAAGTAAACTTATGTCCAGGCTTCCCTAGTGGCTCAGTGGTAAAGAGCCCACATGCCTGCCAATGCAAGAGACTCAGGTTCAATCCCTTATCCAGGAAGATACTACAAGCCCATGTGCCACAATTACTTGAACTCATGCTCCACAACAAGAGAAGTCACTACAATGATAAGACCATGTACTGCCAAAGAAGAGTAGCCCCACTCGCTGCAACTAGAGAAAAGCCCTCACAGCAATAAATACCCAGCACAGTCAAAAACAAATAAATAAATAAAATTATATTTTAAAAAATATATCCACAAATATTTGTACAATAATGTTCATAGTAAATTTATTCATAAGTTGATATGAAGTTAATAATTTGTATTATTTATTTATAGTATTAATAAGTCCTAAATGGAAACAATCCAAATGTATGTCAAAACAAAAATAAATAAACTGTGGTATATTCAGACAAGAGACTACTCTGAAGTGACATGAAGGAATGAACCACTGCTATATGCAACATGGATGAATCCCCAAAATATGCTGAGCAACAGAAACAAGACACCAAATTATGCTTACTGTATAATTTCATTTATATGAAGATCCAGAACAAGCAAAACTACTTTATGGATTTAGATTTCACAGCAGTAGCTTCCTGTGGGAGAGGAAGCTGACAGAATGGACAAGAAGGAATTGTCTGGAAGGAAGGGAAAATTCTATCATCTGGAAAATGTTGTAGATTAGATTTACATGAATTTTTCAAAATCTTCAAATTATACCCTTAAGCTTTTTTGCATTTCACTGTGTGTAAATTTTCCATTAATACAATTTTAAAAAAGGAAATTTTGTCTATGCATGATTTGCTCTAAGACCAGTTCTTTCTGAAAAACTAACAATGTCACTGCAAGCTCAAACAAGGTGCTTTGTTCATTTCTTTCAAGGCTTTGGTTTTGCACTGGTACCTGATCTTGACCATATTTTGTACAATCAATTAACAAATGTTTTTGAAATATTACTAGTTGTTTCTCTAAATTATCTGACTTTTGTCACACTTTTCTACTACTTGATGAATAACAACTCTTTCTTTCTGTCAAGAATCTGGTTGGTAGCAAGAAGTGTTTTTAGTGAGGGTTAGTCCTTTCCTGAGGCATTAATTATCTCTGAATATCCTGCAGTTCAGTAATAAATCTCTGCCATTAAAGCATAATTTCCTATGTCCTTGAGCTTGGGCAGTTTTCACCTCTGTATTTTGATTTGCACCTTGCCCACAATCTAAAACAACTTCTCCTTTTTTGCATTTCTCATTCATTCAATAAATATTTATTGCATAGTGACCATGGGTCAGGTGGTGGGTGAGTGTATGCAGGGTGGTAACCTAGATAGCATATTAAAAGGCAGAGACATTACTTTGCCAACAAAGTCCATCTAGTCAAGGCTATGGTTTTTCCAGTGGTCATGTATGGATGTGAGAGTTGGACTGTGAAGAAAGCTGAGTGCCAAAGAATTGATGCTTTTGAACTGTGGTGTTGGAGAAGACTCTTGAGAGTCCCTTGGACTGCAAGGAGATCCAACCAGTTCATTCTGAAGGAGATCAGCCCTGGGTGTTCATTGGAAGGACTGATGTTGAAGCTGAAACTCCAATACTTTGGCCACCTCATGCAAAGAGCTGACTCATTGGAAAAGACCCTGATGCTGGGAAGGATTAGGGGCAGGAGGAGAAGGGGACGACAGAGGATGGGATGGCTGGATGGCATCACTGACTCGATGGAAATGGGTGTGGGTAGGCTCCGGGAGCTGGTGATGGACAGGGAGGCCTGGCATGCTGAGATTCATGGGGTCACAAAGACTCGGACACGACTGAGTGACTGGACTGAACTGAAATGAAGCATCTGATGGGGAAAAAAAAGCAGATAATGTCTCATCGTTCTTTCAGTTTACAGTCTGGAGTGTCTGGGTTCAGACAGATCAGATAATCACACAGGAACATGTGTAATCAGATCTGTGAAATAGCACAGTGCATGTACTGGAATAAAAGTGAAGTGGTACATGACAGCATTTAACCAGCAGATGTCATTTACACTGTAACAAGCAGACTTTGATGAGATTCATTTTTAACTGAAATCAAGAGATTTTATAAGAGCAAATTAGGAAATACAGATGAGATGGTGGGTGGATGGGTTTCAGGCAGAGGGAGTGGCATGTCCAAAGTCACTAGACCTGGAGGGAGCACAGCATTAACAAGAACCCAAAGAAGGCCAAGAGTACAGGTGAGCAGAGAGTGCAGGGTAAGATAAAGCTAGATAAGCAGACGTGCTAAGTGTTTCAGTCTTTGTCTCTAAACAGCAGGTAGCCACCCAGGGATTTTACGCATATGTGTGGATAAGCAAAATTTTTTAATATATTTGAAAATATGACTTTATCGGTCACACCTTTTCAAGGCTGTTTTATATACTTTGTTGTTGCCATTTAGTCACAAAGTCATGTCTGACTCTTTTGAGACCCCATAAACTGTAGCCTGCCAGGCTCCTCTGTCCATGAGACTTCCCAAGCAAGAATACTGGAGTGGGTTGCTATCTCCTTCTCCAGGGGATTTTCCAACTTGCATCTCCTGCATTGGCAGGTGGATTCTTTACTACTGAGTCATTTTATCTACTACCTCCATTAAGTCTTCTCCCTCAAGCAGAGGTGATTTCTGTTTCCTCTGAATACCCACAGACATTTTCTGTATCCCTTGTAGAATCCTCACTTACACCAGGCTTGTACTATTGCTTACTTGTTTTTCATCTCTGGTGGCTCAGAAGGTAAAGAATCTGCCTGCAATTCAGGAGACTTGAGATTGATCACTGGGTCAGGAAGATCCTCTGGAGAAGGGAATGGCTACCCACTCCAGTATTCTTGCCTGGAGAATTCCACAGAAGAGAAGCCTGTAGGTGTACAGTCCATACAGTCCATGGAGTCACAAAGAGTTGGACACAGCTGAGTGACTAACACTTTCACTCATCTTTACACCATAAAACGTTGGAAGTCTGAGGATTCTCCTATCACCTTAATACTCCACTGTACTAACAGTGAACTAGAGGTCAAATGTATCTGTTGTCAAATCTATGAAAAACAGTAGGGAGAGATGTACTGGTTTATTCTTATCTGGAAATTAATGAGCCAGAGCATGCCCTGACCTGGAGTAGTAAGTGTTGCAGTGAGAATGGAACATATGGCAGTGAGGTCGGTTATCTCTCATGAAAGATCTCCTGTCTTCCCAACAGACCCACACAGTCAGGAGGACCTCGGGGCCATCATCTCATTCCAGTTAAGCTCTGGATGTCTGGGACTTTGATTTCTGGTACATGCAAGGGAATCAGACTCTGGGGAGCTGACTCGCTGTAACCTAATGCAGAAATAACTGGTATTTTTTTTTAAGATGCTACTTTCATTTACAAAAACCAGTTATGACTTGTGTTCACTGATTGGTAGATTATAGGTGAATATATTTTGTGAAAATGCTCAGGAAACCAAATCACAGGCAGTAAAGCAAAAGAATCAGAGAAAAATAAGTTAACTGTCTCCTTGGAATGGCCAGTTACCAAGCTGTCCCACTGGGTATGTAACAAGGGCCACATCACCACAATAGATTGTGGAGTAGAAGGACATCTGTTCATCTCCCTGAGAGAGCACCAAAATCACAACTAGCTCTTTAACAACCATCAAGAGAAGGATGCTGAAATCCACAAGAAAAGGATACCCATGTCCAAAGACAAAGAAGCCTCAATGAGACAGTAGGACAGATGCAATCACAATAAAATCAAATCCCATACCTGACAGATGGGTGACCCACAAACTGGAGAACAATACCAAAGAAGTTATCCCACTGTCATGAAAGTTCTTAGCCCCATGTCAGGCTTCCCAGTTTGGGGATCTGCTAAAGGGACTAGGAATCTCCAGGGAATCTGACTTTGAAGGCCAGTGGGATTTGATCTCAGGGTTTTCACAGGACTGGGGGAAACAGAGACTCCACTCTTGGAAGGTACAAACAAAATCTTGTGTGCACTAGGACCCGGGGGAAAGGAGCAGTGACCAGACAGGAGACTGAATCAGACCTATCTGCTGATATTGGAGGGTTTCCTATGGAGGCATGTGTTGGCAGTGGCTCGCTGCAGGGAGGTGAGTACTGGCAGCAGCAATCCTGAAAGATCCCCCTTGGTATGAGCCCTCTTGAAACCACAGAACTTGTAGACTCCAGGACGGGGTTGCCTCAGGCCAAGCAACTAAAAGGGAGGGAGTGCAGCCCCACTCATCAGCAGACAATTCAATTAGTTTTACAGAGCACAGCTCTGCTCACCAGAGCAAAACCCAGTTTTCCCCACCACCAGTCCCTTCCATCAGGGAGCTTACACAAGACTCTTAGCCTCATCTACCAGAGGGCAGACAGAAAAGGCAAGAAAAACTATGCACCTGCAGACTCCAGAATGAAAATCACAGCACAGAAAGTTATTGTTAAAGTTAAAATGTAAATACAGAGAATTATGTCCCAGATGAAGGGACAAGATAAAACCCAAGAAAAAGAATTAAATGAAGAGGAGACAGGCAACTTTCCAGAAAAATAATTCAGAATGATAGTGAAGATGATCCAGGATCTCAGAAAAATAATGGAGAAGATGCAAGAAATGTTTACCAAAGACCTAGAAGAACTATAGAACAAACAGAATACAGAAGGAAGAGTGGAAAAAAAAAAAAAAGACAGCCTAAGAGACCACTGGGACAATATGAAACACAGCAACATTATCATTACGGGGTCCCAGAAGGAGAAGAGAGAGAGAAAGGATTTGAGAAAACATTTGAAGAGAAAATAGCTAAAAACTCCCCTAGTGTAGGAGAAGTGAATTCTTGAATATCTCTTTTTCTGATCCAGTATGAACTGATTTAATAATTTATCTCTGAGAGGCAATCTTATTTCTTTACTTCCATGTTCTTGAGCATAGAGAAGTTTCCTCACTATTCTTTATTAGAAGAAAGCTATACTTATTTTGAACAGGTATAATATCTTTTCAGTAGTCACTTCAAGCAGTATTTCCTAAAAGTGCAATAAAATGTCTCAATAGCTCAAAAGAGTTAATTAAGAATCCTAGAGCCTGAACTATTTCCCCTTAAATTGATTCAATCTTTATTAGGAAGCATGGGTTCAATGGAAACATAGGGTTGTGTGAGCCACAGCTTTAAACTTCAGCATACAGAGGTTAAACTCACACACTTTACAAACTATCTGGCATTAGTTAGAGTGTCAGCATATCCATAGGTCAATTAGAACAAGCTTGTTTATTTTTTTGTTCATTTCTCTGAGAAGCTAGTAATTACAGATACATGTTAACATATTACAATATGTGGTAATAGGTGAGTGTGTGCTAAGTTGCTTCAGTTATGACCAACTCTCTGCGGCCCTTTGGACTGTAACCTGCCAGGATTCTCTGGCCATGAGATTCTCCTCGCAAGAATACTGCAGTAAGTTGCCATGCCATCCTTCTAGGGATCTTCCTGATCCAGAAACTGAACCTGCATCTCTTATGTCTCCTGCTTTGGCAGGCAGGTTCTTTACCACTAGTGCCACTGGGAAGCCCTTGTGGTAATACATTTCACTATAATTATGCATTTGCTAAATTTGTTTTTATATATTTAGGTGATATCTTATTAGGTACATTATAAATTTAGGATTATTAGACATTCCTGAAGAATATTAACCATAATATTGTTACTCTCTTTATATTTAGTAATGCATTTTGCCTTAAAACCTACCTAGCCTGATTCTAACAACACATGGCTATATTTTTTGGTCTCTCTTTTGTCACCCTAATAAATACTTTCAACTTACACTTTAGATATTTTTCTTATGAATGGCACATAGCTGTGCTTTTAATCTAGTCAATATAATCTTATTTTCAAAGTAAGATTTTCAAATTGCAGTCTGAACCCCTGAGGGTACCCAAGAAACTTTGGTGGCGGGTATCTTGGTCCATTTAAACTGCTGTAGCAAAAATACCATAGACAGATGGCTTTAATAGCAAACATTTATTTCCCACAGTTATTGAGTCTGGAAGTCCAAGATCAATGTGCCAAAAAATTTAGTGTTGGGTGAGAGCCCACTTCCTTGTTCACAGATGGACATTTTCTGGCTCTGTCTGCATGGTTATAGAGCTTCCTAAGGTATCCTTTATAAGAGCACTAATCCCATTCATGAGGACTCCATGCTCATGATCTAATCACCTTTCAAAGCTAAAACTTCTTAATACCATCATACTGTGTTAGAATTTCAACATATAAATTTGGGGGAGACAAACATTCAGTCCATAACAGTAAGGTAGGTGAAATTAAAATTATATTATTTTCTTCAACTTTTCTGAGATATAATTGATACATAACAATGGATAATTTTAAAGTGTGCAGTGTAATAACCATCACATTTAATAACACATGCATTGTAAAATGTTCATCACAGTAGGTTAACTAACACATCCTTCACCTCACATAATTACCATTTGGTTGTGGTGGTGATGAGAACATTTAAGATATGCTTTCTTAGCAACTTTCAAGCATACAATGCAGTATTGGAAACCATGGTTACCATGTTGCACATTACAGCCTCAGAATGTACTCCTCTTACAATGGGAAGTTCACACTCTTTAACCAATATCCCCTCATTTCCCCTAACTCCAGCCCTTGGCAGCCACCATTCTATTCTCTATTTCTATGACTTCAACCGTTTTAGATGTCACATGTAAATGATCTCATACAGTGTTTGTTTTTGTTTGAATTATTTCATTTAGTTTAATGCCTTCAAGTTTCATCTACACAGTCACAAATAGCAAGATCTCCTTTTTTAATGGCTGAATACACATACCACATTTTATTTAAGCATTACTCCATTTATGGACACAAGTTGTTTCCATGTCTTGGAATAACTGTGAATAAGACTGCAATATACATGGGAGTTCAGATATCTAAGAGAGTGCTTTCATTTCCTTTGAATAAATACCCAGAGGTGAAATTGCTGGATGATGTGGTAGTTCTATTCTTCTTTACCTTTCTTTCCTTTTTTTTTTTTTTTTTTTGAGGACCCTCCATAGTAAAGTCTTTCTGTAATGGCTGTACCAATTTATATTTCCAACAGTGCAGGGGCATTACACACATTCTCAAAGTTGAGTGAATCACTGTTATGCTCAAAACATTTTGCCTCCAGCCGTTCTGTATCCATTTAACAATAACTCTCCCTTTCCTACTCCTCCAACCTCCATTAACCTTTAGTCTACTTCCCATCTCGATGAATTTGCCTATTCTAGATACCTCAAATAAATGGAGGTATAAATGTAGGAATCATACAATATTTGCCTTTCTATGTCTGGCTTATTACACTTAAAATATTATTAGTGTCTATCCACGTTGTAGCACAGATCAAGATTTCAACCTTTTTCATCAGTTCAGTTTAGTCGCTCAGTCGTGTCCGATTTTTTGCGACCCCACGAGTCGCAGCATGCCAGGCCTCCCTGTCCATCACCAGCTCCCGGAGTTCACCCAAACCCACGTCCATCAAGTTGGTGATACCATCCAGCCATCTCATCCTCTGTCGTCCCCTTTTCCTCCTGCCCCCAATTCCTCCAAGCATCAGAGTCTTTTCTAATGAGTCAACTTTTCGCATGAGGTGGCCAAAGTACTGGAGTTTCAACTTTAGCATCATTCCTTCCAGAGAACACCCAGGACTGATCTCTTTAGGATTGACTGGTTGGATCGCCTTGCAGTCCATGGGACTCTCAAGAGTCTTCTCCAACACCACAGTTCAAAAGCATCAATTCTTCGGTGTNCATGCATCGAACCTGGACTGGTGATTCATTTCACATATGATATTATACATGTTTCAATGCCATTCTCCCGAATCATCCCACCCTCGCCCTCTCCCACAGAGTCCAAAAGACTGTTCTATACATCTGTGTCTCCTGCTGTCTTGCATACAGGGTTATCGTTACCATCTTTCTAAATTCCATATATATGAGTTGGTATACTGTATTGGTGTTTTTCACTATAAGGAATAACTCACAAATTTTATACAGATTCTTTCATCATCAGATGATTTACAAATATAATTTCCTTTTAAGGAAAGAATCATAGTTTTACAAATGAAAAAGTGAGGTCTTATAGTGGTTAGAGCACCTTTGTGAATAATTTGCAAGAATCATATTAAAAATTTCAATTGGTCCATGAAACTATATGTATGATGTAACATAGATTTAGTAAATTGTAGTAGAATACAATAACTATTTCTTAGGAAAACAAATATAATGAAGATAAAATGGTACTTTTTTCAGACCATGAACCTGTTTCTTGTTAGACCTGCCATTATGTTTAGACCCTGGAAGTATATAATAATGCTTAAAGTTATAGAAAAGGAACTTCTAATATTTTATTGTCATTTGTGGAACTCAAATCAAATTCTGCAGTAAAGCTTCCCATCTACTAGATAATTTTCTCTCTCTTATAGATCAGAATAATCACTCAAAGTTTTTAAATTTGAGCATAAATGCCTCACATACATTACAAATGAATTATTAAATATACATGCCATCAGNTCAAATCAAATTCTGCAGTAAAGCTTCCCATCTACTAGATAATTTTCTCTCTCTTATAGATCAGAATAATCACTCAAAGTTTTTAAATTTGAGCATAAATGCCTCACATACATTACAAATGAATTATTAAATATACATGCCATCAGAAATGGCAATCCACTCCAGTACTATTGCCTGGAAAATCCCATAGACAGAGGAGCCTGGTAGGCTACAGTCTATGGGGTCGCAAAGAGTCAGACATGACTGAGCGACTTCACTTTACTTCAACTTTTTAAAGTTATATTGCATAAGTCTGCCCAGTGAAAATATCCAAGCAGGGTCCTCCATAATCTCACATTCAAAGCCATCCAAATAAATATAAAATCCAAGTAAAAACAGTGGCCTTTTTATGTAAATACAAAGTCTAGTAAATTCATTACTAGACTCTTCTTCCAAATAGACTCAGAAATTCTGGAGCTTCTATTTCACAGTCATTTTGCTTTACAACTCTGATACAAAACTAGATTTAATTATTGATATGGCTAAAACTTCACTAATATTTGAATCACAGAATTCCTGAGTCTGAACTTCTAAAACCATTAACATTTATAATCTCTGAAAATTTTAGAATAACAAAACACCTTAAATTTGCATTAAAATATTTAAGCACAAATAGTATATTATGTAATAATGTATTATTTAGCTTAAATTACACCTTGGTGGTGGTTCAGTCGCTAAGTTGTGTCCAACTCTTGTGATTCCATGGACTGTAGCCTGCCAGGCTCCTCTGTCCATGGAATTCTCCAGGCAAGAATACTGGAGTGGGTTGCCATTTTCTTCTCCAGGGGATCTTCCCAACCCAGGAATCAAACCCAGGTCTCCAACATTGCAGGTAGATGATTTACCAACTGAGCTATGAGGGAAGCCCAATTACACCTTAAATTTAATCAATTATCTTAATTGAAAATTCACATTCCAGGGATGGTCAGCTAGCATTATATGAGAAAGATCACACTTTAGAGACAGCTATTCTACAAATTTCAGCTTTCTTTATTTATGGCCAATACTAGATTTTTAACAATTAAAATAATGAGTAACAAAGCAGGGTCTCATTTGTGAAATGAATGCTTGTGTTGTCAGTATGATAAATATTAAAAATGTGTTTTCAATGGTAACAATAGTGGTATTCCAGACATGTGGGTTACCTTAAGTTTTAAGACACTCCTGACCTTGCCCATAAAAGTATAGTAATCTAGGAAGCCCTAGTGCCTGAATCTTCACAGAGCTTGAGGCTTAGGTCTTAATTGGTCTGGGATCCAGACCCTAGAGTGGAGAATTCTGTTTTCCTTTCATCAGATATAAATCAGCCAAATCCTGCCTTCAGCACATTCTTGCAACTGTTTCAAGTAAGTGACTCACTTGAAAAGACCCTGATGATGGGAAAGATTGAAGGCAGGAGAAGGGGATGACAGAGGATGAGATGGTTGGATGGCATCACCAACTTGATGGACATGAGTTTGAGTAAGCTCCAGGAGTTGGTGATGGACAGGGAAGCCAGGTGTGCTGCAGTCCATGGGGTCACAAAGAGTCGGACATGACTGAGCAACTCAGCTGAACTGAACTGAAATGTTTTATTGAAGATGGTCTTAAAAGTGAAAGTGTTGGTCACTCAGTCGTGTCCGACTCTTTTTGACCCCATGGGCTGCAGCCTACCAGGCTCCTCTGTCCATGGAATTCTCCAGGCAAGAAAAATGGAGTGAGTTGCCATTAGGGCACCTAAAAAAGAGAGCTGTAACATAATCAAACTGACAGAAAATGCTGTATATACAGTTTTGTTCACACTTGGTAATCTATATTCATTCAACAATTTAGTTCAAGATTTGCATTCACTACAATTCAGTAATGCTGCTGCTGCTAAGTCGCTTCAGTCATGTCCAACTCTGTGCGACCCCATAGATGGCAGCCCACCAGGCTCCCCCTTTCCCTGGGATTCTCCAGGCAAGAACACCGGAGTGGGTTGCCATTTCCTTCTCCAATGCGTTAAAGTGAAAAGTGAAAGTGAAGTCACTAAGTTGTGTCGAACTCTTCACGAGCCCATGGACTGCTGCCTACCAGGCTCCTCTGTCCATGGGATTTTCCAAGCAAGAGTACTGGAGTGGTGTGGTATTGCCTTCTCCGAATTCAGTAATGAGGTCATGGAGAAAAAGCTGAACGTCACCTCACCAAAAACTTTCTGACAGTTATCAATGTGTTCTAAAGGAGTCTTAATAACTGAACTCTCTCAATTCTGTTTGCATCAATATAGTTCCATCAGTGGAAGTTTTCATAAGATTCACTTCTTAAGCTTCTATGAGAAGCTACGAATTAACACACAGAGAGGGTCTAGCAACTAAGCACTACTTGTGAAGGTGTAAAGGATTTCAGCAGTAAAGGCAACATGTTAAGTGGGAGTTCAGAGGCCTCCATAGTCTTACTTTTGCACATGAACTATGAAATGAAGACATCACACATAATATAGGAGAGGACAGTGAAAGGAGTAAAGGAGAGCAACAGATCTATGCATTATAGGCTGTTTGAAATCTACAAATGGGTTTTAAGTTAAGGATAGAATACCTATATAGACACACCTTCCCCTACACAATAGGCAATTAATAACATAAATAGCTTGAAAAATCACAAAAAGAAACTGTACATTGATGCCCTCAAAAGCAAGCAGAATTTTCCTAAAGTCATTTAGCTTTCAGAAATCCACACTACGTGCTTAGTCACAGCTGTTTACAGAGCATTTAGTCCTAGAAGGCCTACACTGAGCATTCTGCTTCCCGACACAGTACCAAACTTTTTCCTTCAAGCCCCAGTATCACCTAGTATCCAGACTGTGATTTCTCTATAGACCTCTTCTTTCTTTGGGTTTCTGTTTTAGAGCAGTGGTAGTTAAAGCCTTTTCTACAATGGTCTTTGAGCAATTGGTTTAAGTTTTCTCACAGGAACATGAAATGGAAAGGGGGAAAAGAAGAACAGGACTTTTCTTCAAGAACAGAATCAAAAGGAATTACTATTATGAAAATTTTTGTGTCCAAGAGTACATAAAACGATTCCAAAAAGAGATTTTCTGTACTTTTTATCATTCAAAAGAAAAAAGAAATTTGATTAACTTATGCTCCCTTACCCTCCATCCACCGAAAGAAAAGGAAAGAATCTTATCTCACTATACTAGAGGTAGAGCTCAACAAACTTCAAGAAGAGGGGGGATTTTCCTGGTGGTACAGTGGTTAAGACTTTGTCTTCCAGTGCAGGGGGTATGGGTTCAGTCTCTGGTTGGTGAGTTAAGATTCCACACACAGCAAGGTCAAAAAATGAAAACACAAAACATAAATAATATTTTAACAATAAATACTTTAAAAAATGGTCCACGTCAAAAAGAAATCTTGAAGAAAAAAAAAAGGTGTTTATGAAGCCTTAATCAGAGTCACACTGTCATAAATTACTCTGTTTTATCTACTTTCTTCCTTGTGCATATCCACTAGAGATTCATATTTTTTAAGTGAAGAATCATTTCGTTAGCAATGATGAGTTCATTTATCCATTCCTATGATGTGAAGGTGGGGCATGTTTTATGCTAGGCAAACAAAAACAATAGTTCTCACATATCGAAGGGAGAGAAAGACAACATGCTTGTACACAAATAATTCAAGTATCTGAAAAAACAAAACAAAACAAAACATGGATGTATAGTCATACCATCTAGTCAACTGTTAAACATACTTTGATTAAAGACAGAGAAGTGTTTTGTTGACATCTTTAGTCCTTGATTATAAACCTCCCAAAACATCTGAAGTTAAGATGGAGAGACATTTGCCATTATGGATCCAGAATCAAACTGATTAGTGTGTGTTTTTGAATTTGAAAATTTTAAATCAAATCTTTAGGTTTATTTTTAAACACTGAAAAAAAAATTGCAAAATCAATGTTACTAAGAGTGTTTCATCCATTTTAAGAACAGATATTGGATTTTATAATATCTCACAAGGAAACTGCTATAGTGATGATGAAATGGCTACTCAAGAAAATAAATTCTACAGATTCTCACTAAATACTTTTAATCTACACAAGGCACTACAAATAAGCAAAATCTGTCTCTTAAAACACTTAAAACATAATGAGAAGTATAAACTAGAGTCTCAAATAATCATAGAAAGTTATAAATAAAATGATATAATTAGCAAAAAAAATTTGGGAAAGATTAAAAATAATTAAGAGCATCCTATTTAATTTAGGAGTGAGAAAATGTGAAATAAACAGACAAACAATCAATATTTTCTTATTACCTACCCTTTATTGGGACTTTAAAGTCCCAATGAATTTATCACCTCATTTAATCCTCTCGGGAAGGTCCCCTGGAGAAGGAAATGGCAACCCACTCCAGTACTCTTGCCTGGAAAATTCCATGGACAGAGGAGCCTTATAGGCTACAGTCCCTGGGGTCTCAAAGAGTTGGACACTACTGAGTGATTTCACTCACTCACTCACTTAATCCTTGACATCTTACTTTTGATAGATATTTTTGTCCCAAATTCACAAACTGAGGCACACAGTGACCCAACAACTCAGCCAGTGTCACCCAGTTATCAAGTTACCTAGTTCTCCCTGATTATTCAACTTCCACTGGTTTCTGGAGATAAGAGTTTGAAATACATGCTAATACAAAGTCTGTGCTTTTAAATATAGGTTCAACAAAATCTATCCTGTATTTTAGTGCTTGGGTTTGCTATAAGAGTTACAAAGAGTAAGAGAGAATTGTAAACCAGGTATGTTTTTGTCTTTTACTAAAAGAAACCAAATTGGAAGAACTTCTAGTTAGAGGGTTGGATGAAAAAGCAGCTATCAACTATTATTTGATTCAAAGCCCGGTTGAAACAAAGAACAAATTTTTTAAAAATAAGGGAGGAATTTCCCATTCTCTTATTAATAGATAAGACCCTACCAGGCAATTTCCTCAGAAAACAACTGTAAAATCCTACAAAAAGTAATTATCTGAAGGTACTAGAGAATGAATAGTAGAAAGATTCTTGTGCTATATAAATACCTGAAGGAGAAAAGAGGAGCTACACCAAGAAAACTTCCACTTTTTTGGTCTGTTATCAAGAAGCTATGTTAGCATCTCACAACAGGACAGGTGCCAGCGGACAGAATTTAGCTCTTTCTGGCCAAGCAAACAAGAAAACTGAAGTCATGCAAATCATGGACACTGAAGAAAGTGGAAACAGATGAGCAAGACAGAGGGAATTATGTATGTGAACCAGTTAGCTACTGCTATGTATTAACTTAAAAACTCAATTGCTGAAAAAAGCTAACATCCATTACCTCACACAGTTTCTATGAGTCACATCCGTCTTACCCAGTGAGAGAGGGGACTAAGTGTGGAAATGCAGGGGAGTGAGAATCATTGGAGGCCATGTTGGCAGCTGGCTACATTATGTGTTCATTTCCTCATCTTTCATAACAGGGAATTTATTAATAGTGTCCAAAGTTGAAGCAGGAGGTTACATTATAACAACTCTAAATTTAAAATAGTTTTTAAATAGCAAGAAATCAAATTAATAGCAAGAGGCTTGTTTTCAAGTATATGTAATTTAGTTTGGTAACTAAATCGGAATCATTTGTGTCATTTATCAATAATTTATACCAAAATTATTTGATACTGTAACAAGTTCTCTCAGTAAGTTTTATGGCTTTTATGGAATGATGTGATATATTACAGAATCTCTCTATGGAAATCAATCTTGTTTTATAAATATAATATCTAGTCTTTTATTTTAGCATAAATGTGAAGAATGATAAATAGAAGTAGGTTTTTCACCTTTTAAAATCTATTTTACAAACTTCAAGATTAAGAAACTTAGAATTACTGCGAATGTGTGGAAATAATTTAGGGCACTGACATGTCAAGCAAAAATGGGAAAAGGAAAAGTCACTCTTTTGCAGTATGAAAAAAATTCCCTTTGTCTGACATCTGAACTCTTCCATTCTCTACCTGGATCCTATCATCCCATCACATTTCCCATTTTTTTCCCCAAAGAAGTCTTCATTCGTTGAGATTAATGTCCTCCTGTCAGAAACATGCTATTTAAAATTTATTAAAATTTTGGAGTTGTTAAATAATGCAACCCCATGTTTAAACTCTGGAAAGTATTAACAAATCCCCTAATGTGAAAGATGAGAAAATGAACACAGAGTATAGCCAGCTGCCAAAATGGTCTTCCAATGATTTATTCTCCTTTATTGTCTACATTGGTTCATGTTACATCATTTAAAGGAATCTGATTTAAAGCATGGACCTCCTCCCTTAATTTTTCTTAACATCTATGCCTCTCCCAAAGCCTTAGGTTCTTACTACAGAACTTTCCCTATTCGCCTTTCTCCAACTTATGGGTTTTCCAAAGCAAAAGTTGCTTAAATGAGAGAAAGGGTACGACTTTTGACCAAAACGACCCTATCACAACAGGAATACCCTGCATGTCAGACAAATATAAGGAACCTTAGCACCTTTTCATCTTGTCCCTGCTACAGTCATTCAAGATTCTGTCTGTGAAGTGCATCTAAGGGAGAGAACTCAGGGGTTGGTCTCATAGGATGAAGTGAGTCTCTGAAGTCCATTGGTTTTGATTAGCTTTTCTACTGCCCTGAAAGGCTGTTATTTCATTAAAAAAAAAAAACTTTTTTTTAAATAATTTCTTCTCTGGTTACTAGCAAGCAAGAAAAGTGTGGTAAAGTCATATATTACCTGGATTTTACGTAATGGAATGGTATAGGACNAGCTTTTTTACTGCCCTGAAAGGCTGTTATTTCATTAAAAAAAAAAACTTTTTTTTAAATAATTTCTTCTCTGGTTACTAGCAAGCAAGAAAAGTGTGGTAAAGTCATATATTACCTGGATTTTACGTAATGGAATGGTATAGGACTTAACATTTATCCATTCAGTCATTCCATAAATATTTATTGACAATGACTCTGTGCCAATCACTATACTAGATCCTGAAACTCACTGATAAACAACAGAAGAAAAATCTCTGTTCTCACAGAACTTGTACTCCAATGAATGGTTCATTGTCCTAGCAATATCAACTGGTGTTCCAGCTATACATTCTGGAATAAATAAAACACCCGTGGGAGGATTTATTTTTCAAAGATGGCCCCAATGCTGTCTCCCCCTTTTAATAAAATGTGACTCTGATACTCCTCCAGAATAGGAGGTTTAGTAGGGTGACCAGTTCATCCTGGTTTGCCTAGAACTTTTCTGGTTTTACCACTGAAAGCCTTGTGTCCAAGAAACCCTTTAGCCCAATCAAAACAAACAAACAAAAACAAACCTAAGACCTTGGTCACCTAAGATTTGTCTTTCCTTCCCTTAATCTAGATGGCCTATGACTATATCAAAAAGAACATATGTGATTTACAAAACTAAAACATAGAGACAACAGAGCATTCACTCATTTGGAACCTGGTACCAAGCTCTGAGGAAGCCCAAACTAGCCCACGTGAAGAGACCTCAAGGAGAGATCACAAAGCTACACAGTGTGCCAGTCAACAGATCAGCTGAGGTCCTAGCTAACAGTCCAGATCAACCACCAGAAGTGTAAGTTTTCATGTGACTCAAGCCCTCAGCCATTGAGTCACTCTTGGCTTTCAAATATTCCCAGTTCAGACATTGTAGAGCAGTGAAAAGTCAGTCCAGCTGTGGCCTTTCAACATCCTGACCCAAACAGACACAGAAAGATAATGGTTGCTATCATTTTAAGTCACTAAGAACGGGGATGATTTGCTATTCAGGAACAGAGAAGTGACACACTTTCCCAAACTAGGTGACTCAAAAACACAGTCACTTACATATAGCTGTCAATTTTATGGACCAAGAGTTTAAGACAACTTTAGTCAGGTGAGGGTTCTGCTCCTCGTAGCATTGACTGAGGTTACTCAGTGATAGTCAGCTAGCTAATACTCTGCTTTGGAGAGTTCAAGACAGCTTCACTTACATGTCTGACATCCTGGAAGCTATGGCTGGAAGCAGGGCTGGATGGGACTGTCAGCTGGAGCGCTCCTGCAGCATGGCAGACTCAGGTTAGGCAAACTTCTAAGGTGGCAGCTCAGAGTTTCCAGAGAGTGCTCTGTAGCCCTGCATAAAAGTAGCAGAGCTTCTTAGAATCTAGCCTCAGAAGTCCCAGAAAGCGTTCTTTATAATGTTCAATCAGTTAAGCAAGTCAATAAAGCTATCTAAAATTCCTGGAGAGGAACTTTCCTCAACAGGAAGAGTTGCAACCAATTTGCAACCATGTTGAATCTTTCACAGTTGGTGTCACAACCATACATGAGCACAAAGAGTTAAGCTGATGAGACTGAAAGTTTAAAGGCAAGTGTGCATCCCTCTTCTTTATTTTTCGGTTTAGACACACAATTCAATAGCTATTTGGACTCTCAATCAAATGTTTTGTTTATCTGTTCAAAGCCCATTATATTGCCATTTTATTAAGGTCAATTGTTGTTGTCATGTCCAACTCTTTGCAATCCTATGAAGTGCAGCACTCACGCTTCCCTGTCCTTCACTATCTCCCCAAGCTTGCTCAAACTCACGTCCATTGAGTCAGTGATGCCATCCAAGGTTAGGGTGTTAGGCTTATCATCTAAAAATGGCAAACATCAAACTTGTGTATGTAGGTGTTAAAATTTTAAAGCAGACAATTTGGACTACTACTTTAAGTATATATTACTTTTGTATTAAAGAAAAGCATCATTTTTTAAAGTAGGGCTGAATCTATAGGACTTCCCCCATGACTAAGATGGGAATGAATCTGCCTAGAATGTGGGAGATCAGAGTTCAATCCCTGGGTCAGGAAGATCCCCTGGAGAAGGGAATGGCTACCACTCCAGTCTTCTTGCCTGGAGAATTCCATGGATAGAGAAGCCTGGTGGGCTACAGTGCACAGGGTCGACATGACTGAGCAACTAACACTACTTTCTCAATCTATAGCTAATCTTTATTAACAGTGTGGGGTAATGATGCAAATTTTAAATGAATATAAGAATCAGTGGAAATTTCAAGTATATGGCAAAGGATGAGTGTTCTATATAAAAAGAATTTTGGATTTGATATTTTCACATATATTGTTGCAGCATATTTTGCTTTGTATTATAACTGCTAGTAGGACTATGCCAAGGAGTTATTATAAGAAAATTTAACATTAAGCAATGATTTTCACATCAGCAGCTGCCTTCCAAAAGCTTCCTGTCTTACACATATGGAGCCAGTGCTTATTTCAATGAATTATAATCTTTAGCAACTTAATAATCAATAGATAGCTGTTAGATCTGCATTTCTTGATTTTGGTAATTTCAAAACCTCCTCTTTGTAATCTATGATTCAATTTAAAACTTATTTCTCTCTCCTAAGAATTACTTTTTAAACTTTTCAACTTTATTTTTTGAAATCTAGAATGTACCTTCCCAGACTAAGATTTTTAAAAATTAAGAGATGGTAAAACCAATACAATATTGTAAAGTAGAATAAAGTAAAAAATAAAATAAAATTTAAAGCATTAAAAAAAATTAAAAAAAATTAAAAAAAAAAAAAGAGAGATGGTGAAACTAGTCAGAGATACTCCTCACATAATCTCTCTTCTTTTAGCCTCTTATTTTTCTTTATCATTAGTAATGTACAGTTACCTAAGGCCCACTATATGCAGGGCATAGTGGACAACATGTCATGATTTCAAAAACATAGAAAACAAAGCCTACATTCAAAAGGTTTACAATTTTGTTGAGGAAATGTGACACACAGAGTTAAGATAACAATACAAGGTAATATGGGGCTGGATGTCAGAAAGACAGGTGTAAGGCCCCTTGAATACCCTAGAACTTGAATTGTGTTCTCTAATCTAAGAAATCATGATCAGAAATATTACTCTTCCCTCTTTGGAGACTGTTCTGGTGCCCTGACAATTCTCTGGTCATTCAGACCCCCAAGGACATCATTCAGGACATCCACAGAATTAACCTCCTGCTATGATTCACTCTTTATGAAAGCATCCTCTTGTCTAACTCCCTCGAAGACTTGTGTGGCAAGCCACCAAGAAGTTTGCCTCTGATAAACAGACTGTTGAAAGCAGCTGTTATTTTAAAACTAAGAAATTGATATAAACAGGAAAAAATGGGAGATAGATACACAGAGAGATAAAACATACTAAAATGAGGCTGGAAATGGTGTGGTTCAGGCATAGGAGGAGGAGAAAGAGTAAAAAACGATGTACTACTAAGGGAACAAAATTCCCTCAGGTAAGCGTGGGGTATCTAATAAAACCAAAATAATAATGTGTAACAAATAATTACAGTGGGAATCAGGCAGTTCTACTGATCTTTCCTAGTCTTGCTCACAAGTTGTCTGAGGATAGGCTGGCTATCACCTGATATACTGCCGGGAGCCAGCACGGGAGATCCCACCCATGATGACAAGGTCATGCGGAGAGGCCTGATGGGCAAGGGAAGTCAGATTTCAAGGGGTCCTCTGTCTGAGCGTCTACCCCAAAACCAAAATCTGTCTGTTTACTGTCTGCTATACTATACTCTTCTGACATTACCACCTTTTCTGTGGAAAGAGTTAATTCAGAGCTCCAGTTAACAGTCTCCTACATATAAAATGAATGTCTCGGCTTGAAATCCCTTTGATGGCTTTCTAACTTATCTGACCGGTCTGCTTTACAACTTGTGAATTGTTTACAGCCCCCAACCATGAGAGGCATGAAGCTTAAAACATCTTAAAGATATAGAGCCTTTTGGAGCTAAGAATTAGTTTGGTGAAGAGTTTGTTGAGTTAATGTTTGCCGCCAGGCCTCCATATCCTTTATCTTTTAGGCACCTGGGAAGATATTAATCAATGTAATCAGGATGTAGAAATAGGAATATAGTATTTTTGATGTTAGCAACACTAGACTTTTGAGTTAATGAATTTTCTCTTTGTTATAAATCACTGTACTCCATTTTCTTGTTATAAATTGTTGTATCCTTGCTTTCTAAGAATGTAACTTTATTTATTGCTTTCTGAGAGTGGCACCAGACTTTGGGAAGAACAACACTATTACCCTTATCAGAAAAGGGCTGTAAAATGTTAATTGGCCTTCTGGCCAGAAGACAATGTAAATCACCTAAGACTTATGTATACAACTAGGTATGCAGAGAGAAAGCCTGGTCTCGATAAGAGTCAGGGCAGTTGACACTGCATAATTTTGTATTATCCATTGATTTCTATGTATAATCAAAAGTATAAAAAGCCTTCTGTACAATAAAGGACAGACCAGTTTCTCGGACTAGTCTCTCGAATTAGTTTCTTGGAATCTGGCTCCCCCTGTGTCTCTCTCTCTCTCTTTTTCCCTCTCCCTCCCTCTCCTTTTCTGGCTGAATTCCCATCTGGAGCGGGGAGACTCGCCCTGTATACTTACTTGCCTTGGCTTCTAAGATCCATTAGAGAGGAAGCCCAAGGCAGGGCACCCTCCAATATTCAAACGGGCACCGGCAGCCTAACGTAGATGGTGCAAATCTCTTGTCCTGAGATTTTATTAGCTTTCCCCGTAAACCAAGTTATTTAGCTTCTTTTTCCCAGTAAATTTTCCTACTATACTATTTCTTCTTAATTTCTTTTATATTTCTAAATAAATAAGTTTTCCTCGCCTACACCGTTTCCCCTTCGAATTCCCTGGATCCACTGGGGCAGGACCCCGGCAATATACAATGACCTTCGTTGCCTCAGCTGAAGTAACCTGGATTCTACTAACGTCACATTTTCCAGCAGACCAGACTAGCACGTTCTTTTTTTCACAACAGGAGAAGGCAGGTGACCAAGCTCAACTGCACAAGAATTTTACCAGACTCTCCATTAGAAACAGCAAGTCTGAACAAGAGAAAATCATGACAGTATACATTATCCTCCATGACCTGAGGCCCTGCAGAAATCTTGGTGAGGACCAGAGATGTGTCCTCATAAATCTGACAATTTGTGATGATCTGTCCTTGTCACCATAAGACAAGAGGACTCCAGTCTTATCTTGACCTTAAAGACAGAGAAATTCCTACTGTATTAGTTTCTGTTACTGCTTTAACAAACTGCCATGAGTTTAGGAGCTTAACAATTTAACAACACAAATATATTATCTCACAGTTCTGTAGGTCAGAAGTCTGGCTGGTCCTACTGGTTCCTCTGTTCTGGTTTCACAAGGTCAAAATCAAAGTGCTGACTAGCTAGTTTCTAGGTTGCTCTAGGAACTGTTTCTTTCCAAGGTCATTCAGGTTACTAGCAGAATCTAGATCCTCATGGCTTTAGGAATAACGTCTTTGCTCTGTCAGCTAGGGGTTACTTTCAGTATCCAGAAGCCAACTTCCTTCATCTTCAAAGTGAGCTACAGTGGATTGAGTCCTTCCCATTATCTGAGCTTCTCTGATCTTATCCTTTGATTTACCTCTACTACCTCCAGCTAGATGAAGTTCTCGTGAACTTCCAGATGTTCAAGCTGGATTTAGAAATGACAGAGGAACCAGAGATCAAATTGCCAGCATCCGTTGGATCATTGAAAAAAGCAAAAGAGCTCCAGAAAAACATCTACTTTTGCTTTATTGACTATGCCAAAGCCTTTGACTGTGTAGATCACAACAAACTGTGGAAAATTCTTCAAGAGATGGGAATACCAGACCACCTGACCTGCCTCTTGAGAAAGCTGTATGCAGGTCAGGAAGCAACAGTTAGAACTGGACATGGAACAACAGACGGTTCCAAATCAGAAAAGGAATATGTCAAGGCTGTATATTGTCACCCTGTAACTTATATGCAGAGTACATAATGCAAAATGCCAGGCTGGATGTATCACAAGCTAGAATCAAGATTGCCGAGAGGAATATCAATAACTTCAGATACGCATATGATACCACCCTTATGGCAGAAAGTGAAGAAGAACTAAAGAGCCTCTTGATCAAAGTGAAAGAGAAGAGTGAAAAATTTGTCTTAAAACTCAACATTCAGAAACTAAGATCATGGCATCCAGTCCTATCACTTCAAGGCAAATATATGGGGAAACAATGAAAACAATGAGAGATTTTATTTTCTTGGGTTCCAGAACCACTGCAGACGTTGACTGCAGCCATGAAATTAAAAGACTCTTGCTTCTTGGAAGAAAAGCTATGACCAACCTAGAAAGCTTATTAAAAAGCAGAGACATTACTTTACCAACAAAGGTCTGTCTAGTCAAAGCTATGGTTTTTCCAGTAGTCATGTATGGATGTGAGACTTGGACTATAAAGAAACCTGAGCACTAAAGAATTGATGCCTTTGAACTGTGGTGTTGGAGAAGACTCTTGAGAGCCCCTTGGACTGCAAGGAGATCCAACCTGACAATCCTAAAGGAAATCGGTCCTGAATGTTCATTGGAAGGACTGCTGCTGAAGCTGAAACTCCAATACTGTGGCCACCTGATGAAAAGAATCGGCTCATTTGAAAGGACCCTGATTCTGGAAAAGATTGAAGGTGGGAGGAGAAGGGGATGACCGAGGATGAGATGGATGATGGCATCATTGACACGATGAACATGAGTCTGAGTAAGCTCTAGGAGTTGGTGATGGACAGGGAAGCCTGGCGTCCTGCAGTCCATGGGCTTGCAAAGAGTCAGACAACACTGAGTGGCTGAACTGAACTGAACTGAGATAAAGTTCTCATCTGAGTCACAAAGATAATCTAGCATAATCTCCTTAAGGTCCCTAACCCTAATTACATCTGAAAAATTCATTTTGCCATGAAATACATTCACAAATTTAGGTTGTGGACATTTGAGGTACTGATCACCTACCATACCACGGATCAAAAGCAATCCTTTCACATGAATAGCCCACCACAAATGAGGCCAAGACTAGTCCCGATTTTGTGTATCACCACGAATGAGGCCAAGACTAGTCCTGATTTTGTATATCATCATCATGATTTTATCAATCATCACTTAGTCTGTTATAAACCATGTGTTCTCATTTGGATTTTAAAAAAATATGATGGCTATCATTGGGGAGCATCTGTTCACTTTGTGATCACTCCCCTCACCACTAATGGAATATCTAGAGCAGAGATAATTATGAGACAAAAACTTAATTATCCTAGAGCACTTCATCTTCAGAGACAGCACTCTACTATCCCCACCATAGGCCCAGATTCTCAGACCAAGAATTCTAATTCATCTCTAGGTCTTAAACATGTCCAACTGTTACAGATTGAATTGTGTCCTACAAAGTTCTTATGCTGCAGTCCTAATTCCCAGTCCCCAGTACATGGCCTTACTTGCAAACAGGGTCACTGTAAGTGTGATAAGTTAAGATAAGGTCATAATTGGTTTAGGGACTGTGCTAAGTCTCTTCAGTCCTGTCTGACTCTTTCCAATCCTATGGACTGTATGTAGCCCACCAGGCTCCTCTGTCCATGGAATTTTCCAGGCAAGAATACTGGAATGGGTTGCCATGCCCTTCTCCAGGGAATATTCCCAACCCAGGGATCAAACCTATATCTCTTCCAGCTCCTGCATTGGCAGGCAGGTTCTTTATCACTAGCACCACCTAGGAAGTCGAACAGTGGGACCATATACCCCAATTTACTAGAGTGAGTCTCTATTCCAATATGACTGATATACTTATAAAAAGGGAAATCTGGATAGACACACATACATACACACACACAGGAAGAACACCATGTGAAGATGAGGGCAGAATCTACAAACCAAACACGCCAAAGACGGACAATCACCCAGTAGAAGCTAGAGCGAGACATGGAGCAGACTATCCCTTACAGTCCTTAGGAGGAATTAGCCTTACCAACACCTTCATCTTGGTCTTTTAGCTTCCAGAACTATGAGACAATGAATTTCTGTTGTTAAGCCACCCAATTTGTGGTATTTTATAATGGCAGCCCTAGTAAATAAATACACTATCAGTTTCAATAAACCTCTGGTGAAAACCTGGGCATGAATACAATATTTTTAAAGAAATGCACATTGGCTACTTTTGATTATAACCAGTAGCTTTTAAAGAAATGCATTATTTAGTACCATTATAAATGAAAGAGCTAGAAGGGAGTATGCTATGCTATGAGCAGGAATAAAATCATATTGACATTTATGCCAGATTGTTAAGATTGTTGACCTACATCTGCTTATGCAGAAATTAAGCCCTCCCTAACCCCCTTCAAGCCTCTTGATGAAAGTGAAAGAGGAGAGCGAAAAAGTTGGCTTAAAGCTCAACATTTAGGAAACCAAGATCATGGCATCCGGTCACATGGGAAATAGATGGGGAAACAATGGAAACAGTGTCAGACTTTATTTTGGGGGGCTCCAAAATCACTGCAGATGGTGACTGCAGCCATGAAATTAGAAGACGCTTACTCCTTGGAAGAAAAGTTATGACCAACCTAGATAGCATATTCAAAAGCAGAGACATTACTTTGCTGACTAAGGTCTGTCTAGTCAAGGCTATGGTTTTTCCTGTGGTCATGTATGGATGTGAGAGTTGGACTGTGAAGAAGGCTGAGCNGGGGGCTCCAAAATCACTGCAGATGGTGACTGCAGCCATGAAATTAGAAGACGCTTACTCCTTGGAAGAAAAGTTATGACCAATCTAGATAGCATATTCAAAAGCAGAGACATTACTTTGCTGACTAAGGTCCGTCTAGTCAAGGTATGGTTTTTCCTGTGGTCATGTATGGATGTGAGAGTTGGACTGTGAAGAAGGCTGAGTGCCGAAGAATTAATGCTTTTGAACTGTGGTGTTGGAGAAGACTCTTGAGAGTCCCTTGGACTGCAAAGAGGTCCAACCAGTCCATTCTGAAGGAGATCAGCCATGGGATTTCTTTGGAAGGACTGATGCTAAAGCTGAAACTCCAGTACTTTGGCCACCTCATGCGAAGAGTTGACTCATTGGAAAAGACTTTGATGCTGGGAGGGATTGGGGGCCGGAGGGGAAGGGGACGACCGAGGATGAGATGGCTGTGAGTCTGAGTGAACTCCGGGAGTTGGGTGATGGACAGGGTGGCCTGGCATGCTGCGATTCATGGGGTCACAAAGAGTTGGACACGACTGAGCAACTAAACTGAACTGAACTAGGAGAGGAGGACTTGCTCTAGACCCCATGACTAGTTAGTGGCTTAGAATGTAGAGACCCTGAAATCTGGAGTCAAACTTTTGGGGATACAAATCCCAATTCTAATTACTAATTGTGTGACTCGCTGGTTAAATGATTTAATTTTTATTTTATTTTTTTAATTTTCATAAATGATTTAATTTACTGAGCCTCCGTTTTCTTATTTGGGAGATGGGAATAATAATAATGATAGGCACCCCCTAGGTTAAAGTGAGGATTTGGTGAGATAATTCTTATAAAGGGCGTAGCACTGCAATACTGAGCATACAACAAGTGCCTGGCACCAGCATTTGTTATTGTTGTTGTCATGATTAGCTTGGGTTCAACTCTTAACTCCCCAACTTCCCAGCTGTGTGATACTGCTTGAGTGGCTTAACCACTCTGGGCTCCAACCTCCTCATCTGTAAGATGACAAATACCTGCTTCAGTTGATGATGAGGGTTCAGTGAGCTAATGCATTTGAAGTGCTGGGCGCATTTGATAACACTTACTGGGCTTCCCTGATAGCTCATCTGGTTAAGAATCCTCCTGCAATGCAAGAGACCTGGGTTCGATTCCTGGGTCTGGGAAGATCCCCTGGAGGAGGGCATGGCAACCCATTCTGGTATTCTTGCCTGGAGAATCCCCATGGACAGAGGAGCCTAGCGGGCTACAGTCCATGGGGTTGCAAAGAGCCAGACATGACCGGGTGACTAAGCACAGCACAGCACAGCACTGGTTACTTTACTTTTCTTGCCGGTAGTGCTGGGACCTGAGCCCACCTCAGAGTGAGTGTTGGAGGTTGGGGAGCCAGAACAGTGGTTCCTGCCTCACCAATAATTTCTGTGTGCTCCCCTCTTCCTGCCAGATACCAGATCCACACAGGACTTCAGCACTCCATCATCCGCCCTCGGCAGCCCAACTGCCTGCCCCTGGACCAGGTGACACTGCCCCAGAAGCTTCAGGAGCTGGGCTACTCTACCCATATGGTGGGCAAGTGGCACCTGGGCTTTTACCGGAAGGAGTGCCTGCCCACGCGCCGGGGCTTTGACACCTTCCTGGGCTCGCTCACAGGCAACGTGGACTACTACACCTATGACAACTGCGATGGCCCGGGGGTGTGCGGCTTCGACCTGCACGAGGGTGAGAATGTGGCCTGGGGGCTCAGTGGCCAGTACTCCACTCTGCTCTACGCCCAGCGCGTCAGCCACATCCTAGCCAGCCACAGCCCCCGGCGGCCCCTCTTCCTCTATGTGGCCTTCCAGGCGGTCCACACGCCTCTGCAGTCCCCGCGCGAGTACCTGTACCGCTACCGCACCATGGGCAATGTGGCGCGGAGGAAGTACGCGGCCATGGTGACCTGCATGGATGAGGCCGTGCGCAACATCACCTGGGCCCTCAAGCGCCATGGTTTCTACAACAACAGTGTCATCGTCTTCTCCAGCGACAATGGCGGCCAGACCTTCTCGGGGGGCAGCAACTGGCCGCTGCGAGGACGCAAGGGCACTTACTGGGAAGGGGGCGTGCGGGGCCTGGGCTTTGTCCACAGCCCCCTGCTCAAGAGAAAGCGACGGACAAGCCGGGCACTGGTGCACATCACTGACTGGTACCCGACCCTGGTGGCTCTGGCAGGCGGCACTGCCTCGGCAGCTGATGGGCTGGACGGTTATGACGTGTGGCCAGCCATCAGCGAGGGCCGGGCCTCACCACGCACGGAGATTCTGCACAACATTGACCCACTCTACAACCATGCCCGGCACGGCTCCCTGGAGGGCGGCTTCGGCATCTGGAATACCGCCGTGCAGGCCGCCATCCGCGTGGGCGAGTGGAAGCTGCTGACGGGAGACCCCGGCTATGGTGACTGGATCCCACCCCAGACGCTGGCCGCCTTCCCTGGCAGTTGGTGGAACCTGGAGAGGATGGCCAGTGCCCGCCAGGCCGTGTGGCTGTTCAACATCAGTGCTGACCCCTACGAACGGGAGGACCTCGCTGGCCAGCGGCCAGATGTGGTCCGAGCCCTGCTGGCCCGCTTGGTGGACTATAACCGCACAGCTATCCCTGTGCGATACCCAGCTGAGAATCCCCGGGCCCATCCTGACTTTAATGGGGGTGCATGGGGGCCTTGGGCCAGTGATGAGGAAGAAGACGAAGAAGAGGAGGAAGGCAGGGCTCGAAGCCAGTCCAGGGGGCGACGCAAGAAAAAATGCAAGATTTGCAAGCTGAGATCCTTTTTCCGTAAACTCAACACCAGACTGATGTCCCATCGGATCTGATGGGTGGGGCTGAGATACTTTCCCACGCAAGCTGGCCCTGTTCCTCACCAGGGAGAGGCTTCCAGTCAAGTCCTCCTCTTCAGGGAAGTGGGGGCCATACAGTCTCTCAGTTGAAGGGTGGGTAGCTTGGTTTGGGGCTTGGGGGAGAATAAACAAGACTGGGATGCCCGGCGTCCCAGTCCTGCCTCTCTGTTGACTTGCTCTATGACCTTGGGTGACCTGCACGAGCTCTCTGAGCCTCATTTCCCTCATCTGGAGAATGAGCTCTAATGACTTTGTCGCTCTGTGGTGTGGATCTGGTGCCTGGGACCACAGTGAAGTTCCCACTGACTTTGTCACCGCCTAGCTCACTTAAGGCCTTGCTCTTGAACCCCGAACCTTTGTGGTACTTCCTGGGTGAGGAGCCACCCGGAGGCAGCTCCAGGCCTGGACCCGAGCTGAGGCATGATGATCTTGACCTCTGTCTGAAGCCATGCGCTGAGTACTGAGGTTGGAGGTGCAGGGACCTGGGACCTTCCTGGCTCCTCACGAGACCTGGGCCAGTCCTGGGGACAGACTGGTGGTGGAGAGCTCCCCTTCCTGGGAGGGAAGGGGAGGACTGGGCCTGGCTGTTAGCTGCTGCAGAATCTAAAGTAGTGGAAGCAGCTGCGCAAAGAGCCCCGCGCCAGCCATCGGAGCATCTGGGTTCTGATCTGACCTTGGGCCCGGTCCTCTTTCCTGGGCCTCGAATACCACACCTGCACAAGGGGACGCTGGCCCTGGCTCTGCCTACCTCACAGGCCTGTAGAGAACCGGCTGCAGAAATGGTTGTAGAGGAACCCGTGAACTTGATTAAAACGCAGGAACACAGAAGCGAGGGCTGCAGTGCTGTTGTGAGCTGGTGTGGGTGTGTGCACGTGCGTCCTGGGCCAGGTGTGAGCTCACCATTGATCCTGGGTATGGTCCAGGGGACAGAACATGTGGGTTCTGGCCCAGTCCTGCCCCAGATCCTCTATGTGGCCTCGGGCCGCCTCTGGGCCTCATTGTCCCTGTGTACAGTGAATGAACTGAGAACCCTCCCCCTAGGTGTTCTGGGCACCACTGGGCGTGTGTGTATTGGGGGACACGGGCTGGGCGGTGGGGAGGAGGGCGTGGGGGTTTCAGGGCTCGCTGGCTGGGTAGCGGCCTCTATCTGCACACTGCGTTCTGCATATCTCCCTTCAGCTTCCAGTCCGTGCAGCATGTGTAGGC
>SJYV01055466.1:377431-477214 GCA_006410875.1 Neotragus pygmaeus
CCCCACTTCCCGCTCCTGAACCCCACTTCCTCCTCCAGGCCTCCACTTCCTCCTCCAGGCCTCCACTTCCTCCTCCTGCTCCCCATTTCCTGTTCTTGGACCCCCACTTCCCACTCCAGGTCCCCTCTTCCTGCTCTGGGCCCCAACTTCCCACTCTGGGCCCCCACTTCCCACTCCTGCTCCCCACTTCCTGCTCTTGGCCCCCACTTCCTGCTACTGGCCCCCACCTCCTGCTCCCAACCAGAGGCACTGAATGTTGGGGGTGAGGACCGAAGCTGGAGGGGCAGTGCCCAGGGGTGCCCAGCCCACCCTGGCCCAGGCCCTTCACCTGCCGTCCTGGAGACCGAGGCAGATGGTGGGGTGCACCCCGGCCGAGGTGTCAGCGGCGGGGCAGCCCTTGTCTCCATCTCTGCCGTCGCCCTCCTCTGGCTCTGGAATGTACTCCATGCAGAGCACGGGGGCCGCCAGTGGGAAGGACTTGACCGTGCGGGGTGAGGGCCGGTTCAGGGAGAAGATCTCCACCTGGCCCCCCGCACCCTCCTGCCCACCTCCAACCTACGGCAGAGACCAGAGAGGCCGTCAGGTGAGCGCCTCATGGGCGGAAGCAGACGCAGCCCCTGCCCCCACTGACCCACCCCGAGCATCTGCTTGTCACGGGGCTTAGGCACCAAGAGAAACATGCCCTCTCCTGCCCACAGGTATCCCGCTGTCACTGAAGGCCACGTGTTCCCAGCTGCCACGGCAACAAGTTAGATTCGGGGCCCAAAGAAAATCAGGAAAAGAGCTGAGGTGGAGTAGGTACCCAGCCAGCTTTCTATTTCCTTATCTTTAAGGTAAATCTCAAGCAGCAAAGAGCGAGCGTACACTCTGCCCTGTTTCCTTCAGTTTACCCCTGCATTTAGCAAATGGTAGACACTCATTACATCCCTGCTGAATGGATGGAGGGATGGGTGGATGATGACAAGAACGGATGGACAGAAGACTAGACGGACGGGATAGAAGACTGGGTGAGTGGATGGATAGAAGGGCGGACAGATGGAACAAGGACTGATAGATGATGGATGGATGGATGGATGCATCAACAGATGGATGGAAGGGAGAGCGACTAGCTGAATGAATGGACGGATGGATGAGTAGGTGAACAGATGANAGTGGATGGATAGAAGGGCGGACAGATGGAACAAGGACTGATAGATGATGGATGGATGGATGGATGCATCAACAGATGGATGGAAGGGAGAGCGACTAGCTGAATGAATGGACGGATGGATGGGTAGGTGAACAGATGATTATAAGGCTGGATGGATGGGTGGAAAGATAACAGATAGATGTGTGGATGGAAGGATAGTGGATGGGTGGATGAAGATTAATGGATGGATGGAAGGATAGTGGATATATGATGCATATACTAGACACTGGAGACCAGTGAAGAAATCACCCTCAGAAGGGACAGTTAGGCTGGACCCTGAAGGGTAAGCCAGAGTTTTCGGGCCTGAATGCCTGGAGACTGACTGGAGGGGTGGTGAGGCTGGAGCCTCAGGAAACCTATGGGAGGCCCCGGTCTGCACCGCGAGCCACATGGGGAGCACAGCACCGACGTGGATCAAGGCAGGCTCTGCGGAACCCTGGGGCAGAACGGTGGGCTGGAATCTCTGAGAGAGAGGGGCAGCCCTGCCTCCTGAGGCCCAGGGGACGACCTGCCATCCAGATGCTCCACACTGCTCCATTCACGTCCGTCACGGCACCAAGGCCAGTCGCAAGAACCCTACTCTCTGATCGGTCCCCTGGCTTTCTGTTGTTCCTGCTGAGGTCACACGTGCCAGCTCTGAGCACAGAGCCTGCCGTGGGAGTCCCCAGAAGATCTCGCTGGGTGAGGGTGTGCAAAACGGGGCCCACGGGCCAGCCGCCTCCTCCAGCACCCCCCAGGTGCCACCCCCGCTCGTGCCCCCAGGCCCCGGCTGGACACGGGGGTTACTCACCCAGAGGTAGCCCTGTGGGAGGGAGGTGCTGACAGCCGAGAAGCCCAGCAGAGGACAGCTGACGGGACTGTGGACCAGGGCCCCGAGCTGCAGAGACAGACGGCACACACAGGGGTGAACACCGAGGTGCCAGAGAGGCTGACATCTGACAGCATGCCCTGGGTCTGGACCATCCATCAGGGCTGTTAAACCAGGTTCCCGCATCCCCTTCAGGCCCCCAGCCAGGCCCCTGAGGGCAGGGCCAGGGAGGGGCAGGTTCCTCTCCGGCAGCCCCCATGCACTCACAGGGGACCTCAGCCCTCCTGGAACCTTCTGGAGCCTGAATGAAACTCTTTCCAAACTGAAGGCTTTGTTGAAAACCTCGAAGTGCACCCCTTGTATTTCACACGTGAGGAAGACGAGGTCCACAGAATTCAAGCAGCTGCCCGAGGCCACGGAGGCGGAGCGCACCATCACCTGTGGTCCCCATGTGCCCCAGAGCAGCACGGCAGAGGGGGTCCCTGGCTGGCAGAGCCCTCCTCGGCCGGCCCCGCCAGGACCAGAGGGCTGGTCCGCAGTCTGGGGGCTCCGTCTGTGCAGGGCTGTCACTGAGGACCGCTGGCTGCTCACTCATCAGCATCCACGGCCCCCAACCCCACGCCAGTGGCCCTCAGGCCTGTTCCTGAACTAAATCTGCCGTCCACAGCAGTGTGAGGGGAGGACCTGGCCCTTTCAAGGGCCTTGCTGGAAACTGCAGCCAGATCAAAGGCGGAGGCTGGCTGGGGAGCGTGGAGGTGCCCTCCCGGAGGCCACGGCCACCACGAGGCAGGCCTCTGAGCAGGCAGGTGCTGCCCTCTGCTGGCGCCTGTGGCCTGCTCACCCCAGNAGAGCCACAGAGGTCCCATGGACCATCACACTGCAGTTCCCCCTGAGACCCATCCTGTTGGGTCTAAATCCAGTGTGAGAGGTTGGGATAAGCCATTGCTCATCCAGATGATTCCCTCCTGGCTCCAGCCTGGACCTCCACTCTCCCAGCCAAAGGTGAGAAGGTACAGCTGGGAGACATTGTGGGCCTACGGGAGGATGTTTTTCAAGTTTGAGAAGCAGCAGAGCATGTCTGTAGCTATTAGAAATGAACAGTGGGCAGAAGGGATGATACAGCAGAGAGACAGAGGCAGAGACACAGGATGGCAGGAACAAATCCAAGAAACCAGTCACTGGTGCCTACAAGTCATGCCATCATTCTAGATGGAGAGCAGGCCAGCCGCGGGTTTAGAAGCAGATGGATCAGTAGGTATTTAATGGTGAGGAAAAAACAGCTCTGCCCTCTCCCCTGTGCTTCCATGACACATTGGACTGCCTTCTACACCAAGCTTACTGTTTACTGCCCTGCCCAGCACTGTTGAGAGAAGTGCAACTGCATGTCCTAGGGCCTGCATCATGCTACTGACTCCGTTACTGACAAAGGACGTGACTTATGATTAAGCCACTTAACCTCCCAGAGTCTCAAGGCTCTTGACTCTGAAATGAGGGATTTAAAGATGGTGTTGTCTCTTCAATACATGCTGCTTCTAGATCCACTGTGAGAACTGAAAGGGATAATAACCTTAAGGCTCCTGGCACAAAATAGTTATAAAATGAACATGATCTTAAAGATGAGCACATCCTCCCTGTCTGAAAATTATGAAGTAAAAATAACTATCATGTAGTTTCTAAAGTCCCAGATGCTACACTAATAAACACTTAAATTTATTTCTTTTTATCTTATATTAAAGAGATAAATTTATTTCTTTTTATCATATATTAAACTATGATTTTTAGTTATACTTTCTGAAATCAATACTAAGCTCACTTTACAGATGAGAACTGAAGCTCAGAAAGGTCAAGCAATTTGCCTGAGACCACATACAGCAGAAAGGGAAGTGGGAAATCTGGTAAAGCCAGAAACACCTGACTCAATCCACCACCCTTTAACACTGTGACATATGCCTTAGCGTGAGGCGCAGACCAAATAAACACGCACACGGGAAACCCTTCAGTTCAGTCGCTCAGTTGTGTCTGACTCTCTGTGATCCCATGGACTGCAGCACGCCAGGTTTCCCGGTACATCACCAACTCTCATCCACCCATTTTGCATTTGCTAAGGAAAACCTGAAAACCTTAGCAAATGCAAAATGTAATAAAAAATTAAGATGCTAACATGATAGGTTTGTGTCCATGTCTGGTAACCTATAATAGCCGTGAAGTCCACAGTGAATTGTTTAGGACCTGACATCACAAATGCTTAAGAAGTGGTTGTGAATGAATGAACCAACCAATATTTGAGGACAAAAGCATCTGATACACGCTGGTTTTTTAACAATGTCCACGTAGTCTTTTTTTTTTAAACAAACACTGAAGAGACTCTAATCTGTTTTCTCCTACCCATAGGCCACTGCCATCTCCTCCACAGAGCAAAGCCGCTTTGCCTGGCTTCCTTGTCGCACTTACCCACTTGTTCCTGTGGTTGACGTGGGCACCATTGGTTGCCAGGAAAAGAGCTGCTGCCTCATTTCCTGCTTCAGCTGCCCGCTGTAGTAAGCAATTTCCTAGGAGAAAATGGGCATATTCATTCCTCCATTTGCATAAAAATCAGGTCAAGTTCACACTGCAACACACCCTGCCTTCCCCACCACCTTTCACAGCTGACAAGCCCGCACCAGAGGTGGGTACCACTTAAGTCCACACAGGCCCTCTCTGTGTGTGGACCCACAGACTAAGATGAGCCTGGGTGGGGAGCAAACACTTGATCTAGAAGTCAGAAGACAGGCACTCCTTCCTGGATTTGCCACTAGCCACCGCCCAGGACCAGAGGGAAGTTATATCTCCTTACCCCGGTTGGTAAGAACATTTCTTAGCAGCAGTGCTACTGACTTCTTGGGCCAGCTAATTCTTTGCTGTGAGGAGCTATCCTGTACACGGTGTGATGCTGAGAAGTATCCCTGTCTTCTGCCCAAGAGATACCAGTAGCCCTCTCAACCTTACTGTGACAATCAAACTGCCAACAGGTGATGCCAAATGTTACTTAGACAGTGAGGGCTGGGAAGTCATCTCTGAGAACCTCTGGGGTAGATAACCATTCTGAAGACACTGGGAGCTGAAGTTCTATCAGAAAATGCTCCTTAAACACATGTTTTACTCCTATAGCCTTAAATATGTTTATGCTTGGCCTAGAAATGTTTTAGGTAGCACTGCTTTCTAAATAAAAATGTTAGAAAAAAAAAATCAATTTTTTTTCTTCCTTTTTCTCGAAGTGGTTTTAGTCCCAGAACACTGCTATCTCTTCCTATTAAAATTTATGCTCTTTTTGGATAAACTTGAAGTCTCATGTTCTACAGCTGTTATTTACAAGTCAAATTAAATTAAATACCAGTACTAAAAACAAGGTAAAGCAATGAGACAAAATACTGCTATGTTATTACATGTACGTGAAAATTGCAACAAGGGAAAAAATAATATTCCTGAACTTCTATTAATCCTCAAAGTATATAATGTAAAGTTGACAAAACCGGCAAGAAATGTTAATAATCTTGCCTGCACTACAGTGTGGACAAAAATAAATTAAATAAAATTCTGTGTGACAAAGAAGAAGTATGCATGAAGTATGTTACAACAGCTGTCACAAAGGAAAGCCATTGTTTTAACTGCAAACTGAACAGTTTTTTTTTCATGGAGCACCATTTTTACTTGAAAGAATGACAACTAATAAGCTAGGTTATTCAAAAATGAGCTATGGTTATTCAAAAATGTCTTTAAGACATTTTCTTAAAGTGAGCCTCTTTAAGAAATGGGATTCTAAATAAATGATCATTTTGAAGATTTGCACAACCCAGTAAAACAAGATTTTCCAAACCACTAAAGCACGATGTTACAAAATCATACAGGGAGAAAAGATCCATCCAAAGCACGTACAGACCATGGATTTTAATATGACAGAGTACAAGAAGTTCAGCTCTAAATCTAACCTGAAATGAGGAATATAGCTTCAGACTCCATACTGCAACTAACTTCAAAAAAATTATCCTTTGATAAATTCTGTTTGCTACAGTATCAAACATACACACATCCACAGTATCAAACATACACACAGTATCAAACATACATACATACATCCACAATTATCTGAAAAGGCTCTTAAAATATGCCTCGCTTTTCCCACTACTAAGTGTGTGATGGCATATTTTTTTAACCCAATGTATCTCAAAAGACTGAATATAGCTGCAGATATTAGAAACCAGGTCACTCTTTCAAATAAATTTTGTTTTGAAAGTTATTTTTCATAAAAAATGTTATACATTAACATAAAATGGTTTGTTAATTAATACATCTTTGAAAATATCTCAGTTTAAATTTCTAATATGGTAAATATCAAAGATATCCACTTAAACAAAAGCCCTTTGNATTTATAGTTTTTGGGGCGGGGCAACAAGTATTTTTATTGGAGAAAACTTATTCTGACCATGACCAGTTTACTGGTTCACAAAGGAGACATATCACTGAAACACTATTTAATCTTAGGCAAAAAATACGTACTACTAGATCAGCTGTATAAATTCATCCTGAGTCGGCAGTGACAAAGTGCTTTACTTTGACGTCAGACATTTAACAAAACCAAAGCAGAAATAAAATTATTTTAAAAATACCTTACTCTGGCAGCACAAGGGAAAAAAATCAGGGCCATGAGCTGTATATGTATATGGAGAGGGAGATGGGAAGGGGGATTGATTTCAACGAATTGGCTTTTGGGATTGTGGAGGCTGGCTAGACAAGTGTGGAATCTGCAGGCAGACCAGCAGGCAGAAACTGTCAGGTAGGAGCTGAAGCAGCAAATATGTGAATTTCTTCCCCTTTAAGGAATCCTCATTTTTGCTCATGGGGCCTTTTTAACTGATTGGGTGAGGTCTATCCAGATTATTGAGTATAATCTCCTTTATCTAAAAGCCAACTGGCTGTGCAAAATACCTTGACAGCAACACAGATTTGATTCGTGTTTAATCAGAAAACTGGGTCCTATAGTATAGCCAAGTTGGAACATAAAATTAACCATCACAGGAAGTTATGTGATTTCTTTAAGCCTTTTGTTTCTTCAGCCAGAAAAACTGAGATACTGATACTTACTTACCTCAAACATGAAAATATATGTAAAGCAGAACTTTAAATAAAGCTCAGAACATACTGCTAGACACAGTAGCAGCCCAGTTTATGGGGGGAAATGAGGCATTTGCAAGAGTTAAGAACATTAGGGTTTGGTTTGGATAAATATATATATTTTTCTTTCCTGAATACTTTTAAAATAAAGGCAAGGGGAATCAAACCAGTTCAAACTGGTAGTCACTGAAAAGTTTGTCACCTCCTACTTCAGAATCTCAGGCCCTTTACTCAGAAGTAAGCATTCTTGNTCAGCCCTCAGATTTCTTTGGAAGGAATGGTGCTAAAGCTGAAACTCCAGTACTTTGGCCACCTCATGCGAAGAGTTGACTCATTGGAAAAGACTCTGATGCTGGGAGGGATTGGGGGCAGGAGGGGAAGGGGACGTCAGAGGATGAGACGGCTGGATGGCATCATGGACTCGATGGACATGAGTCTGAGTGAACTCCGAAAGAAGGTAATGAACAGGGAGGCCTGGCGTGCTGCGATTCATGGGGACGCAAAGAGTCAGACACGACTGAACAACTGAACTGAACTGAACCCCCTTCTTCTCCATCTCAGAATCTCCCCTATATATCTCTGAGTCTTGGGTATTATCTTGCATTTTCCTGTGATCTCTCTGTTTGTGTCCCTCCTCTCTGGCTTCTTCATCTAGGTACATCTTCATCGATTCTGTTTCTGGAACCATGTGTGGTAACACAGTCTCGCATGCTCAAAAGTTTCACAGCAATGGCCTCCCAAATCGTAAGGTGAAAAGGAGGGGGAAGATGTAGGGCTGGGGATGTTCCTCTCAGTAAATCTATGCTAGTGCTCTCAAGGGGCCTGAAACAGCATTGCTTCAATGTTTCACTGAGTCTTTTATAACTACGATTCCTCCAGCCTTTACCTCTCTCTTCCTGGAGCTCAAAATCTACCCTAAAGGCTAGGAAAGAAAAAATTTAATCTCATCCCCTACACTGGCATCATATCTTTACTATCCAAGTTCTATTTCCTTCTTCTTACCCTCCCCCACCCCGCAAAAAGATATGACAATTTAATTCCTGCATATAGACCCTGTAGTGATCATCAGTCAACCAGTTTCACAAACAGCCTCACTCTATTTCCCCTATGTGTGTTTCTGTCGCTCTGTTGCATCTGGCTTTGTGAGCCCCTGGACTGTAGCCCTCCAGGCTCCTTTGTCCATGGGATTTCCCAGGCAAGAATCATGGAGTAGGTGGCCATGTCCTCCTCCAAGAGATCTTACCAACCCAGGGATCCCACACCACAGGCAGATTCTTTACCACTGAGCCACTGGGGAGGCCCTATTTGGGTTAAGTAATCTAAACAGAGTAGTTTAAGAAAGTCTGAGAAGGGAGAGCTTACTGAGACAAAAGTCAGAGAGAGAAACTTAACAGAAGAGATACGATTTTAACAGGATGTTGTGGGGTTTAAGTAAATGGAGAGATGGGAGGTATTCTAGGCCACTAATAAAGTGAAAATAGTGACATGAATTTGGCTTAACAAAGGCAAAGGTAAGATTCATTTCAGTAAGTCATTATGATTTTTCAGGGGTATCCAGTAGAAGAAATTAACCCACAGAAATCTCCTTTCACTGCCTTTTATTCTCAGAAAGAATGTCTATACTCCTGGGAATAATTTAGATTAAAAAAATAAAAAATATTCCCTTCTCATTCTCTTACAATTAGAATTATTTTTTTTTATTGGTTTAATTTTTAACCCAGATGACTCACGCCAGTTTTCTCTACAATACTAACTTCACTTTGCTTCACTTCACTTATGCCACGATTTTGTTTTCTGTTGCGTTTCTATGCCCTCCCTCAGGAAAACTTTTCTCTTTTTTCCTTACGAGCACCATCATAAGCTCCACATGGCTCTTTCCACCTCTCCGAAAACCTGTATGGAGTAGAAAATTTCCCCCCATTAGCTCTTCCTACCAACCTGTCTTGCTACTAGAGGTCTCAGTGGTAGCAGGACAAATAAGTCACCTGCTATTCACATTCAAGGCAGGTGGACCATATCTGGGAAGAAACATGTCTTTCCCCACATATTAGGGTACTTATACAAGCTAGATCTAGGCCACCGCAAACTCAGACCTGGCTTCCATCCTCAGGCTTTGATGCAATCATGACAGCCACCAAACAGTTTGAGGTCTATGCCACCTGAAGAGAGATGAAGGAAATGTTCCAGATTTCACATGCTAGCAAGGTAGTGTTCTAAATCCTTCAAGCTAGGCTTCAACAGTATGTGAACTGAGAACTTCCAGATATATAAGCTGGATTTAGAAAAGGCAGATGAACCAGAGATCAAATTGCCAACATCCATTGGATCACAGGGAATTCCAGAAAAAACTCTATTTTGGCTTCATTGACTACTTATTGACTACCTTTGACTGTGTGGATCACAACAAACGAATATTCTTAAAGAGATGGGAATACCAGACCACGTTTCCTGCCTCCTGAGAAACCTACATGAAGGTCAAAAAGCAACAATTAGAACTCGACATGAAACAATGGACTGGTTCAAAACTGGGAAAGGAATTCATCAAGGCTGTATATTGTCACAGTGCTTATCTAACATCTATACAGAGAGAATCATGTGAAATACCAGGCTGGATGAAGCACAAGCTGGAATCAAGATTGCTGGGAGAAATATCAACTACCTCAGCTATGCAGATGACATCACTCAAATGGCAGAAAATGAAGTGGAACTAAGGAGCTTCTTGATGAGGGTGAAAGAGGAGAGTGAAGAAGTTGTCTTAAAACTCAACATTCAAAAAACAAAGATCATGGCATCCCATCACTTCATGGCAAATGGAGAAAAAGTGGAAGTAGTGACAGATTTTATTTTCTCGGGCTCCAAAATCACTGTGAAAGGTGACTGCAGCCATGAAAAGAAAAGATGCTTGATCCTTGGAAGAAAAGCTATGACAAACTTAGACAGCATATTAAAAAGCAGATAATGATAACCCTATATGCAAGACAGCAAAAGAGACACAGATGTATAGAACAGTCTTTTGGACTCTGTGGGAGAGGGGGAGGATGGGATGATTTTAGAGAACAGCATTGAAACATGTATATTATCATATGTAAACTAGATTGCCAGTCCAGGTTCATTGCATGAGACAGGGTGCTCAGGGCTGGTGCACTGGGATGACCCTGAAGGATGGGATGGGGAGGGAGGTGGGAGGGGGGTTCAGGATGGGGAATACGTGTACACCCGTGGCTGATTCATGTCAATGTATGGCAAAACCACTACAATATTGTAAATTAAGTAGCTTCCAATTAAAATAAATAAATTAAAAAAAAATAAAAAGCAGAGATATCACTTTGCTGACAAAGGTCCATATAGTCAAAGCTATGGTTTTTCCAGTAGTCATGTACAGATGTGAGAGTTGGACCATAAAGAAGGCTGAGCACCAAAGAATTGATTCTTTCAAACTGGTCGTGAAAAAGACTCTTGAGAATCCCTTAGACAGCACGGAGATAAAATCAGTCAATCCCGAAGGAAATCAACCTTGAATATTCACTGTAAGGACTGATGCTGAAGCTCCAATGCTTTGTCCACCTGATGTGAACAGCCAACCCACTGGAAAAGACCCTGATGCTGAGGAAGATTGAGGGCAGGAGGAAAAGGGGGCAACAGAAGATGAGATGGCTGGTTGGCATCACTGACACAATGGGTGTGAGTTGGAGCAAACTCGGGGAGAGAGTGAAGGACAGGGAAGCCTGGCTCGCTGCAGTCCACAAGGTCACAGAGCGCTGGACATAGCAACTGAATACAGGTTATACAGATCAGATATTAATCCCAGGGATTATTTTACTGTGACTCATTTTATAAGTGTGGTTTGGTCTCAAAGGGACATATTTTAGAGTGCGTAGAGTTTACTAACAACTTAAATTTCTCTAGTCATTTAGCGTATCAAGTATTCTTGCTCCAAGAAAGTTACTTGTCTGTTAAGAATGCAAGCATTACAACTGGCTGATAAAACCTAACTGGAATTGGTTACAAAAGGTCATCTAAACAGATACATTTTAGGGTAGGGCTTTTTAAACTGCAAAATGTCTATAGATAGTAAAATAATCCTAGTGTGATACAGCAGCATTTCAAAAGTCTTGTTTAAGAGTCTATTTAATGTAAAAGAGATTAAATTAACTCATGCTGAAGAGGTGATTAAAAACACACTAATCTATCACTGAAAACTCAACAATAAGAACTTCAGTCTGTTACATTTCAATAGAGTTTTTTTTTGCAGTCCAAACACATTTGGATCAAAAAGGAAGTATGGTAATCTGTGACCGTCACAGTTGTTAGGGTACTGCTGGATCCTTTTTAAAGCTTCCAAAGAGTTTTTTTTGTTTGTTTTTTTTGTTTTTTTTTTTTCCAGTAAGTGCTGCTTGGAATAAAATGACACTAATCCTTGGGAAATGTTAACATTTTGTTGTTGCTGTGAGTGACTTATGTAATTAATTCAGCTAAAGCTATAAAATGTTGGTAGAAAAGGGAAGCATCATTTTCTGAAGGTCTACAATGTTGAGTGCTTTGCTGTGAAAAGTTTTAACTTTCACACTGGTTTTCAGCATGTGTGAGTGCATGCTAAGCTGCTTCGGTCATGTCCAACTCATAGGTAAGCAACCCTGTGGTCTGTAGCCTACCAGGCTCCTCTCTCCATGGGATTCTCCAGGCAAGAATACTGGAGTCGGTTGCCATGCCCTCCTCCAGGGGATCTTCCCAATCCAGGATCGAACCCACATTTCTTGCATTCTCGGGCGGATTCTTTAACACTGGAGCCACCTGGGAAGCCCTGATTTTCAACACATCCATTGTTATTTTGATTTTATAAACGTGAAACTAGGTAAAACGATTTACCCACTTATGCTCAGTGATCAATGTGTTTGTTTCAAACCTAGATCTCACATGCAAATTCTTTCCCAAATCAGAGCTTTTGCTTCTGTGTTTCACTGGTCTGAAATACTCCTCTTCCAGGTCTGGGCTCTCCTCCTGACCTCAGCCAGTGTTACCTACTTGGTGCCCCCTCCAAAGCCAGTTCCCCCTGCATCCCATACTCCAATGCCTAGTTCTACATCAGTACCTTGTCCTTCCTAAAAAACATACTTGTTTACTCGGTTGTCTGTTTAGTTGGTTAGTTTTTTGCTTAACACCTTCTCTAAAATGCCAACTCAATGAAAACAGGGAACCGTATCTGTCTAACTCCTTTGAGAGAGTGAAAGTTTAGCAAAGATTTGACATATAATAGACAATTCAGTAAATATCAGTTGATTAGATGACTCCCAACTTTTTTCACTCTCTATCTTTCATGGATCATTAATTACCGTGGAAAAAAACTGTTATCATTAATTCTCAAAATACTGTTAAACATAAAATAATAAGAACAAAATGTCCTGACTGGATATCTTATGGTCCTATGTCACGGTTTCCATAGAAACGTTTCTGGTTACTTATACCAACTGAAGATCAAGACGTTTCCACACCCCAGCAATAAAGCGAACAAGATAAACCCGAAATAACCAAGACAATCTCGGTAGAGCTATGTGTTTTATGAAGGGTTCAGAGTTCTGTATTCGTGGCACATTTTTTTATATTTTTCATGACAGAAGCTGGCAGAACTGCCTTTGTGTGTGCCATAAACATATGTGAAGTGACATTACGCTGTTCTTGGGCAACAGACATAAGCTAGGCATTGTTCTCTATCTGTGCATTCAAAGTACCATTAGGACACAATTTCTGTCCTAAAAGAACTCACAATTAAGTAAATTAGTTTATGTTGATGTTAGTTTTCATGTTTCTACCTACGAAATAAGGTACCTACATGTCAGAGATTCAGAGTTTGCAGTGTAGAAAGCAGAGGAAGGAGAAAACAGTAATAAGGTTACAAGTCTTTATTTTTTCTGTATTATTATTAGCTGTTGTGCAACACATGTGCATAGCTGACCTTAAGAAAGGATTTGATTTGTGAGAATTTGTCATTTATTTCTCACTGTTTCCCATTGCTGGTTGCCTAGTCATGGTCTAACTTTGCTTAAAGCCCAAGGGAAGTTAACAAAGCATATTTCATTTCTCACTCCATTAACAGGAAGGGAAAGCTATGGGAAAGTAAATATAACATTTGTTGCTAAAAGTACAAGTGATCATAAAACATGATCATACCCAGGTGGGAACTCCACAAACATGCATGGTCAAGTGTCGTTTTTAATTGCAGATGTAACTTAATTAGGTTTGCCCAACTTATGACAAATTTCACTGAAGCAGCTTATCCAATTTTACAGCATTCAAGTCCAGAAGAAGTGGTTTTTGTGTAACACTCTCTCATGTGTTATTCTATTCAATTCTTAAGTAAAAGAAGCAGATACTCATAGAAGCAAGCATAGACAGGGGTTTCAGTTGTTTACTTAATTTTGCAGTAACATCGGCATACTATTATAATTATAACCCAAGAATGCTGTCTCCAAATTTGAATATCATGAAGCAAAATTGGAATTTACTATGTACAGAGATGTATAGATTTGAACCAAAGCCTTAAAGAGATATTGCCCAATACTTCCTTTCCTCTCTTCATTTCTTTTCCTTCATTTTTATCTTTCTTCTATACATTAAAATATAATATAGTAGAATTTTTTTAATTTTTTTAACATATAGAAAAAGTGATAACCATTTTTAAAGTGAGAAATTCAAATCAGATTGCCCTAGTGTTCACTTTACAGACAACTCCAACTAGTACTTTGTTACACCCACTGGTGAATTGAAATCCTCTGTCCTGAATTACAAAGTTCTAAGGGTACTTGTGATTTTCTTTAACTTCCTGTAATACGCTGATAATCAAGTTGTGTGGAAGTTTCAGAGGTGATGTTAACAGCTGTGTAGGTCATACAAGACAACACACCCAACTAGCACCTGACTGAAATTTAAAACAGACACACACACTACCACTGAGATTATAAATAGACATGTTTCCTGCAGGTTTAAAGTAAAGGACTAGAGTATAAGGCCATCATACTAGAGTCAGCAGTCTTGGCTCCTTCAACAGGGAGAGCTAACAGGAGAGCCACCTCAAATTTTTGTAAAGACATGAGTTCTACAAAGCCACAGTCATCAAGACAGTATGGTACTGGCACAAAGACAGAAATATAGATCAATGGAACCAAATAGAAAGCCCAGAGATAAATCCACACACCTATGGACACCTTATCTTTGACAAAGGAGGCAAGAATATACAATGGAGAAACGACAATCTCTTTAACAAGTCGTGCTGGGAAAATTGGTCAACCACGTATAAAAGAATGAAACTAGAACACTGTCTAACATCATACACAAAAATAAACTCAAAATGGATTAAAGATCTAAATGTAAGATCAGAAACTATAAAATTCCTAGAGGAGAACATAGGCAAAACACTCTCCGACATACATCACAGCAGGATCCTCTATGACCCACTCCCAGAATACTGGAAATAAAAGCACAAATAAACAAATGGGACCTAATTAAACTTAAAAGCTTCTGTACAAAGTAATCTATAAGCAAGGTGAAAAGACAGCCTTCAGAATGGGAGAAAATAATAGCAAATGAAGCAACTGACAAACAACTAATCTCAAAAATATACAAGCAACTCCTGCAGCTCCAGAAAAATAAAAGACCCAATCAAAAAGTGGGCCAAAGAACTAAACAGACATTTCTCCAAAGAAGACATACAGATGGCTAACAAACACATGAAAAGATGCTCAACATCACTCATTATCAGAGAAATGCATCAAAACTACAATGAGGTACCATTTCACGCCAGTCAGAATGGCTGCGATCCAAAAGTCTACAAGCAATAAATGCTGGAGAGGGTGTGGAGAAAAGGGAACCCTCCTACACTGTTGGTGGGAATGCAAACTAGTACAGCCACTATGGAGAACAGTGTGGAGATTCCTTAAAAAACTGGAAATAGAACTGCCTTAAGACCCAGCAATCCCACTACTGGGCATACACACCAAGGAAACCAAAATTGAAAGAGACACGTGTATCCCAATGTTCATTGCAGCACTGTTTATAATAGCCAGGACATGGAAGCAACCTAGATGTCCACCAGCAGATGAATGGATAAGAAAGTGGTGGTACATATACACAATGGAGTATTACTCAGCCATTAAAAAGAATACACTTGAATCAGTTCTAATGAGGTGGATGAAACTGGAGCCTATTATAGAGAGTGAAGTAAGCCAGAAAGAAAAACACCAATACAGTATACTAACGCATATATATGGAATTTAGAAAGATGGTAACGATAACCCTGTATGCAAGACAGCAAAAGAGACACAGATGTATAAAACAGTCTTTGGGACTCTGTGGGAGAGGCAGAGGGTGGAATGATTTGAGAGAATGGCATTGAAACATATATAATATCATACGTGAAATGAATTGCCAGTTCAGGTTCGATGCAGGGTACAGGATGCTTGGGGCTGGTGCACTGGGATGACCCAGACGGATGGTTCAGGGAGGGAAGTGGGAGGAGGAGGTTCAGGATGGGGAACACGTGTATACCCATGGCGGATTCAAATTGATATATGGCAAAACCAATGCAATATTGTAAAGTAATTAGCCTCCAATTAAAATAAATAAATTTATATTTTTAAAAAGACATGAGTTCCCTACATATAATCATCTGTCTGTCTGTCCTCTTCTTTGCTCTTTCTCTTTTCTTTCCTGACTGAAGATATTTTCCATCCAATAAAAAAATTCAGCTTTTTTCTGTTTTGCTTTCCATAACTCAAGATTATTTAGCTAAAAAGCTATTACCCATTTAATTTTTATTTTCTTGCTGCTGCTACTGCTGCTGCTAAGTTGCTTCAGTCCTGTCCGACTCTGTGTGATCCCACAGACAGCATCCCACCAGTCTCCCCCGTCCCTGGGATTCTCCAGGCAAGAACACTAGAGTGGGTTGCCATTTCCTTCTCCAATGCGTGAAAGTGAAGTCGCTCAGTCGTGACTCTTCACGACCCCAAGGACTGCAGCCTACCAGGCTCCTCTACCCATGGGATTTTCCAGGCAAGAGTACTGGCGTGGGTTGCCATTGCCTTCTCTGTTATTTTCTTGTTAGTTTACTTTTAAAACATTTTATACTTAGAATTTTGTATCTATTTATTTTTACCCCCCAACTTTTTTTTCTGATCTCCATTCTTCATCTCTGATTTTATCAACCTCTACAGCCTTGTATGGCTGGTAAGAAGGTTCATATCCATTAGACTCTCATTTCCTTGTAAATCGTCTGTTTTCCTTACAGAAAGTTTTAGGGCTTTCATTCCTCATGTACTAAACTCTGTCTACCATGTAGCCATGTGTGTGTGTGTATGTGTGTGTGTGTGTGTGTGTGTGTGTGTTTTGAATACATCCTGCTGTGTGTGTGCGGTGTGTGTGTGTGTGTTTTGAATACATCTTGCTCAGGATTTGGGGTTTTTATTTCAGTAACCATATCTTTCTGTCTGGAAATTCTCTTTTCCTTCCCCTAAGTATCATATCTATTCTATTTTCTCCATCTGGCACTCATTTTGATAGATGCTGGAATATTTAATATCATCTATGTCTCAACTTTTCTCTTACATTTTTGCTTCTTTAACCCGTTTAGCTGTGTGCCATTTTATGTCATTTCTCACATTTTCAGCTCATTAATTTCTTCTTCACTTGATTTTGTGCTCTTCTGGAAGTAAAGAGATTTTAATGTTAATAATTCTACCATACTCCTTAAGTCTAATTTTTCCATTACTATTTATTCTTTATTGATATGTAACTGACATATAACATTATTGTTACCATTTACTCTTATTCTAGCAAATCCCTAATCATATTATTCAGCTGTGATAGCTTTGGTTATCACTCTTAGGACATATGTGACATTATTTTAGTTCCCTGAACTAGTATTTCTATTAAATATCCTTCCTTTTGAGTTTGCAACCTCCCTTTCATGTAACCAGTGGTCTTTGGGACCACTCTGACTGGTTCTTTGTCACCAGGGCATCTGCAGGAACTGAGGACAAGAGGTTTTCTTTTCTACTTGAGTTTTCACTTACACTTCTCTGACCTGAAGAAGGTATGTGATGTTCATAGTGGGAACTGGTTAGTGAGAATGGATGGTGGGAGGCAGAGACACAAAGCCTGCCGGCATGATTGCTCCACATCACATCCCTGAGTAACGGTCCTGGCAGATATCCTTCAGAACACATCTGCTCCTGGCTTCTGTTCCTGGCACCATGAAGAACACTCCTCCCAAATGAAATTATTCCATTAGTCCACATAAATCAACAGCTGGACCCTACACCAAAGCATATGACTTAAAAGTAACAAACCTGGATTTATGAGTGGTGGACATCAGAATGTAACTCTGCTCATGTGTCTGTGTGTATGAATGTACTATAAGTACATTGATACATTTGGCTATATATTTTAAAAATCCAAATTTTTAACAATGAGTCCTCCTAAAAAGAGGGAGTAGGTTTTGTTTTAATTTACTACTTGAATTTTTTATATACATATAGCATATATAAATTTTAAAAAAATATTAAAATTGAAAGAAATATAATTTTGCAACAAATACTATTTATCTAAATACTCAAATATTACAAATCAGTAAGAGCCTGCACCTGAACTGCTTCATTCTAGCCCCTGCTGGAATAAATTTCATATAATTACTTCTTGGTGTTATGCCACAGAATTTTATTAAAAGAAGCTACACAAAATTTTCACTGTGAAATTTATTTTACTTACCTTACAAATGCTGTTAAGAAAACAAGTCATTACATTTTAATCAGGTATTTTTAGTACCAGGAATATTATGCAGGTCTCCCGAGCAGAGGCTGTGTTTATATCTTAATAAGTTTGTGAATCTTGCAACTAATTACATTTGCTTCTTTCCATTGGTTGCTAGAAAAGCTCTGAGCCAAACAGCAAGCCCTCTTTAACCAAGTAGAATTCTGCAGCAAGCATTTGTTAAATTCTTTTCCCCTGTGCTTCACCTTGTTTTTCCAAAATATTTTCTCTTTACCTCAATTTCCCCACTTATTACTTGTTTTTATTTTGTGTATTTTTGTAAGTTGCCTGAAATCCTTTTCAAAACAAAGTAAGATATAAATAACTAAAATCATAAATATGCAAAGCAAACCATGCCAGAACTCTGACATTTCCATTTCTGACTTAAATATTACTAGTTTTACTCTGGCTTAATACCCATAATACTTTTGTTTCCCTTCCACAGCCCAGGGGAACCCAATTATTCTTAATATACTGTTGAGTCTCTAAGTATCCAAAGGTGTTTTGAAGGGAAGATTGGTCAACAAAGAAGAAAAATTTCACCATTTTCGATGGCTTCTTAAATAAGTTTCTTTGCGAAAACTGTACAAAGGGAAAGCTGTGTTTATCACATGTTTAAAAAAACAGTGTAGAGGTTTAGGTTGTCTTTTGCTATTTCTTGCCATATTCCATTAGTTAGATCCCAAACTAGATCATCATCCATTTAGTTACAAAATTTATTCGCTTTATGTTGTTGTTATTATGCAAATGTTATTTGCACTTATGTGCAAAAGGAGTTTAAAAAGCAAATCAGTAAAGAAGAACTAGAGGGGAGTTCCCTGGTGGCCTAACAGATAGGATTAGCCCTTTCACTGCCATGGCCTAGGTTCAGTCCCTGGTCAGGGCTCTAAGAGCCTGCTGCTACACAGCACAGTCAATTCAATTTTAAAAAAGGAACTTGACTTTTATCATCATTACTCTAAAAGAGAGAAAAATCTACAATATTCCTTCCATTCTCTTTCCTATTTCCAAATTCTGGCAAAACATGTCATGATAAAGCTGTTTTTATCACACTAGGCTAGCTAAGCCCACAAAACAACAAATAATAAAAGGCAGAACAGAAAACTTTGATAAAGCTAGAAATGGTATTAAACCGAAGCCATAAACTGTGAAGGCTATTTGCCAAATCCAGAGAGGATTTCACAGCTAACCTCTCCAGAGTTCCTGCAGGAAAAGGAGTTCTTAAAAAGTAAGTGACAGAGCCCAGGAAGCCTCATCAACAATTGTTTACTTGCTTTAATAAGTTCTACAGGAACCCAGTTCTACGCACATCAGTTCAGTTCAGTTCAGTTCAGTCACTTAGTCGTGTCCAACTCTTGAGACCCCATGAATCGCAGCACACCAGGCCTCCCTGTCCATCACCAACTCCTGGAGTTCACTCAGACTCACATCCATCGAGTCAGTGATGCCATCCAGCCATCTCATCCTCTGTCGTCCCCTTCTCCTCCTGCTCCCAATCCCTCCCAGCATCAGTCTTTTCCAGTGAGTCAACTCTTCCCATGAGGTGGCCAAAGCACTGGAGTTTCAGCTTTAGCGTCATTCCTTCCAAAGAAATCCCAGGGTTGATCTCCTTCAGAATGGACTGGTTGCATCTCCTTGAAGTCCAAGGGACTCTCGAGAGTCTTCTCCAACACCACAGTTCAAAAGCATCAATTCTTTGGCACTCNTAAAATATTGAAGATATTAGACTTTCTCCATTTTCACTAAAAAAATCCTTAGTATGGGCAGGTTTAGGTAAACTGGCTCTTGTGGTAGATATTTGTGACTTTTTTTGCCCACACCACACGCATGCCAGGAAATTCCCTCGTGACAGTTTTCTATACGTTACTCAGCAAGCTGGAGAAGACAGAACACCTGACTGTCCCCGGCTAGGTTTGACATCCTATACAGAGACTGGTTTCATGTGATATTGGAGTTTCATACGCATGTCATTAAATTTGTGGTCATGTGGCTGCCCTTGGGGCATCTTCCTTCTCCAGCCAACTTTTGGAATAAGTAGCCACAGTAAGTTGAAGGGAGAAAGAATAGCGGCCTGGGATGGCGGGGGGGCGGGGAAGCGTACCTGTTTGTCCAAACTGTGGGAAATAACTATTCATCTTAGAACACTAGGAGAGTTTGTAAGAATATTTTCCAAACATTCAAGGAACAGATTGTTGAGCTACTTTTTTGGCTTTTAGTACTAGAATGTATAGCTGATGTGATGGTATTTTGCTAACCAATGAAAGTATTCATACTAAAATAAAATTAATCTGCAAAAAAATTAACTGCTTTTAAACAGAGATGTAAGGTTAATGGATAAAAAGAAGATAGGGAACTTTATATATTCAATATGAGTAAAGTATTCATGTGTGAATACTTCACTACTTACACTCAGATATGATTCTATATTTGATAGTATCTTAACCTTATTTTTTAAAATAAAAATTATATGTCTTAGGTTAATTTTTATTCTATTTCTAGCTTCACCAGTTTCTCTGTTTTAATGAAATGCTTTTGATTTTTCCACTGAAAACTGAAGATATTTATTATTACTTTCAAGAACATCTATAAAAATATTAACACTGGATCTGCCATCTAATGACATGTCAATAAATTAATTTTCAGCTGTGTGGGGAAATAAGAATATCACATTTAATTGTGAACTTACCATTCAACTGCTTAACAATAGTCAGATAATTAGAATATGAGACACACTGAATGTAATTCTGGCTTTCTTTAATGGTTTAACGACTAATTCAGAACTTTGAAATGTCTTATCCTTGTGACCATTTTCATTCGTCATTCATTCCTAGGCACAGGACTAGGCACAAGAAATGAAAAGACAAATAGATGCACAGTCATGGACTCTGCCCTGCAGAAACTCATATCAAATAATAATAACTGGATAGATGAAAGAGCTGCACACTGAAGCTTTCCAGTTTTTAGCATGCTAGATATTGAAGAGTTCACAGTGCGTATCATTAACTTGAAACAAGACCATATTACTGCTGGTTTTATTTATGAAAAAAAAATTATTTTTGGCTGTGCTGAGTCTTCATTGCTGTGCCTGAGCTTTCTCTCGTTGCTGTGAGCGGGCTTCTCATCACCGTGGCTTCTCTTGTTGCAGAGCATGGGCTGTAGGGATCGAGGGCTTCAGTAGTTGTGGGAGCAGAGGGGCTCAGTGGCACCATGGCATGTGGGATCTTCCCAGACCAGGGATCAAACCGGTGTCCCTTGCATTGCAAGGCAAATTCTTAACCAGTGGACCACCAGAGAAACCCTCTTTTAGTTCTTTTAGTGGTCGTTTAGTTCTTAATTTACTTACTAGTGCCCATAATAGTCGATTTGAATTGATGTATCCAGTACGATTTCATGTAACTATATGAATGCTTATAAAAATCAAATTTAATAAAGTGTAACACCTTCTCCTTTATTAATCTTACAGCTCTGTTTAAAAGCCATTAATTTTTTTTCTGAGATGAGTTTTCATTTAGTCTGAATGCTTTTGTTGAGCATCAAAATTGTGTCATATGATTTATACCTTACGATTGCTCTGACATAAGTTTGGTACTTTTTTAATAGCACCTTAGTTCAGCTTATCAGTTGCAGTGGGACAGAATTATTTGTCTATTTCCCAAACCTGTTATTTCATGGTAGGAAGTATTACGTCATCTCTTTTCTCAGCTCAGAAAGCCCAAATTATCCAACTACAGAAAGACAGAAGCTTTTGATGTGTTCTTGGTATCTACTTTTTACCTCTGCTTAGATTTACTCCCTGCTGGCTCAGAGGTTAAAGCATCTGCCTGCAGTGCGGGAGACCTCAGTTCTATCCCTGGGTCGGGAAGATCCCCTGGAGAAGGAAATGGCAACCCACTCCAGTATTCTTGCCTGGAGAATCCCATGGACAGAGAAGCCTGGTGGGCTACAGTCCACGGGGTCCCAAAGAGTCAGACACCACTGAGCGAATAGTCTAGTCTAATCTATTCTAGATTTACTCCATGAAAAACACACCTGAAAGAGCTGAGAGAAGTGGAGACAGTGGCCCAGAAAATTTTGGAAATTCAGGTCCATTTTTATTCCCTCTTCAGACTNCCAAAGAGTCAGACACCACTGAGCGAATAGTCTAGTCTAATCTATTCTAGATTTACTCCATGAAAAACACACCTGAAAGAGCTGAGAGAAGTGGAGACAGTGGCCCAGAAAATTTTGGAAATTCAGGTCCATTTTTATTCCCTCTTCAGACTGTGCCTGGTGCTTAGAAGAGCAGATATGTTGTGGACCCACATTTAAGCAGGAGAGTGGACAGTCGTTGGAGAAATGCTCTACGCTGGAGTGACACATAAATCCCCTGAAGGCATCACCACACCAGAGCTTGGCTCTGGTAGAGGGACTGCTCCCAGGGGCTGTGCAGCCTTGGGGGAGGGTATGGGGTTTAACTCTTCATAATTCCTACCTACCTGCCCCACTCACTGCCCCTCCTCATGCAACCTCATTGTTGTATCCTGGCTGACTTCAAGACACCACTCAGTTGGGAATTCCCTGGTGCTCCAGTGCTTAGGATTTGGCGCTTTCACTGCCGGGGCCAGGGTTCAATCCCTGGTTAGGTAGCTAAGATCCCACATACCTTGCAGTGCGGCAAAAGCAAACAAACAAACAAAACAGACACCGCACGTTCCTGAAAACCAGACCCTGAGGGCCTATGAAAGGAAGACTGTGTCAGGACTGACCCTGAAATTGAGGCTGGACAAGGAAGACAGGGAGGATTGAATTTGGGTGAAGGACAATAACAGGTATTAAGAGAAATTGATTGATTATAGTTTGGGCTTCCCAGGGCCTCAGTGGTAAAAAATCTGCCTGCCAATGCACGGGATGCAGGTTCCTTCTCTGGGTCTGGAAGATCCCCTTTCCAATATTCCTGCCATGGAAAATCCCATGGACAGAGGAGCCTGGTGGGCTGTAGTCCATGGGGTAGCAAAATAGTTGGACATGACTGATTGACTAAACAACAACAACAATAATCCTACTGCAAGGATGGATTTGTATACTTTTAAGTGGATGGAAAAAAAGTCAAAAGAATAATAATTTGGAGGGAACTGAACATTATATGAAATGTTTTCAGATTTCAGTGCCCCTAAATAAAGTTTTATTAGAACACAGCCACATCCATTATTACATACAGTGAGTGGCTGCTCTTCCACTGAAAAGGCAGAATTGAGTTGTTGGAACTGACATTTATGACCTCATATATATGAGATCCTATGTTCCACAAAGTCTAGAATAGTCACTATTTGCCCTTTTACAGAAAAAGTTTACTGACCCCTGCTCTATGCTGTAAAACAATCCTTCATTTATTTATCCTTTGGGGGAAAAAAAAAAAACCTACATGCTGCATGACAAAGAACCCTCATCAAAAAATGAGTTTTAAAAAAATTTTATTTACTTATTTGACTGTACTGGGTCTTTAGTTTTGGTGTATGGGATCTTTAGCTGTGGCATGAGAACTCTCAGCTGAGGCGTGTGGGATCTAGTTGCCTGACCAGGGATCAAACCCAGCTCCGCTGCACTAGGAGTGTGGAGTCTTATCCACTGGAACACAGGGGAAGTCCCCCAAAATGAGATTCTAATTGTAGGAGGAACTATGGCACTGCCAAGAAAAGAGATTGGCAAATGGATAAGCTGTTCAGCTCAGTTCAGTTGCTCAGCTGTGTCCGACACTTTGTGACTCCATGGACTAAAGCACGCCAGGCCTCTCTGTCCATTGTCAACTCCTGGAGTTTACTCAAACTCATGTCCATTGAGTCGGCGATGCCATCCAACCATCTCATCCTCTGTTGTCCCCTTCTCCTCCCACCTTCAATCTTTTCCAGCATCAGGGTCTTTTCAAATGAGTCAGCTCTTCGTATCAGGTGGCCAAAGTATTGGAGTTTCAGCTTCAGCACTNTTGAAGGTGGGAGGAGAAGGGGATGACAGAGGATGAGATGGTTGAATGGCATCACCAACTCAATGGACAAGAGGTTTGAGAAAGCTTGGGGAGTTGGTGATGGACAGGGAAGCCTGCTGTGCTGCAGACCATGGCGTCACAAAGAGCTAGACACAACTGAGCAACTAAACTGAAGAGACTAGATCTTAAAAGTTCTCATCACAAAAAAAAATTCTGTTGCTATGTGTGGTGATGGATGTTATTAATAACAGACTTATTGTGGTGACCATTCTGCAATATATACAAATACTGAATCATTGTGCTTACATCTGAAACTAACATAATATTGTATGTCAATTATATCTCAATTTTAAAAAAATAATGAGTAAAGAAGAAACCCTCCCAGAAATATGCAGAAAATATTTCCTCAAAGGAGACACAATATTTAGAGAACAGAACGGAATTTAAACAAAAAAAGTTGAATAAAAGCATAAAAGAGGTTAAAGAACATATTACATCAACAAACCAATCATGCTATTATGTAAAATGACTGATCAGGGAACCAAAAGAAAACAAGTTCTTAGAAATTTTCAGTTATGATTACTAAAATTAAAAAACTTAGTAGGATATTTGAACAATACATTTGAGAGTTGCCTATAAAAATACAGTAAAATGGAAAAGATGGGCCTGAGGTGGATGAAGATGAGCAAGATATAAAAATTGAGAACTTAGAAAGAAATAGAATTCAAAAAGATCAAACCTAGAATAATAAAAATCACAGAAGGAGAAATCCAAGAAACAAAAATAAATTATTGAAGCAATAATTCAAGTGGAAAGCGAATGTGTCCATTGCTCAGCCATATCTGACTCTTTGCACCCCATGGACTATAGCTCTCCAGGTTCCAGTGTCCATGGAATTCTCCAGGCAAGAATACTGGAGTGGGTAGCTATTCTCTTCACCAAAGGATCTTACCAACCCAGGGATTGAACCCAGGTCTCCTGCATGGCAGGCAGATTCTTTTACTGCCTGAGCCATGAGAAAGCCCATAATAATTAAAGGGACTGACTGTCTCAATGGTAAAGTACATAAATCTATAGATGAAAGAAAATACTTACTGTCCATTCCAGTGGATTAAATAAATAAAAAAGGACTGCACACAGCAATGTAAACTTTTAGAACAAAGTCAGATTGGTATTAAATTTCTTATCACCAACACTGAGTGCTAGAAGATATTTTCAGATACAGGCTCAGAAGATTATGTACCATATTCCTTCTTTAGGGAGCTGTGACAATAAACTATAGCTAAATGAGAATAAACCAAAAATACGTTGACATGAATCCAGAAAAAATGAACAGAAGCCCATGAATCCAGAAAAACACAGAAGTGCTGAGATGACAGCTGTGTGGCAGGATTAGAGAGCAATAATTCTAGAGAGGAGCAGGGACATGGAGCCCCCTGGGGGAGGATTTGGGAGACAGGGGAACTTCATGACATCTTGAAGAGTTTTAGAAGAAAGTGAAGAGAATCAGTTTCAGTTTCTGATATGTGAAGAACTTAGAAGTTCTCTCTTTCACCCTCACAAGATAAAAGCTGTGTCAACTGCAAGTCTATGACTTTCCTTACATCCATCAGAGAATTGAGATAACGGTAAAACTACCACCTGGAATTCTAGAGAAACAGGTGACTATAAAGAATCACAGCTGAAGATCAGCTTACCTGGAGCAGAAGCCTCTGGAGCCTCTAAATTGTTCAGTTCAGTTCAGTTGCTCAGTCGTGTCTGACCCTTTGCGACCGCATGGACTGCAGCACACCAGACCTCCCCTGTCCATCACCAACACCCGAAGCTTGCTCAACTCATGTCCATCGAATCAGTGATGTCACCCAACCTTCTCATCCTCTTTCGACCCCTTCTCCTGACTTCAATCTGGCCCAGCATCAGGGTCTTTTCCAATGAGTCACTTCTTCCCATCGGGTGGCTAAAGTATTGGAGTTTCTGCTTCAGCATCAGTTCAGTTCAGTTCAGTTCAGTCGCGTCCAACTCTGCGACCCCATGAACCGCAGCATGCCAGGGTTCCCTGTCCATCACCAACTCCCAGAGTTCACTCAAACTCATCTTCATTGAGTCGGCAATGCCATCCAACCATCTCGTCCTCTGTCATCCCCTTCTTCTCCTGCCCCAAATCCCTCCCAGTATCAGGGTCTTCTCAAATGAGTCAGCTCTTCACATCAGGTGGCCAAAGTATTGGAGTTTCAGCTTCAATATCAGTCCTTCCAATGAACACCCACCAGGACTGATCTCCTTTAGGATAGACTGGTTGGATCTCCTTGCAGTCCAAGGGACTCTCAAGAGTCTTCTCCAACACCACAGTTCAAGAGCATCAATTCTTTGGTGCTCAGCTCTCTTAATAGTCCAACTCTCACATTCATATGTGACTACTGTAAAATCCATAGCTTTGACTACATGGACTTTGTAGGGAAAGTAATGTCTCTACTTTTTAATATGCTGTCTAGCTTTTCTCCCAAAGAAGATGCAACTTTTAATTTCATGGCTGCAGTCATCACCTGCAGTGATTTTGGAGCACCAAAAAATAAATCCTGTCACTGTATCCACTGTTCCCCCACTAAGTGATGGGAACAGATGCCATGATCTTTGTTTTCTCACTGTTGAGTTTTAAGCCAGTTTTTTCACTCTCCTCTTTCACTTTCATCAAGAGGCTTTTTTGTTCTTCTTTGCTTTCTACCATAAAGGTGGTGTCATCTGCATATCTGAGGTTATTGGTATTTCTCCTGGCAATCTGGATACCAGCCTGTGCTTCATCCAGCCAGGCATTCTGCATGATATACTCTGCATGTAAGTGACATGTAAGTGCAGGGTGACAATATACAACCTTGACGTTCTCGTTTTCAAATTTTGAACCAGTCCATTCTTCCATGTCTGGTTCAAACTGTTCCTTCTAGACCTGCATACAAATTTCTCAGGAGGGAGACAAGGTGGTCTGGTATCCCCTTCTGTTTTAAGGATTTTCCAAAGTTTGTTGTGAGCCACACAGTCAAAAACTTTAACATAGTCAATGAATCAGAAACAGATGTTTTTCTATGACCCAACAGATGATGGCAATTTGATCTCTGGTTCCTCTGCCATTTCTAAATCCAGCTTGAACCTCTAGAAGTTCATGGTTCATGTACTGTTGAAGCCTGGCTTGGAGAATTTTGAGCATTACTTTGCTCATGTGTGAGATGAGTACAATATTGTGATAGTTTGAACATTCTTTGACATTGCCTTTCTTTGGGATTGGAATGAAAACTGACCTTTTCCAGTCCTGTGGCCACTGTTGAGTTTTCAAATATGATGGCATATTGAGTGCAGCACTTTCACAGCATCATCTTTTAGGGTTTGAAATAGCTCAACTGGAATTCCATCACCTCCACTAGCTTTGTGCATAGTGATACTTCCTAAGGCCCACTTGACTTCACATTCTAGGATGTCTGGCTCTAGGTGAGTGATCACACCATCGTGGTTATCTGGGCCATGAAGATCTTTTCTGTATAGTTCTTCTGTGTATTCTTGCCACCTTTTCTTAATATCTTTTGCTTCCATTAGGTCCATACCGTTTCTGTCATTTATTGTGCCCATCTTTGCATGAAATGTTCCCTTGGTATCTGTAATTTTCTGGAAGAAATCTCTAGTCTTTCCCATTCTATTGTTTTCCTCTATTTATTTGCATTGATCACTGATGAAGTCTTTCTTATCTCTCCTTGCTATTCTTTGGAACTCTGCATTCAGATGGGTGTATTTTTCCTCTTCTCCTTTGCCTTTCGCTTCTCTTCTTTTCTCAGCTATTTGTAAGGCCGCCTCAGACAATCGTTTTGCTTTTCTGCATTTCTTTTTCTTTGGTATGGTCTTGATTCCTGCCTCCTGTACAATGCCATAAACTTCCATCCATAGTTCTTGAGGCACTCTCTTTCTCAGATATAATCCCTTGAATCTATTTGTCACTTCCACTGTATGATCAAAAGGGATTTGATTTAGGTCATACCTGAATGATCTAGTGGTTTTCCCTACTTTCTTCAATTTAAGTCTGAATTTTGCAATAACGGGTTCCTGATCTGAGCCACAGTCAGCTTCCGGTCTTGTTTTTGCTTACTATATAGAGCTTATCCATCTTTTGCTGCAAAGAATATAATCATTCTGACTTCAGTACTGACCATCTGGTGATGTCCATGTGTAGACTCATCTCTTGTGTTGTTGGAAGAGGGCATTTGCTAAGACCAGTGCATTCTCTTAGCAAATTTCTATTAGTCTTTGCCCTGCTTCATTTTGTACTCCAAGACCACACTTGCCCATTGCTCCAGGTATTTCTTGACTTCTTACTTTTGCATTCCAGTCCCCTACCATGAAAAGGACATCTTTTTTTGGTGTTATTTCTAGAAAGTCTTGTAGGTCATCATAGAACCATTCAACTTCAGCCTCTTTGGCATTAGTGGTTGGGGCATAGACTTGGATTACTGTGGTATTTGTAACTTGTTAAGAACACGTAAATGTCAATATTGATGAATTGCTAGAGGTCAAGTGTGGACTAACTTAGTTTTAAACACTCCCAAGGCCCAATCTTAGAAGAGCCACCACATTTTCATAAGTTTTATCTCCAGTCACTTGAAAAGGTTCTTATATTGAAAATCAAAGAAAAATCCCCTAATGTTTTGGGCAAGGAGAGGAAAATGTAGCCATTATGAAATACACCCAGAGCGTTCTTTATCCATGACAAAGTTCTGCCATCCAGGGGAAACTTCAGAGCCCTAGGAGATGTGAGGAAAAAGCAAATACTCAACTCCACTCCTCTTGGCCTCCCTGTCTCACAGAAAAGGAGCCGGGAAAAAAAAGCTCAGAAATGCTTCTAAGGGACTCAAGTCCATGTAGATGTAATCAAAATAATATAGAGCACTGCCCCTCTCCAAAAACTTGTCATTGCATCAACAGGTGAAAGTGAAAGTTGCACAGTAATCTCCAACTCTTTGGAAAAGGTCAGTTTTCATTCCAATCCCTAAGAAAGGCAGTGCCAAAGAATGCTCAAACTACCACACAATTGCACCCATCTCACACACTAGTAAAGGAATGCTCAAAATTCTCCAAGCCAGGCTTCAACAGTACGTGAACCTGAACTTCCAGAGGTTCAAGCTGGATTTAGAAAAGGCAGAGGAACCAGAGATCAAATTGCCAACATTTGCTGGATCATCACAAAAGCAAGGGAGTTCCAGAAATACAACTATTTCTGCTTTATTGACTACACCAAAGCCTTTGATGTGTGGATCACAATAAACTGTCGAAAATTCTTCAAGAGATGGAAATACCAGACCACCTTACCTGTCTCCTGAGAAATCTGTATGCAGGTCAGGAAACAACAGTTAGAACTGGACATGGAACAACAGACTGGTTCCAAATAGGGAAAGGCATACATTAAAGCTGTATATTGTCACCCTGCTTATTTATATGCAGAGTACATCATGAGAAATGCCAGGCTGGATGAAGCACAAGCTGGCTAGATGAAGCACAAGCTGGAATCCAGATCACTGGGAGAAATATCAATAACCTCAGATACACATATGACACCACCCTTATGGCAGAAAGTGAAGAAGAACTAAAGAGCCACTTGATGAAAGTGAAAGAGGAGAGTGAAAAGGCTAGCTTAAAACTCAAAATGCAGAAAACTTAGATCATGGCATCTGGTCCCATCACTTCATGGCAAATAGATGGAGAAACAGTGGAAACAGTGGCAGACTTTTAATTTTGCAGGCTCCAAAATCGCTGCAGATGGTGACTGCAGCTATGAAATTAAAAGATGCTTACTCCTTGGAAGGAAAGTTATGACCAACCTAGACAGCATATTTAAAAGCAGAGACATTACTGTGTCAACAAAGGTCCGTCTAGTCAAGGCTATGGTTTTCCCGTAGTCATGTGCGGATGTGAGAGTTGGACTGTAAAGAAAGCTGAGCGCCAAAGAGTTGATGCTCTTGACCTGTGGTGTTGGAGAAGACTCTTGACAGTCCCTTGAACAGCAAGGGGATCCAACCAGTCCATCCTCAAGGAAATCAGTCCTGAATATTCATTGGAAGGACTGATGCTGAAACTGAAACTCCAATACTTTGGCTACCTGATGGCAAGAGCTGACTTATTTGAAAATACCCTGATGCTGGGAAAGATTGAGGTTGGGAGGAGAAGGGGATGACAGAGGATGAGATGGTTGGATGGCATCACTGACTCAATGGACATGAGTTTGAGTAAACTCTGGGAGTTGGTGATGGACAAGGAGGCCTAGCATGCTGCAGTCCTTGGGGTCACAAAGAGTTGGACACAACTTAGTAACTGAACTAGACTGGACTATACATACAGTCCATGGAATTCTCCAGGTCAGAATACTAGAGTGGGTAGCCTTTGCCTTCTCCAGGGGATCTTCCCAACCCAGGGATCAAACCCAGGTCTCCCGCATTGCAGGCAGGTTCTTCACCAGCTAAGCTACAAGGGTAACAATTGCCCCTCTCCAAAAATTTGTCATTGCATCAACAGGACTTCAGTACAATAAAATGGAATTACAACTGCGAGAGTTGTAAGACACAGACTACATTTAAAAAGGAGTTCTTAGGGAAATCCAAAGAGAACTAGGTAGGGGGTGAGGGACAAAGAAATTAGAGGAAACTGAAACCTCTGGTACTTAGAGGTACAGAAAACATTGAACACAGTCAGCACCTAGCTAGATTAACAGAAAATCTAACACTAAATGCCTAATTACCCGTTTAGATCCTAATACTTGCTAGACCATGTCCAGTGTTCAACAAAAAATTACAAGGAATGCTAAGGCAAGAGAAAACAGTCTGAAGAGACTCAGCAGACATCAGAATATGGATCAGCTATTTTGGAATTATTAGATAGAGAATTTAAAGTAACTATGATTTATATGCTAAGGGCTCTAAAGATGAAAGTAGACAACATGTAAGAATAGTTAATAAAATCAGAGAGATAAAACCTCTAAGAAAACACTGGAAATCAAAAACACTATAAAAGAAATAACTCAACATTCAAAAAACTAAGATCATGGCATCTGGTCCCATCACTTCATGGGAAATAGATGGGGAAATAATGGAAACAAGTGACAGAATTCATTTTCTTAGGCTCCAAAATCACTGCAGATGGTGACTGTAGCCATGAAATTAAAAGACACTTGCTCCTTGAAATAAAAGCTATGACAAACCTAGATAGCATTTTTAAAAAGCAGAGACATTACTTTGCTGACAAAGGTCCGTCTAGTCAAAGTTATGGTTTTTCCAGTAGTCATGTATGGATGTGAGAGTTGGACAATAAAGAACGCTGAGCACTGAAGAATTAATGCTTTTGAACTGTGGTGTTGGACAAGACTCTTGAGAGTCCCTTGGACAACAAGGAGATCAAATCAGTCAATCTTAAAGGAAATCAACCCTGAATATTTACTGGAAGCACTCATGCTGAAGCTAATGCTCCAAAATTTTGGCCACCCGATATGAAGAGCCAACTCATTGGAAAAGACCCTGATGGAGGGCAAGATTGAAGGTCAGAGAAGGGGACGTCAGGGGATGAGATGGTTGGATGGCATCACTGATTCTGCACAGGAGTTTAAGCAAACTCCAGGGGATGGTGAAAGACACGGAAGCTTGGAGTGCTGCAGTCCACGGGGTCACAAAGAGTTGGACACAACTGAGAGACTGAAGAAGGAGAAGAACAAAAGAATGTCTTTGCTCATTAGGAGAATTGTGATAGAACCAGTCACCTAAAAGACATGGTAACAGAAGCTTCCCAAGCAGAAATACGCACATAAAAATGAATGGAAAAAGAAATAGAATAGTATATCCAGGAACTATGTGATAATTAACAAAAGATGTAAATTGTACATGATATGAAGGCTAGAAAACAAAACCAGAAATATTTGAAGTAATAATTACTGAGAATGTTCCCAAACTAATGGCATACACTAAAGATCACACACATGAAGCTCAGAGAACACCAAGCAGAATAAATACTCAAAAAAAAAAAAAAAAATCCTGCCAGGCATAACATATTCAAAGTATAAAAAGTCAAAGACAAAGAAAAACAAAAGAAATCTTGAAAGAAGACAGAGAACAAATATATTTTCCCTACAGAAGCCAAAGTACTAGTTATTCTTTTTTGTTGTTGTTGTTGTTGTTGTTATATTTTAGTTCAATAGTGGATCTTTTTATTTTTATTTATTTATTTTTTTTAATTTTTTTAATTTGACTTTACAATACTCTATTGGCTTTGCCATACATCGACATGAATCCACCACAGATGTACACAAGCTCCCAATCCTGAATCCCCCTCCCACCTCCCACCCCACAACGTCTCTCTGGATCATCCCCGTACACCAGCCCCAAGCATCCTGCATCCTGTATCAAACAGAGACTGGTGATTCGTTTCTTACATAATAGTATATATGCTTCAATGCCATTCTCCCAGATCATCCCGCCCTCTCCTACTCCCTCTGAGGCCAAAAGTCCATTCTCTATGTCTGTGTCCTTTTGTTGTCTCACATACAGGGTCATCATTACTATCTTTCTAAATTCCATATATATGTGTCAGTATGCTGTATTGGTGTTTTTCTTTCTGGCTTACTTCACTCTGTATAATAGGCTCCAGTTTCATCCATCTCATTAGAACTGATTCAAATTTATTCTTTTTAATGGCAGAGTAATACTCCATTGTGTATATATGCCACAGCTTGCTTATCCATTCATCTGTTGATGGACATCTAGGTTGTTTCCATGTCCTGGCTATTATAAACAGTGCTGCGATGAACATTGGGGTACATGTGTCTCTTTCAATTCTGGTTTCCTTGGTGTGTATGCCCAGCAGTGGGATTGCTGGGTCATAAGGCAGTTCTATTTGCAATTTTTTAAGGAATCTCCACACTGTTTTCCACAGTGGCTGTACTAGTTTACATTCCCACCAACAGTGTAAGAGGGTTCCCCTTTCTCCACACCCCCTCCAGCATTTATTGCTTGCAGACTTTTGGATCGCGGCCATTCTGACTGGTGTGAAATGGTACCTCATTGTGGTTTTGATTTGCATTTCTCTGATGATGAGTGATGTTGAGCATCTTTTCATGTGTTTGTTAGCCATCCGTATGTCTTCTTTGGAGAAATGTCTATTGAGTTCTTTGGCCCATTTTTTGATTGGGTCGTTTATTTTTCTGGAGTTGAGCTGTATAAGTTGCTTGTATATTTTTGAGATTAGTTGTTTGTCAGTTGCTTCATTTGCTATTGTTTTCTCCCATTCAGAAGGCTGTCTTTTCACCTTAAAAAATATGGAACACTTCATGAATTTGCGTATCATCCTGGTGTAGGGGCCATGCTAATCTTCTCTGTATTGTTCCAATTTTAGTACTAGTTATTCTTATAGATTTCCTTTCTTCAATAAATTCTCCTGTGAATTTCTGCATTTAGCTTACGAGGACTGGATGCTGAGAGGGAGGTCCACAGACTAGTGGAATATGCTATTACATTATCCTAATCATTCTCAATATACTGAGAAAGCAACAGGAAAATTCCTGTTGAAGGGTCACTGAACATATTTACAGTTATTAGGTAATTTTTTTTCTTATACTTGCCTTTACTCTCTTACATTTACCCCCATTTAGGCAGCAGCTGGAGTGTTCTATGTCTCCAGAAGAGGATAATGCAGAAGAATCTACAAGATTTTTTTTTTAAGTCAATTTTTTGGTTTTTGGTATTCAATGTAAAAGCCCAAGTATAAGGCAAAAAATTTATGAGAAGAAATGAACAGATAGAGCCATGCTGACAACCACAGAAATACAAAGAATGAAAAGGTAGGGACCAGTATAGAAAGACGACTATGATCCAGATGAAATGCCCCCAGTCCCTTAACACTATTCAGCCTCCCAGAACTCAGGGATAAGCAGGACAATGGGACTCCATGAAGAAATTAAATTCAGGTACAAAAGTTAAAGTGAGATATTTTCACAACCAGAGGTTTTTATTTGAAATTTGGATTCGGTATGTATTACTTAATTGATATAAGAAAGGTCTGGAAGGACACACAAGCCAAACAGTCAGCAGAGTTGATCTTAGGGAATTATCATAGGCAGTCAATAGAAGACATTAAGATCTTTTACTTTTCTCTTAGAAACTTTTATAATGTTCATATATTTTTAAATTAATCTATTATTCAATAGAGTTGCATTACTTTTATGAAAGTATAATTAACAATGAACAGAAAGAAAAAGTACATGTGAAGAAAATTATTTAAGGCAAATTTTGCTTGGCTCTCTGAGAATGACTAAAAATAAATAAAATAAAAATAAGATTCAACAGGAAAAGAGACCAGTGGAGAAGGCAAGAAAGAGATAAGGATGCATAGAGAGTCAGCAAATGGGAAAGAGAAACATCGACTTCTTGTACAAATAATTCAAGGGCAAGGGCTTCAAAAATAAATGTGTCTCTAGTCATCATATTACTAGAAACACATTGAAAAACCCTCCAAAAGGAAACAAACAGGTTAGCTAAGGAACTGCTAGCCAGTTATTCCTTATTGGCTAAGGAAAAACGACAAGTTGATATTTATACATGAGCTAACTGCGGATGGTGACTGCAGCCATGAAATTAAAAGACGCTTACTCCTTGGAAGAAAAGTTTTGACCAACCTAGATAGCATATTGAAAAGCAGAGACATTACTTTGCTGACTAAGGTCCATCTAGTCAAGGCTATGGTTTTTCCTGTGGTCATGTATGGATGTGAGAGTTGGACTGTGAAGAAGGCTTAGTGCCGAAGAATTGATGCTTTTGAACTGTGGTGTTGGAGAAGACTCTTGAGAGTCCCTTGGACTGCAAGGAGATCCAACCAGTCCATTCTGAAGGAGATCAGCCCTGGGATTTCTTTGGAGGTAATGATGCTGAAGCTGAAACTCCAGTACTTTGGCCACCTCATGCGAAGAGTTGACTCACTGGAAAAGACTCTAATGCTGGGAGGGATTGGGGGCAGGAGGAGAAGGGGACGACCGAGGATGAGATGGCTGGATGGCATCACTGACTCGATGGACGCGAGTCCGAGTGAACTCCGGGAGACGGTGATGGACAGGGAGGCCTGGGGTGCTGTGATTCATGGGGTCTCAAGAGTCGGCCACGACTGAGCGACTGAACTGACTGAACTCAAGAAGCCTTATGAAAGACGGTAGCCACCTCCTCCTGCAAATAAATGAATGTTTGTCAATTGGCAGAGAGATTAGGCTTAATTTTTTGCCTCTGTAATAACGAATTAAAACTAAAGTATCAACTAAAAGGAAGCAGCTTTATATTCTCTAGAATTTCCTTAACATTAGATACATTAATTAAAAAACAATCCTGAACAACAATGCTGAATATTCTGGGGAGTAAAGGGTCAGAAGAGTTCTGAACTGTTAATACTTCTGCTTTTTTTAGACTTGATAGCGAAAGTAGTAGCATGTATGCAGAAAGAAAACAGTTACAATCAATACCTTGCCTGAAAAGTGAAGGCGAGCCCAGCACAGAGGGGGAGCAATCTTCCATTTGCCAGGTAGTAAAGAAAGAGCTGCTTTTATCACGAGCTGTAACAAGCACAACTGTGACAAGCTTTGGGCAACCAGGGCAGCATGGCTACAGGCATCTAGGAGAAAAAATTCTTCAGAGAGGGTGTTCAAAGGATAGAAGGGTAAAGAGAGCTGAGAAATATGTGAAGATTAACCTGACCTGCTTTATAGCTTTGCCTCAGGGCAGACTCTCCACTCCAGTTATGACTTCCTTTTTTTCCTCCCCTTATTATCACATCTACCACAGAGCAAATATGAGCCTTAACTTGGAATGTCAGTCCTAAACATTTATTTATTAGCACAGCTCCCACGCATTAGAGGTCTGATGGCTAAGTGGTGTTCAGAATAGTTTGAAACTGAAGTCGCTCAGTCGTATCCGACTGTTTGCGACCCATGGACTGTAGCCCACCAAGCCTTTCCATCCATGGGATTCTCTAGGCAAGAATACTGGAGTGGGTTGCCATTTCATGATAATCAAATGTCAGCATTATTTTAGTATGGTAAAATAACAGTCCAAAAATAATCTACGTTCCAGATACTTGTAAGCAGTAAACACAAGAAAATGAGTACTTATAATTATCCTTAATTTAGGAAGGAATTCATAAATAACAGCTTGTTATTTGCAGGTCAAAATTGAAACAGCACATACTATTTAAAAATCTGGAGGTCGAAAATTAAATTGATGGACAGGAGAGACAGACTCAATACAAGTTAAACTGGTAATTGTTTCCTTATTAGGTGTTTGTAAGGAGCACTTCATAACTTAATAGCAAAGGTAGCAAAGGTCTTTATTAAAACAAGAAAGGCTCTTCACACCTACTTATTGTGAAATAAACTAATTCAAAGACTTGAAGTGTTTCCCTCAGAGTCAGAGGCAACATCAATGATCGCATAAGAAACATAAGACTAAGCAGTCATGGCTATTACTATACGGTTCTACATAATCTGTGCAACACATTCTCATTTGTTAACCCGTATAATCCTCGTAAGAAGTTTTCTGTCCTCACTCTCTTTCCTAAACACCCTCTTCAAATCAGAGGTGAAGAAACGAAGGTTTGCAGAAGTCAGTATCTTAGCCAATGCCAACAGTTCCAAGGAGCTAAAACAGAGTTCAACACAGGTGTGACCTCAAAGCCATAAGCATTCACCTTCGAACACTGCCTCCCTCTCTAAAATACTGGTTCTGCCATTAACAAGCTCTATGATGTCAGATAAATTGATTGACTTCTCTAGACCTTGGTCTCTTTCTGTGTAAAATTCCTTTACTGAATTACATGAATTCCAAGCCCTCTTTCTTATCTAACATTCATAATTCCTCTATTAAAAGCATATCATAAAGCTAGAAGTAAAGTATGTGATTTGCAGTGGTAAGTTTTTTAAATAATGGGTTCCCCTTGGAAATGTAAATGATACCTGAAGAACCAATAAGTAATTTTATTAAATCAATACTTATCAAGAGCTGACTGTACCAGGAGACCAGAATGATGCCTGTGATTGACATGGAGGATGCAATGATAAAGATAAAATAAAAATAATCATCATCTCTGTGCTCACAAGTTCAGAGATAACTGGAGGAAATGTGCAAGGAACAATTGCAGCACCATATGTTAGGGCATGAAACTGGGCATGATGAAACAGGCATATAGTAGAGAACAGAAAGTCAGGAGAAGCTCCAGCATGTTAAAATACAGCTTGAAGGGTGAGAGATTATCTAGGCAAATAAACAAGAAAGATGTTTGCTCTGTAGACAGAGCTGCAGAGAAACAAACAGTAGTAAACTAATACCCTAAAAGCTAAATTGCCTACTGTAACTATTCAACTTCCAAAATGTATCCATAATTGCCATTTAAGCCATAGGGGCTGATGTATAAGTCATCCTAAATATAAGTTTTTACTGTTGTGCAAAGTGATCTTCATAGCTATTAGGCAACATAAAAAGGCAACTGTGTCTGATTCCAAAGCATGAAGCCTGTGCTCTTTACCTCTAACATTGCTACCTTCCGGTACATTTTTTTTTTTCTTTGAAGGTGAGCTAAGCACAAACGACCCTGGTGTATAAACACATTTAAGGACACGGGGCAACCAAAGCAATATTGAGTAATTCAAGAAAAGGTACAAGAAGATATAAGCTCAGCTGAAGAACCAAATGTGAACCTGCTCTAAATCCATTTGGAAAGGTCTCCCTGCCATACCCCAGCCATGTACCAAAGGCATCTCAAGAACACAACTTTCTGCAAAACTGTAGAGTGGAATTGTCTTCCCTCTGAGGTTTAAGAGAGCAAGTCATCAAGCCCACAAAACTGTAAGAGTACAGATTCATTTTGTATAAGCAAGAGCAGAATTTCACTTGTGGTTTGGCAGTAAATGGTAATTTATGGATTTATATATTTTAACAATGTATTAACAGCCTATAATTTTTAAAGCAAAAAGGTTAAAAAGTTTGAGTTGTCACTGCTCATTTTCACATCTCAAGAAAGGAAGATTAATGACTCACACAACATTCACTCCTTAACTGCATGTGTGGCATACTGAGAGAAGGTAAATGCCTTCAGGTATGTGGATACTATACTTAGCAGGTGTCTTCCTGAACTTGACTGGCTTTGAAAAAGATACAGATCTGAGTCACACTCTCAATGATAACAAAAATAAAGAAACAATACTCCAGAGATTAAAGTCCCAAAAGAGAGCCCCTGGAATCACCTAGGAGCCCTCTTCCTCTAGGAGGAATCCTGAGCAGGAGACGGGCTACAGGAGGGACCCAGCTCAGCTTCTCATGGCTTCACCTTCTCCTCCCACCAGGGCCAAAGCCAGTTTCTCTCAGAGGATGCACAGATTCCCGAGCCTTCCCTTGGGAAACTGACTGTGGTAACTAGAAACAGATAGTTGAAATAGAAAACACAAGAATTCCCACCATTAAAAACAGAAATCATAAATACTCACACATTTGCTTTTTTTTGAACATGTCACTAAAAATACCAAACACTTTATTTTTAACCAGGGATTATATTCTATGTATATATTATGCTTCTGAAACTTTCTGCAGCATTCAGTGTTAGATATTTCTGGAAGCCCCAAAGTAACCAGTCAAGAATGTCTTCAAGATGTGAACTTAAGGTACAACTTAAAGTGATAGAATGAGGCCACTGACACTTCAGTTATACCCACCTGTCACTTCTGCAGCTGTTGCAGCTCCCAGTTCCACAGTAATCACATATAGATACAGTCCCCTTTCACTGGGCTTCCCAAACTTCTCCCCAAAATGTGTGAGTGTAGCTGACTTTTCCAAAGTTTGAAGCTATAAAAGTGATTTATGTCAGAACAAGTGTCTTAAAACCAGATATTAGACAACTGTGTTCTCTAAAGATTTTAGCAATCTTGCCACAAGAAACTGTTTACACCTCCTTAACTTGTTAAAGACTTTTTTTAAAAGACCTGATTTGCACTATGTTGCATGACTCCTTTCTCCAACTTCAGATTACTATTAACATCTTATGCAAAGTATTTTATCCAGCAATCTGTTTCACTTTAATAGTGTAAACCATGCCCTGATGTTCCCACCCAACCAAAGTGGACTACATAGCCATTTTTCTAGAGGAAAATTTTTCTTTCCTAAAGGAACTCTATGCTAGCTGTTTAAAAAAAAAAGAAGCTGAGAGAAGATTTTTTTCCCACTAAAGTAACATACTAATATTGTTAAATTTAATCAGTTTTGAGATGTTATCATGAACAACATTAATAAGGCAAATATAAGTTCTAACCTAAGGGGTGTTGTTAGTTCTATAAAACCCTTACTTCTATCGAGTGCCTTCTCTTTTCAATATTCTATTGTGGAAGAACAGTGATTACACAAATATGTAAACTCTGGAGGTTATAGCCCAAAATAGGTGACAGATCTTTTTTTTTTAGAACACATACACAAAACTTGTGGTAGATGATATGAAGAAAATGACTGAGTATGACAGTAAAGAGCAATTAGGGAGGGACTTCTCTGGTGCTCCAGTGGCTAAAATTCCACGCTCCCAGTGCAGATGCCCCAAGTTCAATCCCTAGTCAGGAAACCATAGTAGATTCCATATGCTGCAAGTAAGAGTTCACACGTCACAACTGAAAGATCCCACACATGCCAGCAAAGATCAAAGATCCCGTGTGATGCAACTAATACCCGTGCAGCCAAATAAGCAAATATTTAAGAAAAAAAAAAAAACCAAGAGCAGTTAGCGGGGCTTGCTTGGAGAGAATAGTCAGGAATACTGTCTCTAAGGAAGTGACATGGGGACTAAGCCCTATTAAATGGGAAGATGGTGGACCCCATCTGAAGACTCATTTTCCGAGTATCACTAGCAGGACAGGGCTCTGGAGAGGAAAAGGAGAAAAAGCAAGCAAGCCAGCCTGGCCGCCCACCAACACTCCTAGACATACAAGCACAGAGCTTTTGCTTCTTCTGCGTCCTCGCTTCACAACAATGAGCGATGACCTTGGCCCAGAGAAAAGTGTAACAGACCACCTACAATCCTACAACTCTGTGGACCGCCCACTAAGGAATAATTCACTTTTTGCCTCTTCTCTCTTAAGCAAGGGCTCCTTTTAAGTGTAAGTTTTAAATACTGCAGGGTGGTGACACTGCAGAACACATCCGCCAAGCCCTCAGGATACATTGGGGAACTGTAAATAGTGGTCCATCTGCAACTCATTTGCTGCCTCTTCAAAGAGGAAACTAATGACAAACTTTTGACTGATGGCTAGTTTGTTGTTGTGTTTTGTTTTTAATTCTTGCTTACTGGTAACAGAGTAACCCACAATGCTATACTTAGACAGGAGCCTGTGGCAGTTACTTGATAAAATATAGCAACCGACTTTGCAATAACAACCAAAATCACCATACAAAAGCCTTTAGAAAAACACATATGGACATGATGGTTTCTGGAAGAAACATTTTTATTCATGAGTTGGTGCAGTTCTGAATTGGATTTAAAGGAGTTCAAAGCTACTTCCCTTTCTATTCCAACTGATGAGTGACTTCTATAATGAACATCACTGAGGCATCTGAACTCTATAAGCAACCTGTCTTGCACCAAAAGTGAAGGTGCTAAGTTGCTTCTGTCATGTCTGACTCTTTGTGACCCCATGGACTGTAGCCCAATAGTCTCCTCTGTCCATGGGATTCTCCAGGCAAGAATACTGGAGTGGGTTGCTATTTCTTCCTCCAGAGGATCTTCCCAACCCAGGGATCGAACCCGTGTCTCTTATGTCTCCTGCATTGGCAGGTGGGTTCTTTACCACCAGCACTACCTGGAAGCCCCCCCCTCCCCCAGGTGAAGGTAGATATGGATATACAGAACAATTCTCTTACAGGGCCAATTTACCTTTTTGTTTGTTTCAATTAGAAACACTTGTCTCACCAAAACATCTTTATAAAAATGAGCAGGGGAAAGGAGATATAACTATAATGACAACCATGCAAATCTTGATGTCAGCACACCTGAAGAGAAGAGTCCACCAAGGCCAAGGAACTTTGGACTGTAGTCCTGTAGGCCTGTTAAAATAGTCATGGAACATAAGGGAGGAGCTCAAAGGCACTGGAGAAAACAAGATCGGGAAACTGTTACTTCTTCTAATGAAGCCCTCAACAACTCTAAGTCGTATTTTTGAATATGAGGTGGTATGTATATATGACCTGAAAAGCAAGTCAAATTCCACGTCTTTCTCTACCTGTCCTTGCCTGTAAAAGGGAAAAGCTGACATCTTTAAAAGTAGAGTCTGTCCTTAAGTGAGCATATCCACTCATAGATGAGATTCTTCCAGGTGTTATCTCCCAGACTGCCTGCTTGTGTGTGGTGTGTGCTAAGTAGCTTTAGTTGTGTCCAGCTCTTTGCAACCCTATGGACTGTAGCCCGCCAGGCTCCTCTGTCCATGAGATTCTCCAAGCAAGAATACTGGGGTGGGTTGCCATTTCCTTCTCCAGGGGAGCTTCCTGACCCAGGGATCGAATCTGTTTCCGATGTCTCCTGCACTGGCAGGCGAGTTCTTTACCATGAGTGCCACCTGGGCCCACAGGCTGCTTCATATTGTTATTACATATGTTTTGCTTGTTTGTTTTGGCCACATTGAGTAGCTTGTGGGATCTCAGTCCCTCAATCAGGGATCAAAACCATGCCCTCAAAAGGGAACTCACAGGATCCTAACCACTGGACAACAGGGAATTCCCAATTCTTACAGTTTATAACAAATATATCAATATCTTGGCTTGAAAATGTTTTCACAGTGACTACCAATAAGAAACCCATGCTGTTACTCAAGTGGCAATTAAGTCTAGCCTCTCAGTTCATACAAAACAGAGAGAATGAGGCTATTCAGGTAGAAAGAAGGAGAAACCTAGGGATCCTGAGAGGAGCATCACTAAAATTCTTTGACTCTGGGAATGTGCACTAAAACTTAGCAGGTCCTGGTGCAAGTGGGAAGCAGGGGACTGGCTAAGAGTATCACTCGCTCATAAGAGAAGGAGCCAAACAGCAGCTGAGACCCTCTGTAGAGTTGGCCCTCCAGCGTCAGTGCGGAGTGAAGCAACGGTCAGCCCTTCCAGAAAATCACAACCCTTATAGAGCTCTCGTTGCATTTTGATAAAGCAGAGGTTGTCCTTCAACCCTGGAGAGAGGAAGACCTAGTTTGGGTTGGAGTGGCAAGAGAGGGTCACCAACTAAGCCCAAGTAGGAGACACAACAGAGTCGGGAAATGCAACACTGAAGAAGACGAACTAATTCTAGCCTCAGTTCTGCTGCTTCCCTGCTGTGTGACCTGCAGCAGCATAACTCACTCTCAGTCTGCATTCCCCTGTCTGCCAGTGGGGCCTGATAGTGATACCCACCCTGTGGATGGTTTTTTTGTTTTTTTTAATAACTAAAAGAGTTAGTTCATGTAAAGTCATTCTTTTGAACACTACCTTCCAAAAAATAAGTCATTATTTGGGAGGTTTTTAGCATGTATCCAACACACAGCTGAGCAGTTTACATGAGTGATTATCTCACTTAACCCTCATACATATTTTAGGGTGTATACACATTTAGAAATCAAGAAACTGAGGCACAGAGAGGTAAGCTAATTTGTTAAGGACACACAATCAGCCGTCAGTCTGATCGCTGCTCTTGTGTTCTTAATCACGATGATGCAGTGATATAGCTAATTCTCAGGGTTGCTCCTTAGTAGCATTTCCGTGGTCAAAGGCCTCACTGGTTTGCTTTTCTTCAATAAACAGTAAATTGCACTGGGTACAAAAATAGTATTTTTAAATGAGATTCAAAACTCTTTTTCTTTCAACTGGGGGAAAGTAGCACATAGAATTTTTTCTGAAAAAGTTCTTTATCCAAAAGATTAGGCACCTTTAACGCGTATTATCTTGCTATAATATCGCAACAAATCTATAATGCAGGAGAGGGGATTAAGTCTTGGAGGTTTTAATAGCAACACCAGTAACCATTTACTGACATGCTATTCAAGCACTGCTTCAGGTATTTCAGGTCAAGTCTAATCCCTATGATAACATGAGGAAGTGTCCCTCACTTTCAGAAATACAAATATTATAACTTGTAAACAGCTCAGACTCTGAAGTGATGAAGCTGGGGTTCAAATTCAGGTCTTTGTCATCCTTCAAGCTGTACTTTTTCGGTTCAACAAAAGCACTGTCATAAATAGATGCCTCCCTACTCTTTCCTAATTGTGCCTTCCCTCTCCCTAACTCTATCATGGCCCAAGTTCCAGTCATGCTTGACTGAAGCATTAAAAATGCCTCTGGATTTACTTCCTTTAAATATACCCTCCACACTGCCACCAGAGTTACATAAGTGTCAATTTGACTATGAATGCTGTTCTCTGCATACTTCAAGTCTCTTCAAATACTTCAGCCTATGAAGCTCCCCAGAGCTAGCCCTGCTAGCTAGAAACCTAACACCTCATATTTTACTATTAATACAGGATTAATATAGGGTTCCCCCAACTCACCCTGTTGTTCATTCATCACTACCTTTATGCTCTCTAGGGCAGGAACCATCTTCTGACCAGTCATTACCTTCTCTCTACCCAAACCTGGCCACACATCTTCCTCCCTTAAGAAACATCCTAGACATCTCCTTCAGAAAACATGCCCACCCTTTATTCCTCAAGCCAAATAAGGAGAATCTCTTTCAAACTCACAGTACCCTATATATATTAATACTTCTCTCACATTATTTCAAAATATTCTGTGTACATCTGTATTTCTCTGGGGCTATATTTCATTGAGCTTTGTTTCTCTGATGTTTAGTAACAGTAGGAATTCAGTAAAGAATTTGCTGAAATAAACTGAATCAACTTGCCCAAGTATAATATTTAAGAAATAGAAGAAGCAGGAATTTAACTTGCTGTGTCCAGTGCTCTGTTACATCCAAAAATAAACACATCTAGGCAGTAAGGATTATACGACACAGTCTTTCTTGAAACAGAGATTACAATTATTGTCCTCTTGGCAGCAAATAACAAAGAAATATTTTAAGACAAACTGTAAACCTCTGGTATCAATATGTGGTAAATCCATGCTAACTTCTAGTGTTCAGTTCACCTCAGTTGCTCAGTCATGTCTGATTCTTTTCGACCCCATGGACTGCAGCATGCCAGCTTCCCTGTCCATCACCACCTCCTGGAATTTGCTCAAACTCTTCGAGTTGGTAATGCCTTTTCTAGTGTGGATCAGTGTATTTCTCAAATGTCTGTGATACAGCAGTAAAAGTTTGCATCTAAATGAAATATGTTCATACTAACAATGACCTTTAGTAATTGCATAATTACTGTACTGCCTGGTACTATTTATAGACATCCAGTTATGAAATACAGAGTCAGAAGCAAGGGAGGAAATAACAATCTTCCTTGATAGATTCTCAATAGAGATATAAAGACTTAAACAAAAACCCAAAACATTAAAGACCTTCCACAAAACAACCAATAAGTGTATCTTAAATGAATATTACCTTCTAACTTAGAATCAGGAAAATGAAGAATATTTTATCTACTACCTGTAAGAGGTAAACACATGTGAAATACTGGAAAAAATAATTTTAAGTCAACTCCTCGATTCTGATACTGTCTCCTTGCTGGATTTCAAATTAAAATACTTTCCCCACTGGAGGAAATGCCTCTCTGTACTTCACTGGATTCTCTCCTCTCCCTAGCTCTTACATGTGAGTGTAACTTGAATAAAGAATGAGCAAAGGACTTGAACAACTTTCAAAACAAAACAGACAAATTATGAACAGATGTGTGAAAACATGCTCGACATCACTAATCATTAGGGAAACACAACCAAAACCACAATGAGTTACCACTTCATACCCGTTAGGATGACTATTATCAAAAATACACACACAAAAAAATACCAAATGCCAGAGAGCATGTAGAAACATAGGCACCCTTGTACACTATTGGTAGAAATGTAAAGTGGTACAGGCACTAGGTAAATTGGTATGAAAGTGAAAGTAGCTCAGTCCTGTCTGACTCTTTGTGACCCCATGGACTATAGAGTCCATGGAATTCTCCAGGCCAGAATACTGGAGTGGGNTACACTATTGGTAGAAATGTAAAGTGGTACAGGCACTAGGTAAATTGGTATGAAAGTGAAAGTAGCTCAGTCCTGTCTGACTCTTTGTGACCCCATGGACTATAGAGTCCATGGAATTCTCCAGGCCAGAATACTGGAGTGGGTAACCTTTCCCTTCTCCAGGGGATCTTCCCAGCAAGTAAAGATCTTCTCCAGGGGATTGAACCCAGGTCTCCTGCATTTCACGCAGATTCTTTACCAACTGAGCTATCAGGGAAGGTAAAATGGTATAGAGGCTGCTAAAAAAATTAGAAATAGAACTACCATACGATCCAGCAATCTCACTTCTAGGTATATACTCAATTGAACTGAAATCAGGATCCTAAAAAGATACTTACATTCCCATGTTCTTGGCAGCATTATTCATAATAGCCAGGATGCAGAAGTAACCTAAGTATCTATGTGGGGGGTGCATTTGCTCATTTGCTTCAGTCATGTCCTACTCTTTGCAACCTCATGGACTATAGCCTGTCAGGGTCCTCTGTCCATGGGATTTTCCAGGCAAGAATACTGGAGTGGGTTGCTGTGCTCTCCTCCAGGGGATCTTCCTGGCCCAGGGATCGAACTCGCATCTTCTGAATTGCAGGTGGATTCCCTACTGCTGAGCCACAAGGAAAGCCCATTTTAAATGTCTATCAACAGATAAATGAATAAAGAAATATTATTCATCCTTAAAAATGGAGGAAATTCTGCCATATGCAACAACATGGATAAACCTGGAGAATATTATACTAATATTAGTTATATATTATTATAAGCTACACAGAGAAGGACAATTCATGGTTCCATTTACAAAAAGAGATCCAAAATAATTAAAGTAATTGAAGCAGAGAGTAGAATGGCAGCTGTTAGGGACTGGGAGGAGGCAGAAACAGAGTCGTTCAAGGGATATAAAGTTTCAGTTGTGCAGTGTGAGTAAGCTCTGGAGAACTGCTGTACAACATAGTGCCTGTAGTTAACAGTGCTGGATTGTGCCCTTAGAATTTCGTTACAATCTCATGTTAAGTGTCCTTAGCTAAATAAGCTTTTAAAAAAAGAATCACATTACTCCCAAGCTTGTGATTTTAACCCATTTGTCACTTTTCTTCTCCATTCTCTTACAAATGCCTTTTAGTCAACAAGAGGTGGACATATAAGAAGTACCTTAGCTTCAGCTTCCCAGGTGACTCAGTAGTTAAAAAAAAAAAATCTGCCTGCCAATGCAGGGGCCACAGGGGACACTGGCTCAATCCCTAGATCAGGAACTACAAAGCTTGTGGGCCACAACTACTGAATCCACATATTGCAGNTGTTGGCAAAATAATGTCTCTGCTTTTTAATATGCTGTCTAGGTTGGTCATAGCTTTTCTCCCAAGGAGAAAGCACCTTTTAATTTCATGGCTGCAGTCACCATTTGCAGTGATTTTGGAGCCCCCCAATATAAAGTCTGTCAGTGTTTCCACTGTTTCCCCATCTATTTGGCATGACGTGATGGGACTGGATGCCATGATCTTAGTTTTCTGAATGTTCAGTTTTAAGCCAACTTTTTTACTCTTTTCTTTCACTTTCACCAAGCGGCTCTTTAGTTTTTCTTTGCTTTCTGCTATAAGGGTGGTGTTATTTGCATATATGAGGTTATTGGTATTTCTCCTGGCAATCTTGATTCCAGTTTGTGCCTCATCCAGTCCAGCATTTCTCATTATGTACTCTGCATATAAATTAAATAAACATGTAGGTTAAAAATTATCTTTATTATCATGACATTATTCTTATCTTCCAAGGTTGTCTGCTACACAAACATCCTTCAAAACATAATCTTGGACAAAAGCTGTCACAGTTGTATAGAAACACCATGGATGATTAGCTGCCAAAAAGAAGTCTTTTACTCTTTGCCTTCAGATTCCTTTTTTTAAAGGACCCAGCTAAGATATACAATCATTTTTTGTTGTTGTTTAGTTATTCATTAGAGTCATTTGTTTTCTTCATTTCTAGGTATTTCCCAAATCTTCTTCTGCATCCTCACTTAACCATTTTTCACTTCTGGGAGCCTGATCCATAAGATCCTTTTACATCCAGGTGTGTTCAGCCAACGAGAGGCAGATCTTCAGGTCTGAGGGAGGGGATTTAGGTCAGGGTAATTTCTTCCCTGTCCCCTCTCTGCTGTGTCAATAGTGTTGGCTTCTTTCAGGTGGCAATTGGTCTAACGGTTAGTCTATAACGTTATCTTCTGTCACAGGACATAGAAAGCATTTAATTTTTTATTCAAACAAGGTGAGGAGTAATGGTAATAAGAATAAACTTACATGACATGGGCTTCCCTGGTAGCTCAGCTGGTAAAGAATCCACCTGCAATGTGGGAGACCTGGGTTTGATCCCTGGGTTGGGAATATCCCTGGAGAAGGAAACGGCTACCCACTCCAGTATTCTGGGCCTGGAGAATTCCATGGACTGTGTANTGGGCTTCCCTGGTAGCTCAGCTGGTAAAGAATCCACCTGCAATGTGGGAGACCTGGGTTTGATCCCTGGGTTGGGAATATCCCTGGAGAAGGAAACGGCTACCCACTCCAGTATTCTGGGCCTGGAGAATTCCATGGACTGTGTATTCACAGTCAGGGGTCACAAAAAGTCAGACAGGACTGAATGACTTTCACTTTATATGACATGGCTTAGAAAAAATAAATGTTAATTACTTTAGTTGATGATATATATATTAAGTCTAAAAGAAACCACATTAAAGTTTTATTTGAAATTTTTCCAATGTATTTTGAAGATTTTGATATTTCCAGGAAACATCCAATTGCATTGCTTAAAAAGCTTCCTTCTCCTTATTTTGGCTGTTCTTACTTGCTTTCAGATACCAAAAAATGATATCGAGACAATCAGAAAAGGATTTCCATTATTTAAGTATGTAGAAAAGATCATTTTTAAGCATTTAATATTTGTTAGTAAAGTTCTTTCCTTAACGGACTCTTTCATGGAAACCATGAATTCTTTGGAAATGGAAAAAGCAAAGTTGAGTAAATAAAAATTGATATTAGTTTCTTACCCTCTATACCACATATGTGAATTCACCTCATTTTTAAGTGGCAGAAATAGAAGTTTCTATCATTAGGCTTTATCCTTAAGAGACATATGTGCAAATTTAGGAAAGACTCAAAGCCCTGTAGGTTCACAGTTCTGTGATTAATCACTGCCAGAGGCTTCCCCTTTGTTAGATACCCAGAGAGGTTTACTCTTCAGGCAATACACTCAGGTAAGAAATAAGGTGAATGAGGAAATTTCATATTCTCTATAACGATAGACAGTGTTTTCTGACAGATCGATTTTAAGGGAAAACTTTATATGAAAATAAAGTATCAGAAAATGTATTGCTATAAGACCATTCACGCTCAGGTATCTTGGAAAGTCCTTCCATTCTCCCAGGTAGATGACCACTACACCCTGATATAATGCACTTCTAAACACTGGAAGGGAGGCTAAAAGCTTATGAAAAATCTTGAGTTATTAGGTTATTGATTCACAAAAGCTCAAAACTACCTCAGTAAAAGGATAAAATCTATTCTTATCTTCCTGCTGAAAAATAATGTTCTAAACTAAAAGTGGGGCATAACTGAATGTGGTAGGGGTTGTACACCTCTCTTACTGTCTCTTTCTTTTCCCTAGGTAATAAGAACATGCATTAGAGAAAAACAAAGAAAGCTCATTTTTCTGCCCAACTGAAATATTGAGCATTCAATGTATAGTTACTGGTTTTTAAAAATATAGGTGGATTTTAACTTAGTTGCTTTTATTTCATTGTGGAAATGTTTAGTGTATAAGTTAGCATGTTTCAGAGGTTCCAAGTATAGCATCTTAGTGTTTGAAATTAGAGTCCACATTCAAAACCTCAAAATCCCAATTAAGATATATTGTAATGGTACACCATTCAAAAACCTCTCAAATCCCTAACTAGGATATATTGCCACCAGGTGGCAGAGGAATGCCTTCATTTCTTGAACCAAGCTTACTGGAAAAATTAGTATTGCTATTTTTTATTTTTTTATTAAAATCTACACTCAATATTAAATAATGAAGACTAAGGTTAATCTGTTAATGGTTTTCAGCACTAGTTGACATAAATTGCTCTTCCTATCTTTATCTGTTTGGCATTTGGAGAGTCCTCAAGACCCTGATTTTAGAGGCTTCATAAAGTCAAAACATTTTCTCAATATTGCTAAGACATTACTTGCTCTTTTCATTCTCATTTTCTTTCAAGTGTACAGACAATAGAGTTTTCCACAGGCTACACAACATGAGATACAATTATCATTCTGATTGCTAAAGAAAGCTATTATTATTGTATGTTTGTATTTTAAGTTTACTCAGTTTTAATTTTTAATTTCCAATGTGGTAAATACTAATATTAGCTATAAAAATGAAAGTTCTTTGGGATCCTCAACAATTTTTTAAGAGTCAAAGGAGTCCTGATAATTTTTTAAAAATGAGAAATTTACTACTTTAATTACTTAATTAGCTCAATTGACTGTTCATATATTTTCCTCCTTTTTTTAACATTTTTTTATGTCTTTATTGAATTTGTTACAATATTGCTTCTGTTTTATGCTTTGGTTTCTTGGCTCTGAGACGTGTGGAATCTTAGCTTCCCAGCCAAGTAGTGAATCCTCATTTTCTGCACTGAGAGATGGAGCCTTAACCACTGGACAGTCGGGAAGTCCCNATTGAATTTGTTACAATATTGCTTCTGTTTTATGCTTTGGTTTCTTGGCTCTGAGACGTGTGGAATCTTAGCTTCCCAGCCAAGTAGTGAATCCTCATTTTCTGCACTGAGAGATGGAGCCTTAACCACTGGACAGTCGGGAAGTCCCTTTCCATCTCTTCTGAGGACAGGACTCATGCTTATTTTTGGACCCCTGAAAAACTAGCATTAACCATGTATCATAGAAACTCAATAAAGGTATGCTAAAAAACAAAATATTAATAACTAGGAGATGAGATTAAAATGAAACAGGTATTAATGGAGGATACAGTTTCAAAGTTTACTTATTAAAATTAAATAATGAAACATATAATTCAAATATAAATGTTCAGGTAAAATCTTACACCAAGTATCATTTGCTTCTTTTCTATTATTAGTAGAGACTGTTTTAAAGAATATATGTCTTTGCTTCAAAAACAAAGATTTTAAAAGACATTTTTCATATTTGTTAGAATTTACTTTCCTATATGTAACCTGAAAATGTCAAGTTTTGCTCCCATATTATCCCTAAGTTTCTTCCTAACATCTAGTTACAATAAAGTCCATTGATACCATATATCTTCTTCTTCAGATATCAGTTTCTCAGCAATTATTATTCTAAAATGCTAGTCTGTCACTTTTTTGAAAGTAAAATACAACAGCACCTTTATATGGTGAATATGACCTTGAAAATTGCCCTGAAAATTTGCATCTTTGATGCCAACTCATTTTTTTTAAGTTGGCATATTGCACCATGGAGCATCATATTCTGATAGTTTTTTAATCTATAAAAGTTATAGATTTTTACACAAAAATTTTAAATAAAACTATTACAATCACTTAGTTCTAATGAAAATATATCAGCAACCATCAAAATTGAACAGGAAGTCATGTTTAATTGTTCACAGAAGACACAAGAAGTATTTAAAGTATGTGAAAGATATTCTTATAACACAGCATCACAAGAAATTGGAAACTGATTGCTTAAAACAGTAATTACATGAGATATGAAGAATTTGCAGACTGAGAAGAGCCTTTTAAACACAGGCAAATACAACTTGCTTTGAGAAAAGTTAGGCAAAGCAGCAGCACAGTCTTACAGGAATGGACAGTCAAGCCCCTCCCAACTTTCAGAAGAGGACTGAGAGGAACACTTACTACTTCTGACAACTCTGGGTACAAAACTTGATTGAACTGGTTTTACTCAATTTCTGTATCTGAAATACTTAAAGGATTCTGCCTATCCTTTGTAAAATCCCAAGCTGAAACATCCATACTGACTGAATCCAAGCTATAGAATCATTATGAGTAGGCCAAAATCTTACAATGAATACTGTGTGTGTGACTCTTCCATTTTTCCCTGAATTCAAGCTAAGGAACAGGTTTCACATCTGATCTCAGGTAGGGGGCTAAGAAATTGCTTTAAAAGTCAATTTTTATTTAACAGTCCAGGGATTTTACTGTAAACAACTTCCTCTGCATTANGTGTGACTCTTCCATTTTTCCCTGAATTCAAGCTAAGGAACAGGTTTCACATCTGATCTCAGGTAGGGGGCTAAGAAATTGCTTTAAAAGTCAATTTTTATTTAACAGTCCAGGGATTTTACTGTAAACAACTTCCTCTGCATTACACACCATTTAAATCTAATAAAAGACTTCCTAGAACTGCTTTTTTTAAAAATCTCGAGTTGAAATAAGAACCAAGAATTCTTAGGTTAAGATTCACCATAAACAGTTCTGTAGCTTTTGAAGTTTGTTCTTAGTTGTATAGAAGTTAAACAGCTTCCCTCCTATCCTATAAGTTCAGTTCAGTTGCTCAGTCATGTCCGACTCTTTGTGACCCCATGGACTCCAGCACCCCACCCCAGGCCTCCATGTCTATCACCAACTCCCGGATTTTACTCAAATTCATGTCTACTGAGTCAGTGATGCCATCCAATCATCTCATCCTCTGTCGTCCCCTTTTCCTCCCACCTTCAATCTTTCCCAGCATCAGGTTCTTTTCAAATGAGTCAGTTCTTCACATCAGGTGGCCAAAGTATTGGAGTTTCAGCTTCAGCACCAGTCCTTCCAATGAATGTTTAGGACTGATTTCCTTTAGGATGGACTGGTTGGATCTCCCTGCAGTCCAAGGGACTCTCAAGAGTCTTCTCCAACACCACAGTTCAAAAGCATCAATATTTTGGTGTTCAGCTTTCTTTATAGTCCCTCACATCCATACATGACTACTGGAAAAATCATAGCTTTGACTAGATGGACCTTGGTTGGCAAAGTAATGTCTCTGCTTTTTAGCATGCTGTATATGTTGGTTATAGCTTTTCTTCCAAGGAGCAAGCATCTTTTAATTTCACAGCTGCAGTCACCATCTGCAGTGATTTTGGAGCCCCCAAAAATAAGATCTGTCACAGTTTCCATTATGTGCCCATCTATTTGCCATGAAGTGATGGGACCAGATGCCATAATCTAAATTTTCTGAATGTTAAGTTTCAAGCCAACTTTTTCACTCTCCTCTTTCATCAAGAGGGTCTTTAGTTCTTCTTTGCTTTTTGCCATTTTGGTGTCATTTGCTTATCTGAGGTTACGGGTATTTCTCCCAGCAATCTTGATTCCAGCTTGTGCTTCATCCAATCCAGCATTTCTCATGATGTACTCTGTATATAAGTTAAATAAGCAGGATGACAATATACAGCCTTGACATACTCATTTCCTGATTCGGAATCAGTCCATCGTTCCATGTCCAGTTCTCACTGTTGCTTCCTGACCTGCATAAAGATNATCCAGCATTTCTCATGATGTACTCTGTATATAAGTTAAATAAGCAGGATGACAATATAAAGCCTTGACATACTCATTTCCTGATTCGGAATCAGTCCATCGTTCCATGTCCAGTTCTCACTGTTGCTTCCTGACCTGCATAAAGATTTCTCAGGAGGAAAGTCAGGTGGTCTGGAATTTCCATCTCCTGAAGAATTTTCCAGATTTTGTTGTGATCCACACAGTCAAAGGCTTTGGCATAGTCAATAAAGCATAAGTATTTTTCTCGAACTCTCTTGCTTTATGGATGATCCAAAGATGTTGGTAACTTCATCTCTGATTTCTCTGCCTTTTCTAAATCCAGCTTGAGCATCTGGAAGTTCACTGTTCACACACTGTTGAAGACTGGCTTGGAGAATCTTGAGCATCACTTCACTAGTGTGCGAGATGAGTGCAACTGTGTGGTAGTTTGAGCATTCTTTGGCATTGCCTTTCTTTGGAATTGGAATGTAAACTGACCTTTTCCAGNTTGTGATCCACACAGTCAAAGGCTTTGGCATAGTCAATAAAGCATAAGTATTTTTCTCGAACTCTCTTGCTTTATGGATGATCCAAAGATGTTGGTAACTTCATCTCTGATTTCTCTGCCTTTTCTAAATCCAGCTTGAGCATCTGGAAGTTCACTGTTCACACACTGTTGAAGACTGGCTTGGAGAATCTTGAGCATCACTTCACTAGTGTGCGAGATGAGTGCAACTGTGTGGTAGTTTGAGCATTCTTTGGCATTGCCTTTCTTTGGAATTGGAATGTAAACTGACCTTTTCCAGTCCTGTGGCCACTTTTGAGTTTCCCATATTTCCTGGCATACTGAGCACAGCACTTTCACAGCATCATCTTTTAAGATCTGAAATAGATCAACTGGAATTCCATCACCTCCACTAGCTTTGTGCATAGTGATGCTTCCTAAGGCCCACCTGGCTTTGCATTCCAGGATGTCTGGCTCTAGGTGAGTGATCACACCATTGTGATTATCTGGGTCATGAAGATCTTTTTTTGTATAGTTCTTCTGTGTATTCTTGCCACCTCTTCTTAATTTCTTCTACTTCTGTTAGGTCCATACCTTTTCTGTCCTTTATTGTGCCCATCTTTGCATTCTCTTCTTGAAGATATCTCTGCTGCTGCTGCTAAGTCACTTCAGTAGTGTCCAACTCTGTGTGACCCCACAGACGGCAGCCCACCAGGCTCCCCTATCCCTGGGATTCTCCAGGCAATAACACTGGAGTGGGTTGCCATTTCCTTCTCCAATGCATGAAAGTGAAAAGTGAAAGGGAAGTCACTCAGTGGTGTCTGACTCTTTGCGACCCCATGGACTGCAGCCTACCAGACTCCTCCGTCCATGGGATTCTCCAGGCAAGAGTACTGGAGTGGGACGCCATCACCTTTTCCAGAAGATATCTCTAGTCTTTCCCTTTCTATTGTTTTCCTCTATTTCTTTGCATTGATCACTGAGGACAGCTTTCTTATCTCTCCTTGCTGTTCTTTGGAACTCTTCATTCAGATGAGTCTATCTTTCCTTTTCTCTTTTGCCTTTTGCTTTTCTTCTTTTCACAGTTATTTGTAAGACCTCCTCAGACAATTCTTTGCCTTTTTGCATTTTTTTTCTTGAGGATGGTTTTGATCCCTGCCTCCTGTACAATGGTAAAGCATCTGCCTACAGTGCAGGAGACCCAGGTTTGAGCCCTGGGTCAGGAAATTCCCCTGGAGAAGGAAATGGCAACCTACTCCAGTATTCTTGCCTGGAAAATCCCATGGACAGAGGAGCCCAGTAGGCTACAGTCCATGGGGTCACAAAGAGTCGGACACAACTGACCGACTTCACTTCCTATACAATGTCATGAATCTCTGTCCATAGTTCTCCAGGCACTCTATCAGATCTAATCCCTTGAATCTATTTGTCACTTAAATTGTATAATCATAAGGGATTTGATTTAGGTCATACCTGAAAGGTAGTGGTTTTACCTACTTTATTCATTTAAGTATGATTTGGCAATAAGTTCATGGTCTGAGCCACCGTCACCTCCTGGTCTTGTTTTTGCTGACTGTATAGAGCTTCCCCATCTTTGGCTGCAAAGAATATAATCAATCTGATTTTGGTATTGAGTATCTGGTGATGTCCACGTGTAGAGTCTTCTCTTGTGTTGTTTGAAGAGGGTGTTTGCTATGACCAGTGTGTTCTCTTGGCAAAACTCTATTAGCCTTTGCCCTGCTTCATTCTGTACTCCAAGGCTAAATTTGCCTGTTACTCCAGGTATTTCTTAAATTCCTACTTTTGCATTCCAGTCCCCTATAATGAAAAGGACATCTTTTGGGGGTGTTAGTTCTAGAAGGTCTTGTAGGTCTTCACAAAACCATCCAACTTCAGCTTCTTCAGCATTACTGGTCAGGGCATAGACTTAGATTACTGTGATATTGAATGGTTTGCCTTGGAAATGAGCAGAGATCATCCTGTCATTTTTCAGATTGCATCCAAGTACTTCATTTCTGACTCTTTTGTTGACTATGATGGATAGATACTCCATTTCTTCTAATGGACTCTTGCCCACGGTAGTTGATATAATGATCATCTGAGTTAAATTCACCCACTCCAGTCCATTTTAGTTCACTGATTCCTAAAATGTTGATGTTCACTCTTGCCATCTCCTGTTTGGCCACTTCCAATTTGCCTTGATTCATGGACTTAACATTCCAGGTTCCTATGCAATACAACTCTTTACAGCATCAGACTTTACTTCCATCACCAGTCACATCTACAGCTGGGTGGTGGTGTTGCTTTGGCTCTGTCTCTTCATTCTTTCTGGAGTTATTTCTCCACTGATCCCACCCTATATGTATGGTAAATTCTTGCTGCAACTTCTCACATGTAAGAAAGGGTGCCTCTATCTTTGTGGTACACAACTTTCAGTTTCTCTTTTTGTTCTGCCTATATGTGCTCTGTGTCATTAGCTCTATAATGGCTAATGCAGTCTTTCTGCTTGTTTTTGGAAACCACTCATCTTGTTACCTGTTCCTGTACTGCATAGTGAAGAAATATTACGGAAACTCTTGTATTTCTAGTGAGATTGTTTTCCTAAGAGTTTAACATAAAACAGAGTCTCACCAAACCCTACATATAATAAATAATGATTCCATGATGTTGCCTTATAAATTAAAAATCCCTTCTAACCACTGAAATTATTTTATGTTCATTGTAATGTGGACAACACTTAGCCTTTTTTCATCATGCTCCTTCACCTTCACAGTATGGAATTCGTGTCCCCAAAATGCACTTTTCATACATTTTTCTAACATACTCAGGCTTCCCAGGTAGAAGTGGTAAACAACCCACCTGCCATTGCCAGAGATGCAAGAGACACAGGGCTTGATCTCTGGGTCTGGAAGATTCCCTGGAGCAGGAAAAAGCAACTCACTCCAGTATTCTTGCCTGGAAAATTCCATGGACAGAGGAACCTGGAGGGCTATGGTCCATGGGGTCACAAAGAGTAGGACGTGACTAAGCGACCCAGCACAGAGCAGCGAGTTATAGGACAGATTAACTATCCAAACTAAAAGGGGTGAGAAGACACTCCACAAGGATAAGACAGCAAGCCACACGTAAATTAGACCAGAAAGTCAATTAACTGACTTGTTAACTGACTTCATAATATACTAATACATTCGTCTTTTTAGTACCGAGGTTCTTTAAGGAGAAGAAAATAAACCATTCCATAAACCAAAACAGTGGGTGAGTTCACTTAATACAAATGATGATGATGATAATCACAAGAAGGATGATAATCAGGATGGTTAACATAATTCAGGTACTTTTTATCAAAGAGGTAAGGTACATTACCTACATCTACAAATACAGAATTTTTTCTTTTCTTCATCTATTTCTAAGTTCATGAGTATGTCCACACATTTGTTTAAAAAAATAAATAATATGCTTACTACATGCAAGGTACTAGTCTAGTTAATAAATAAAAAATAAAAATAAATTATGTAAAATGATTTTTATAAAAGCACATTGACAGTGATGACATGTTATACAAATGCATTATGTTATTATTACTATTACAAAGACGTAAACGCTTTAACATAATAAAATCTGGTCCTCTTCTGGAGCCTAGATAGGATTAGTTGTATTCCAGGCAGATGCTGATCTGGAGTAAGGCTGCCAAAAGTGGGGCACTACCCTGAGTGGGCTAAAGCTAAATAATAACAAGAGAAAGAAATGCAAATAGAGGCCAGAATGAAATCTATGACCATTGGGACAGAAATACTCGATTATGGTCTAAAGAACAGATCTAATGGAAAACAGGCTAGAGTAATAGAAATAGGTTGGTACAGCATACTTCAGGTCTGGGATTGGATTTTTACCCTATTTACAACTTAGTAAATTCACCAGAAAGGATTTCACAAATATTGGTAGAGATACAGGATTTCTGAGTCAGGAATAAAAGGCTTGACTACATATAGCACAGGAAGCAGCATGAGCATCCATTTGCCTTGCTTTGCCAGCCTCACTAGAGCAACGTGGAGGAGGGCTCGGATGGACCCTTTAACATGCCACTGACCTTGGAGAAACCACCCTTTCACAGCAAGAGTTAAGGAATGCTACTCTGTTTCAGAGGAACATTACTTCATTCCTCAAGGTTATTCCGTGAAAATAAAACCCTAAGAAATGGCCCAGGTAAAGAGTCCTTGTGGCCTTGTATTTCTGATGTGTAGGAGCATGAGAAAGTCATGAAGTGTATCTCTCAACAGGTACTCCACATCAGACAAAAGTTCCAAATCTAAGACAGTACAAAGTGAAATGATGCTGGCAACCTGCCTATTTCTAGCACTGACTACTGGATTTCATGATGAATTAAATTAGCCATCTTTCAACCCAAATTGTTCTTAAAATAAAAACATTTTAAAAATCCACATCACAGATACTCTACTTAAATTGTGGTCATGTGGCTTGCCATTTTTCTTTAACTCTAATGTTTAGTTGGGACTCCTGGCTTAAACAATCCTGGTAGGATTAGATCATGTGTCCTCATTTTCCCAATGATAAGAATAATGTACAGAAATGTACAATCTTTAGCATGCATTAGAATCACCTGGTGGGTTTTTCATTCAGTAGGTCTAGGTTAGGACCTGAGAATTTGCAGTTTCAACAAGTTCCCTGATGCTGCTGCTGACACAGGTCTGGAACTACTCTTTAAGAACCACTGATTCAGAGGGACATCTCTCAGGCTTGTATGAATACTTGGAAGTCTTACTAAATGAAAATTCAGATTTAATAAACCTAGCATGGGTTCCCAAAGTCTGTATCTCCAACAAACCCAATGCTGCCAATAGTGTTGGTATTTGGCCCATATTGAGTAGCAAGGATGTGGGCTTCCAGTAAAAATATAAAATAAAAGATCCCATTCCAGACCAGAGTCAGACTCTGCAAGGAAAGACCTGGTTTACATGACCAAACACCCCAGGAGATTCTTCTCTAGACAAGGAATCTTTGTAATCTTGAATTTGAATGTAAATAAAAAGAATGTGATTGAATCTGAACTTTCCATTAACCTATATGCAATTGTAGATACATTTTATTTTGTAAATTATGTTCAACTAGCAAGTTCCGTCTAGTCAAGGCTATGGTTTTTCCTGTGGTCATGTATGGATGTAAAAGTTGGACTGTGAAGAAAGCTGAGCACCGAATAATTGATGCTTTTGAACTGTGNTCAAAAGCAGAGACATTACTTTGCTGACTAAGGTCTGTCTAGTCAAGGCTATGGTTTTTCCTGTGGTCATGTATGGATATGAGAATTGGACTGTGAAGAAGGCTGACCGCTGAAGAATTGATGCTTTTGAACTGTGGTGTTGGAGAAGACTCTTGAGAGTTCCTTGGACTGCAAGGAGATCCAACCAGTCCATTCTGAAGGAGATCAGCCCTGGGATTTCTTTGGAAGGAATGATGCTAAAGCTGAAACTCCAGTACTTTGGCCACTTCATGCGAAGAGTTGACTCATTAGAAAAGACTCTGATGCTGGGAGGGATTGGGTGAAGGAGGAGAAGGGGACAACAGAGTATGAGATGGCTGGATGGCATCACTGACTTGATGGACACGAGTCTGAGTGAACTCTGGGAGTTGGTGATGGACAGGGAGGCCTGGCGTGCTGTGATTCGTGGGTTAGCAAAGAGTCGGACATGACTGAGCGACTGAACTGAACTGAACCCTGTATGCAAGACAGCAAAATAGACACAGATGTGTAGAACAGTCTTTTGGACTCTGTGGGAGAGGGAGAGGGTGGGTTATATTGGGAGAATGGCATTGAAACATGTATAATATCATATATAAAATGAATCGTCAGTCCAAATAAAATATGTTATGTAACAAATCAATGCATGATACAGGATGCTTGGGGCTGATGCACTGAGATGACTCAGAGGGATGGTATGGGGAGGACAAGGAAGGGGGGTTCAGGATGGGGAACACGTGTATACCTGTGGCGGATTCATGTTGATGTATGGCAAAACAATGCAATATTGTAAAGTAATTAACCTCCAATTAAAATAAATAAATTTATATTAAAATAAAGAATAAACATGGTAATGGAGGGGGTGAAAAATACAATGAAGAGAAGCAGTTTTGGGTAGGGTGGGCAAGGAAGAACTGAGTAAAGGTAGTGTATAATATCTGAGCTGACTGAATTCTGCCAGATTCAGTTGCTCAATCATGTCCAACTTTTTGTAACCCCATGGACTATAACCCACCAGGCTCCTCTGTCCATGGAATTGTCCATGGCAAGAATACTGGAAAAGATTTCTGTTTCCTCATGCAGGGGATCTTCCTGATCCAGGAATTGAACCCATGTCTCTTGTACCTCCTGCATTGGCAAGCAGATTCTTTACCACTGTGCCAACTGGGAAGCCTGAGACCTGGATGACAAAGCAAAATATCCAGAGGAAAGTTCTCCAAGCCACAGAAATTTAGTTCAGTTCAGTCGCTCAGTCGTCTCCGACTCCTTGCGACCCCATGAATCGCAGCACGCCAGGCCTCCCTATTCATCACTGTCTCTCGGAGTTCACCCAGACTCAGGTCCATCGAGTCCGTGATGCCATCCAGCCATCTCATCCTCTGTCATCCCCTTCTCCTCCTGNAAGACTCTTGAGAGTCCCTTGGACTGCAAGGAGATCCAACCAGTCCATTCTGAAGGAGATCACTCCTGGCTGTTCTTTGGAAGGACTGATGCTAAAACCGAAACTCTAATACTTTGGCCACCTCATGTGAAGAGTTGACTCACTGGAAAAGACTCCGATGCTGGGACCGATTGGGAGCAGGAGGAGAAGGGACGGCAGAGGATGAGATGGTTAAATGGCATCACTGACTCAATGGGCATGAGTTTGGGTGAACTCCGGGAGTTGGTGATGGGCAGAGAGGCCTGGCGTGCCGCGATTCATGGGGTCACAAACAGTTGGACACGATTGAGCGACTGAACTGAGCAGTAACCCATGCCAGTATTCTTGCCTGGAGAATCTCATGGACAGGGGAGCCTGGCAGGCTATAGTCCATGTGGTCTCAAAAAGTCAGACACAACTGAAGCAACTTAGCACTCACACAGAGCAGTAACTTTTAAGTTCTAGCTGAAAGCTTGTGAAGGGCAGCAGAACATATGCCACTCCCAAAATATGCCACTTCGGCATAGAATTATTTGAGCTAAAAGTAACAGAGAAGTTCTCTGGCCCAACTCCCTTTGTCTAAAATCAGGATGTAAATTTTCTCTACTAGAAAGGAGAGCAATTAATCACTGGAGACAATTCTTGACCCTTATCTGCCTAGAGATGGCACCAGAGGAACATGCCTAGTAAACCTTGCTAAAACTAGCCTTAATCTACCCTTAGCTCCCCCATGTATTTCCCTTCCCACAATCAGCTGCCCCAAGAAGTTCAATGTCCTCTTCCTTCACCTTGTCACTTCTCTAAAAATGTATCCTTCTTTTGTTAAAATGTTATTTCAGCCGAAGTTCTAACCATTTCTTTAAGTTGCTCATTGCTGGGTGTTCCCATGTCAATAAATGTGCAATACACAGGCTAATGTAGCCCAGTTAGCACAGTTTCAGAAACATGAGGCTCTATATCAGCAGACCAGAATAGCTTCCACCCTGTTTCTCTCTATAAAGTAATTTAACATCTGTGAATAAATGCTTAAACACACCGAGTCAGCAATGCTAAAACACATTTATAAAACAAATACTCCTCTTTTAATATAAATCAGAACTTATATGTTTCATTGATGTTTACAAGTGCTTCTTAAAACACATGTCATTGAGTCCTAATATTTAGAAGAATACATGTTTAAAAGAAGGGATGAAAAGGAGAAACAGAAAAACTATCTATATTTTTACTATTCTTATGATATTTTTACCATGACTCCCCTAGTGTTCCCTTTTTAAATCTTTCTTTCTCATAATGTGTTCATAACTGTCAGTGAATAAAAAATATATATACATATTTTTTTCAAGCCTTTAATCTAAGAAGAAGCTGAAACAAGTTTAAAGTTCTTTGGAGTCAGTAGATAGGAATCAAATCATTTGTCTAATTATTCCTGATGAACTTCAGTATTAAATATATATCAACCATGCTTTACTCTCAAAAGGATTCATTTTATGCTTAACATCACAAATTTTTATTAAAGCAGATAGCAAAAGATTAGGTTCAGAATATGACTAAATAATGAAGCAGAGGTTATCAACTGAAATGTGTACTTTGAAATCTATAATTTTATCAAATGGCTGACATACATAAGTGTGAAACAAAATTTTTACATTTGCAGGATCTAGATGAAGAGCAATAAATCTGGGATTCCTGGCCATCCAGTGGTTAAGATTTCACACTTTAAATTCAGGTTACATGGATTTGATCCCTAGGCAGGGAAACTATAATCCTACCTGTCACGTGGTGTTGCCAGATTAAAAGAAAAAAATTCTGATGAAGGATCTCTACTGTTTGATGTGTTAACAACCAGTTTCTTCCTAGTTGTCATTAGTTCTCAGGTTCCTCTCTTTTTTCTAAGTATCTTACTTTCCAGACTTTCCATCATTTCCACATAGAGACTAAACACACTTCCTCATCCCGGGCCTCTTTCTGGAGCTTCAGACTCACATTCTTAGCTGCTTCAGTTCAGTTCAGTCGCTCATTGGTGTCCGACTCTCTGTGACCCAATGAATCGCAGCACGCCAGGCCTTCCTGTTCATCACCATCTCTCAGAGTTCACTCAGACTCATGTCCATCAAGACCTTGATGCCATCCAGCCATCTCATCCTCGGTCGTCCCCTTCTCCTCCTGCCCCTAATCCCTCCCAGCATCAGAGTCTTTTCCAATGAGTCAACTCTTCACATGAGGTGGCCAAAGTACTAGAGTTTCAGCTTTAGCATCATTCCTTCCAAAGAAATCCCAGGGCTGATCTCCTTCAGAATGGACTGGTTGGATCTCCTTGCAGTCCAAGGGACTCTCAAGAGTCTTCTCCAACACCACAGTTCAAAAGAATCAATTCTTCAGCACTCAGCCTTCTTCACAGTCCAACTCTCACACCCATACATGACCACAGGAAAAACCATAGCCTTGACTAGACGGACCTTAGTCAGCAGAGTAATGTCTCTGCTTTTCAATATACTATCTAGGTTGGTCATAATTTTTCTTCCAAGGAGTAAGCGTCTTCTAATTTCATGGCTGCAGTCACCATCTGCAGTGATTTTGGAGCCCCCAAAAATAAAATCTGACACTGTTTCCACTGTTTGCCCATCTATCTCCCATGAAGTGATGGGACCAGATGCCATGATCTTCGTTTTCTGAATGTTGAGCTTTAGGCCAACTTTTTCACTCTCCTCTTTCACTTTCATCAAGAGGCTTTTTAGTTTATTAGCTATAATGCCTGACCTCACCTATTTGAACCATAAATTCAACTCATCCTCAACCAGTTTAACAACTCTCTCCCTTAGAGAAGATCCTTCTCTGGTTTTCAGGTAATAGGAATTCTAGTTGTCCCCCCCCTCCCCCTATATCCTCAAGTTTATAATAACTGAGTCATTTTCAGCTCTTCTTTCTACTTTACTCCTTAAATTCTGGCAGTCTTCAAGTCATGTAGAGACTATCTCCAAAACATCCTTTGCATTCTCTCTCTTCGATCCCCACTTCCTCTGTGTTGTTTATACCTTTCTTGTTTTTAACTGGAGCTCTGTAACAGGGGACGGAGAGGAAGAGCGTCTTCTCCTGTCTACCCTGGCACTGCTGCCAGACCATTTCCTCTTACCCTCAGCTCTCATTCATCTTTTGGCTCTAAACCTTCAGTGGCTCCATCAAATTAGCAATCTTACCCTGGTATTTAAGATCCCTCTAAATATACAGGCCCGACATTTTTTTCCAGTCTTATTTCCTACTATTTTCCCTCATCTTCCACGTGTTCCAGTCAAACCTGGTGGCCTCTCCAATGACGACCTGTGCCTTCTTCCTTTAAAGGTTTTCTTTCCTTCCTGACACTTTCAGACAGCACAAAATGGTATAAAGAACATCTGTGAGCTTTGGAGTCACTGCATTCAAATCTCTACTCATTAGTTATGGAATTGTAGGAAAATTATTTAATTTTTCAAATCCTCTGTTTGTAATCTGTAAAATGTGCATAATTCCTACTTCACAGCTACCATTTGAGCTTTAAATGACATAATTAAGCAAAGGAACTGGAACTCAGTGCATATTACTGTCCCTACTTCCTTTCTTCATGTAGACAAATCTCATAAATAGCGTTCTTACTTCATTAAACTTTTTTTCATCTTCTAAACCTTCTATCTTTGTGCATTAAAATCACTTTCTGTGATTTAAACTTTTTTTCATCTTCTAAACCTATTTTTGTGCATTAATATCACTTTCCAAATTGCAAAACATCTTTGACGTCAATGATTTTGTTTTACTCATCTCAGGATCTCTGAGGCACCCTATATAGTGTCTTGAATCTAGCTCAATAAATATTTATAAAATTGAATTGAATTGAATATCTCTAATAACAAGAAAGATGCAGGAAAGATGTCCCTAAGTGATCCTGGATCTATGGAGACAATCTACTAATCAGTCACATACAAGATGAGACCACAGAAGAGACCAAACATTCAACTACAGAGAACAAGACTGCCTGCCTTCTCCCAGAATTCAACTTACGGGAGCAACAAAGTAAACCTCACGGCAACACCTTCAGAAGGGTGCAGATGAGTAATTATTCTGTCCCCTAATTTGAAGCATCTGTTGCCATTAGAAGGAAGTAGAATCCAAGAATCAGAAATTGAGGGAGTTAACAGGAAAGACCAACAACAGGTGATTTCACCAGCTGATGCCAAAAGTGAACTGAGACACCAACGTAGCAAACAAAATCAGCATTGACAGGACTGGATCCAATTACCAGGATAGATACTTCTTCAGGCTATTTGTTAGCATTCTTTAAAGTATCTCTCTTTGTTTTTCTTATATTTTGCTTTTACTCGATTTCATGTGGATGAATGTACTGCATGGTAGAAGGCCACTTACTGTATTGTTTTGGGCCCCAGATTCTTGTAAAGATGGCTTTGTAAAGCCATTTTTATCTCATCAGGTAGAACTTATTCATATACATCACACTCTTTCAGTTCAGTTGTTCAGTCATGTCTGACTCTTTGTGACCCCATGAACCGCAGCATACCAGGCCGCCCTGCCCATCACCAACTTCTAGAGTTCACCCAAACTCATGTCCATTGAGTCAGTGATGCCATCCAACCATCTCATCCTCTGTCGTCCCCTTCTCCTCCTGCCTTCAATCTTTCCCAGCATCAGGGTATTTTCAAATGAGTCAGCTCTTCGAATCAGGTGGCCAAAATATTGGAGTTTCAGCTTCAACAACACTCCTTCCAATGAACACCCAGGACTGATTTCCTTTAGAATGGACTGGTTGGATCTCCTTACAGTCCAAGGGACTCTCAAGAGTCTTCTCCAACACCACAGTTCAAAAGTATCAATTCTTTGGCACTCAGCTTTCATTATAGTCCAACTCTCACATCCATACATGACCACTGGANAGAATGGACTGGTTGGATCTCCTTACAGTCCAAGGGACTCTCAAGAGTCTTCTCCAACACCACAGTTCAAAAGTATCAATTCTTTGGCACTCAGCTTTCATTATAGTCCAACTCTCACATCCATACATGACCACTGGAAAAACCATAGCCTTGACTAGACGGACCTTTGTTGGCAAACTAATGTGTCAGGTTTTTAATATGCTGTCTATGTTGGTCATAACTTTCCCTCTAAGGAATAAGCGTCTTTTAATTTCATGGATGCAGTCACCATCTACAGTGATTTTGGAGCCCCCCAAAATAAAGTCAGCTGCTGTTTCCACTGTTTCCCTGTCTATTTGCCGTGAAGTGATGGGACTGAATGCCATGATCTTAGTTTTCTGAATGTTGAGCTTTAGATGCCTTAAAAAGTTTGCAAGTTCCCTCTTTCTTGGGATCAATTCAAAGGAAAATACTGTTACACATTTGCCTTTTGATGTAGAGAGATTACTCCATTTTTATCTACATACTGATTAATGTTATTTCAAGCAGTTTCAACTGATAACTATCAGGAAAAAAGCAACTAAGAGAAAAACAACAAGTGTATAGAAAACTTCTTAAAATTTATTTTGTAATTATTTCACCTTGGGAACTAAGTATACGAAAGTATCAAGTGTGCTCATAAACCCTTGAGAAAAAAAGTAACAACTCTGTGCTGAAGATAGCTGATCTGACTTCAAGAATGTCTTGGTTCCAATAGTTTTTAAACTTTGTTTCCCAATTGAGCCACAGTATTAGAAACCTAACTAGAAGAGTAAGTTTTGAGAGAAATGGAATTCCTTCTTTTAATGAAGCAGCCATGGAGCAGAGACCAGCCAGGAGTAGTAGGCCTTCACTCTTGATTATGGAAGCAAAGAAGGAACCACTAATGAAGAACTGAGGTCAAAGCCCCAGCAGCATCCATCCTACCTACTCAAGGACACAGCAGACCTACCTCACCCTTTTGGCTTTTGTTGCAACAGGGATCTTTGGCTAAGATGCAGCTACGAACATGAATACTGCATCACCATTTCTACCTATTTCAGTAAATTAAGCTTAATTCATGAAAATACCCTCCCTATGATCAGGGGTGCAAAATTAGGAAAACTGGTTCTCTTCTATTTTTCCTTCTTTTCATTGCACCAAATAAATCAACTGTATTAAAGAAAAGGAAAAAAAAAAAACTAATGGTAAGGATTCATTTAAATGAATTCATGAGGGAAAGAGTACCATAAACTTCCTACTTTAACTGCTCTAGCATATTCAGTGGCCATCTTTAAAAGTCCTTCACAGTATGCATAAGTGAGTTAATCTTGACTACAGCATTATCAGTTTTAATGTTTATTCTAAACAGTTTTACTGAAAGCTATTTTAAATATCTCCAGGTGGTGCTAGTGGTAAAGAACCTGCCTGTCATTGCAGGAGACGCAGGTTTGATCCCTAGGTCAGGAAGATCCTCTGAAGGATGAAATGGCAACCCACTCCAGTATTCCTGCCTGGAGAATCCCATGGACAGAGCAGCCTGGTAGGCTACAGTCCACATGGTCAAAAAGAATTGGACACAACTGTAGCAATTTAGCATGCAATATAAATTTAAAGAGTCATCTAGTTGGCAGTGTAAAGTATAAGTACTCCTGCGATATCAGGATTAAAAGTTACTACAGTGTCTAGAATGTTCTGGATCCAGTACCTATAATTGAGAGTATTTAAATCCATATTAAAAGTGACAGGAAGTTTAGTAAAATATGTTCAGTTTTCCCCAGACAAACGCTTCAAAATAGAATGGAAGATTTTTGACACCTAAAGGGAAAAGGAAATTTCTACTGTAGCCACATAATAGATACTTCTGCTTTATAGGTGCTTATTTTATTTTGTTTCTATGTGTTGAAAGTGCATTGTATTGTGAAATTATTATGGCTAAATGCTTTCTTTAAAAAAAAAAAAAACTCTCCTAAGGAGGACTAAGAAAAACTCCCAATGAGTGGGAAAAACTAAGAAATCCAAACAAGCAGATATTGAGTAGTAGCTGGTCTCAGGATCTGTCATGCTCTCTGTTCAGCAAGTAAGTGACAATACACAAATACAACAAATTTCGTTACCTGCCCATGCCTCCAGTGATTCCCACTTACTGTATGTAAAATTTGAAGTTCTACATATGACTTACCAAAAATATATATATAATTATGTTGCACTAACCAATTGTGTAATAATAATAATAGTTATAATGCAACATAATACAGAACATAAATATTATTGTTTCAAGCCTTATGGCCTAAGGGATTTTTAAAGTTCATATTCAACTTAACAGACACAAGATTTTTAAAATACAATAGGCTGATCACTAATATAATACTCGATAATGAAAAGTTAAAAGCTTTCCCACTAAAATACAGAAAAATACTAAGACACCCATTGCTACCACATCCCTTCAACACAGTATTCAAAGTCCTAGTCACGGCAACCAGACAAGGAGAAAATATAAACATAACCAAATTGGAAGGGAAAGGTAAAATTGCCACTCACTACATACAGACAACATGATACTAATGATAGAAAACTCTAAGTATTCCAAACCAAAACTTCTAGATTTAATAAATAAAGTCAGCAAAGTAGCAGGATATAAAATTAGCATTCAGAAATCAGTTGCATTCTATTATACTAACAATGAAATATTAGGAACTGTAAAAAAAAACAAAATTGCACACACGTGTGCGCACACACAAATACCCTAGGAATAAACCTGATCAAGAAGGTGAAAGGCTTTTATGCTGAGAACTATAAAACATTAATAAAGAAAATAAAAAGATTTCAATAAGTGGAAAGAGATCTCATGTTTTTAATTAGAAGAATTAATATTGTCAAAATGGCAATACTACCCAAACCAAAGGCAGAGGAACCAGAGATCAAATTGCCAACATTCGCTGGATCATGGAAAAAGCAAGAGAGTTCCAGAAACACATCTATTTCTGCTTTATTGACTATGCCAAAGCCTTTGACTGTGCGAATCACAATAAACTGTGGAAAATTCTGAAAGAGATGGGAATACCAGACCACCTAACCTGCCTCTTGAGAAATCTGTATGCAGGTTAGGAAGCAACAGTTAGAACTGGACATGGAACAACAGACTGGTTCCAAATAGGAAAAGGAGTACGTCAAGGCTACATATTGTCNCTGTGACTTTGTAGTAGAGTCTGAAGTCAGGCTGTAAGTCTGAATTTGAACTGTGAATTTTAAGTCATTATAAGTGAAGTCGCTCAGTCGTGTCTGACTCTTTGCGACCCCATGGACTGTAGCCTACCAGGCTCCTCTGTCCATGGGATTTTCCAGGCACTGTTACTGGAGTGGATCGCCATTTCCTTCTCCAGAGGATCTTCCCGACCCAGGGATCGAACCCAGGTCTCCTTCATTGTAGACAGATGCTTTACCGTCTGATCCACCAGGAAAGTTATAATTAATTCATCATAACTAGGCTCAAATACATCTTTATTAATCACTACAGAAACCATTAAAATCATATTTTTGCCATTGAAAAATAAGTTTGCTTATTCCTGTAGTATAAAAATCCATGCTTTGGGATTCAATGAACACTTGGAAAGCATGTTCTGTCTCCTGCTGCTTATGGAAGCATTTTCCCTGCAAAATTTGTTGAGATGCTTGAAGACATGGTTAGTCAGTTGGTGAGAGGTCAGATGACTATGGCAAATGAAGCTAAACTTCATAGCCCAATTCATTTAACTTTTGAAGCTTTGGTTGTACGACATACAGCCAAGCACTCTCTTGAAGAAGAATTTGGCCATTTCTCTTGATCAACATCGGCTGCAGGCACTGCATTTTTTGGTGCATCTCATCAATTTTCTGAGTATACTTCTCAGATGTAATGGTTTTGTCTGGATTCAGAAAGATGTAGTGGATCAGAAGGGCAGCAGATCACCAAACAGTGACCATGATCCTTTTTGGTGCAAGTTTGGCTTTGGGTAGTGCTTTGGAGCTTCTTCTTGGTCCAACCACTGAGCTGGTCATCCCTGGTTGTCATACAAAATCCACTTTTCATCACACATCATAATCCAACTGAGAAATGGTTCACTGTCATCACACAGAATAAAATATGATGACACTTCAAAATGACAACTTTTTTATTTACAGTCAACTCATAAGGCCCCCACTTATCGAGTTTTTTCACCTTTCCAATTTGCTTCAAATGCAGAATCATGGTAGAATGGTCAACACTGAGTTCTTTAGCAACTTTTCATGTAGTTGTAAAAGGATCAGCTTCAGTGATCAACTGTCAACTTCCAATGGCCAACCACTATCCTCCTCATCTTCAAGGCTCTCGTCTCCTTTGCAAAACTTCTTGAACCACCACTGCACTGTATGCTCCTTAGCAGTTCCTGGGCCAAACGCATTGTTGATGTTGTGAGTTGTCACTGCTGCTTTACACTCCATTTTTAACTCGAATAAAAAATTGCTTGAATTTGCATTTTCTCTAACATAATTTCCTTAGTCTAAAATAAACAGTAAGTAATAAGTCATTAGCAACAAAATATAAAGTGAGAAATGCACATTAAAATGATGTATAACAGGGGGGTGGTCCTAAGATAGCAGAGGAACAGGACAGGGAGACCACTTTCTCCCCGACAAATTCATGGAAAGAACATTTGAACGCTGAGCAAACTCCGCAAAACAACTTCTAAACGCTGGCAGAGGACATCAGGCAGCCAGAAAAGCAGCCCATTATCTTCGAAAGGAGGTAGGACAAAATATAAAAGATAAAAAGAGAGACAAAAGAACTAGGGACGGAGATCTGTCCTGGGAAGGGAGACTTAATAGAGGAGAAGTTTCCAAACACCAGGAAACCCTCTCACCGGTGGGTCTGGGGGAAGTTTTCGAACCTCGGAGGGCAACATAACCAGGAGGAAAAATAAATAAAACCCACAGATTACATGCCTAACGGCAACTCCCAGCAGACAAGTATCCCAGACGCTCACATCTGCCACCAGCAAGCAGGGGCTGAATGAAGGGGAGCTGCAGCATTGCTTAGGAACAGGCCTGAATGCCCTGAGGGCAATCTGAGGGAGCTAACATGAGATAGTAACCGAGACTGTGGGACAGCCAGAGAGAGAGAAAAAAAGAGAGAGAGAGAGAGAGAACTATCCCGTGAAAAGCTCTAACCTAAGGCACTGCCGCCCGCTCACTGAACATAGCACTGAGCGAAAACCAGAGGAGAGCTAGCAGGCTGTGGACTGGTCCATTCCCCACCAGAGGTAGGGGCCAGGCGGGCGCCAGCCAGAGCCAGAAAGGGGCAATCTCGGCCCCAGAGAGGGTATCCCCTACCAAACTGCGAACAGGCTTCCAGTTTCTAACCAAAGACCTGAGATTTTGGATGGTTGACATCTACCGGGAGGGTTGCAGCCAGGGATCAGCTCCCCAGAAGAGACACACAGCACGCCAGAGACCGGCGTGCCCAGAAACCGGGGAGGCAATAAGACGCACCGCACCTGAGGAGAGTGTGCTCACCACGCACCTGTTCGCCTGAACTGCTAGGACCAGAACGGCACAAAACGCAGGCCCAACCAAGTATGCACCTTTGGGGAGTACCCGAGAATCAAAACCTGAGCGGCTTAGACCTGGGAAATACACGCAACCCAGGATCCGCTCCCCGCAGAGCAACCTGAAGCCTGAGCAGTGCAGACTGTGAAAGCACACACTGAGCGGGGGCAAACCCATTGTGGCCGAGACACTGCAAGCACTCCCCACACACGCCAGTGATATTCGTTTGCAGTATGCCTCCCTCCCCACAGCACGACTGAACAAGCGAGCCTAAACAAGAGACCACCTTCGCCCCCTTGTGTCAGGGTGGAAATTAGACACTGCAGACACCTGCAAAAGAAGAGGCCAAATAAACATAGGGAACCTCTTTGGAAGTGACAGGTACAACAGATTAAAAACCCTGTAGTTAACACCGACTACATTGGAAGAGTACTATAGATCTTGAGAAGTATAAGCTGGAACAAGGAACTATGTGAAACTGAACTGACCCCACACTGCCCACAATAGCGCCAGAGAAATTCCTAGATACATTTTTACTGTTATCATTTTTCTTTTTTTAAGTCTTCTATTACTCCTTTAATTTTCATTTTTTATAACCTTCTATTACCTTGCAAAAAAAAGACCCTATTTTTAAAGCAAACTTCATATACATTTCTTTTACTTTTTGTGATTTTTTTTTAATATTGTATTTTTGAGTCTAACCTCTACTCTAGATTTTTAATCCTTGCTTTACAGTACTTATTACCAATTTTGTACATTTAAGAATACAATCTTCAGTACCCATTTTTATGTAAGAGTGTGATTATTGGCTTGATTGCTCTCTCCCCATTTTGACTCTCCTTTTTCTCCCCCAGGTCGCCTCTTATCTCCTCCCTCCCCCTTCTCTTCCCTACCCAACTCTGTGAATCTCTGTGGCTGTTCCAGGCTGTGGAGAACACTTAGAGAACAGAGCACTTGTCTAGATACGTCTCTCTCCTTTTGACTCCCCCTTTGCTCCTCCTGCTCATCTCTGTCTCCTTCCTCTTTTCTGTGGAACTCCGTGAACCCCTCTGAGGGGTCCAGACTGTGAAGAGCACATAGGGAATTGATTACTGGCTAGCTTGCTCTCTCCCCTTCTGATTCCACCTCTTCTCCCCCTGGTCAATTCTATCTCCCACCTCCCTCTTCTCTTCTCCATGTAACTCTGTGAACTTCTCTGGGTGTCCCTCATTGTGGAGAATCTTTGCACCATTAACCTAGAAGTTTTATTATCAGTGCTGTATGGATGGAGAACTCTTGAGGCTACTGTAAGAATAAGACTGAAAACCAGAGGCAGGAGGCTTAAGCACCAAACCTGAGATCACCAGAGAACTCCTGACTCCAAGGAACATTAATTGATAAGAGATCATCCAATAGCCACCATACCTACACTGAAACCAAGCACCACCCAAGGGCCAACAAGTTCCAGAGCAAGACACACCATGCAAATTCTCCTGCAACGCAGGAACATAGCCCTGAGCTTCAATATACAGGCTTCCCAAAGTCACACCAAACCCACAGACATCTCAAAACTCACTACTGGACACTTCACTGCACTCCAGAGAGAAGAAATCCAGATCCACCCACCAGAACACCAACACAAGCTTCCCTAACCAGGAAACCTTGACAAGCCACTGGTCCAACCCCATCCACAGGGAGGAACCTCCATAATAAACAGGAACCACAAATTGCCAGAATACAGAAAGGCCACCCCAAATGCAGCAATCTAAACAAAATGAAAAGGCAGAGAAATACTCAGCGGGTAAAGGAACAGGATAAATGCCCACCAAACCAAACAAAAGAGGAGGAGATCGGGAGTCTACCTGAAAAACAATTTAGAATAATGATAATTAAAATGATCCAAAATCTTGAAAACAAAATGGAGTTACAGATAAATAGCCTGGAGATAAGGATCAAGAAGATGCAAGAAGTTTTTAACAAGGACCTAGAAGAAATTTTTAAAAAGTCAATAACGAATAATGTAATAAATGAGATCAAAAACACTCTGGAGAGAACCAACAGTAGAATAATGGAGGCAGAAGATAGAATAAGTGAGGTAGAAGATAGAATGGTAAAAATAAGTGATGCAGAGAAGAAAAAAGAATCAAAAGAAATGAGGACAACCTCAGGGACCTCTGGGACAATGTGAAACGCCCCAACATTTGAATCATAGGAGTCCCAGAAGAAGAAGGCAATAAGACAGGCCATGAGAAAATACTCAAGGAGATAACTTCCCTAAAACTTCCCTAAAATGGGGAAGGAAATAGTCACACAAGTCCAAGAAAACCAGAGAGTCCCAAACAGGATAAACCCAAGGCGAAACACCCCAAGATGCATATTAATCAAATTAACAAAGATCAAACACAAAGAACAAATATTAAAAGCAGCAAGGGAGAAACAGCAAATAACACACAAGGGCATTCCCATAAGGATAACAGCTGATCTTTCAAAAGAAACTCTTCAGGCCAGAAGGGAATGGCAGGGCATACTTAAAGTGATGGAAGAAAATAACCTACAGCCCACATTACTGTACCCAGNGAAACAGCAAATAACACACAAGGGCATTCCCATAAGGATAACAGCTGATCTTTCAAAAGAAACTCTTCAGGCCAGAAGGGAATGGCAGGGCATACTTAAAGTGATGGAAGAAAATAACCTACAGCCCACATTACTGTACCCAGCAAGGATCTCACTCAAATATGAAGGAGAATTCAAAAATTTTACAGACAAGCAAAAGCTGAATGAATTCAGCACCACCAAAACAGCTCTTCAACAAATGCTAAAATATCTTCTCTAGACAGGAAACACAGAAAGGGTATATGAATTCAAACCCAAAACAACAAAGTAAATGGAAATGGAACAATATTTATAAATAATTACCTTAAATGTAAATGGGCTGAATGCCCCAACCAAAAGACAAAGATTGAATGAATGGATAAAAAACAAGACACCTATATATGCTGTCTACAAGAAACCCACCTCAAAACAAGGGACACATACAGACTGAAAGTGAAGGGCTGGAAAAAGATATTTCATTCAAATAGAGACCAAAAGAAAGCAGGAGTAGCAATACTCATATCAGATAAAATAAACTTTAAAATAAAGGCTGTAAAAAGAGANGGTGCACTGGGATGACCCAGAGGGATGGGATGGGGAGGGAGGTGGGAGCGGGGTTCAGGATGGGGAACAAATGTAAACCCATGGCTGATTCATGCCAATGTATGGCAAAACCACTACAATATTGTAAAGTAATTAGCCTCGAATTAAAATAATTTTTTTAAAAGAAAAAAAATTTTTTTAATAAAATTATCTATAACATAGCATAATACACTTCAGAATGTATTCCAGTATCAAATGAAAAAGTTAAACAGTGAAAACTTGCAATTACTTCTGCACCAGCCTAATAAAATCTTTTAAATAAGGCTTTGCTAAGAACATAAAAGGAAAACATAAAAATGAAAATGCAAAGGCTTACAAAGGATCCTAAAATAATTCAAATCTAGTTATAGATTGTTAGACATGTCAGTTCTCTCTATTCCAAAATTATAAGGTTTCAATTCCAGTTTCAGGTTCCCTACACAAAAAACCTGAATTAAACAGAGGTTTAAAATATGCTGTGCCCTCTCTCATCTTTATGCCTTTACCCACACTGCTCTAACTCACACTTTTATTCACCAGGCTAACCTATACATCTTCAGTCTAAGCTCATCTGTGAGTCTAAGGAGCGATACCACAACAGTTACATGCAAAAAGCATTTCTCAAAACAGCATGTACACTTTGATTCTGTCTCAAGATATATTTATCTCTGTGTGCATCCAATCAAAATGCATACTTTCATTACACAAGTGTTCAAAAGGGCACCTTACCCACCTCCAGAGGTGGGATGGAACCAGGACTGGCTCAGAGACTGCTATTTTCACCTTCATGATACTTGGACCCGTCCAGACTGGGTTAGGTGCTACTCCTTTCTGCCCACAGCATCCTGGACAAATTCTGAGCACAGTACCATCCCCACAAGCTCTTGTAGTATGCTATTTGAGTATCTGTTCCACTATCTATAAGCTTCTTGAAGGTGAAACTTATTTCTGTACTCCCAAGTGAATACAGTACCTGACATATAATAGAAATTAATCTTATATTCTAGAAATTCAACAAATTTCAATACATATGAACAACTGAACTGAATTCTCCATGACTATGTGCTTTTTTCCAGGAACAGAAGTGGCAGTTTCATGAAAAAAAGTGCTCAATGCCTTGAAATTCAGTTTTTTAAATACATTCCAAGATAAGAAAACTCTCTATACTCAGTCAAATTTGCTAATAGCTTTCCAAAATTCAGGAGACTTGCTGTTAGATCCTTGTCAGAAATATACTAAACCCACTGAAAACAGGTAATCAGACAAATACTTGTACATGAATGTTCCTAGCAGCACTATTCACAATAGCTAAAAGGTGGACACAACCCAAATGTGTATTTATGGATAACGTATTCATTCAGTGGAATATTATTCAGCCTTAAAAATGCATAAAGTATTGACACATGCTGCAACATTGATGGACCTCATAAACATTATTCTAAGTGGAAGAAACCAGACACAGAATATCATATATTATATGACTCCATTTAAATAAAATATGTAGGGACTTCCGTGGTGCTATAGTGGATTAGAGTTCACCTGCCAATGGAAGCGACATGCATTTGATCCCTGGTCTGAGAAGATTCCACCTGCCACAGAGAAACTAAGCCTGCATCTACTGAGCCTGCATGGCCTAGAGCCTGCACCCCACAACAGGAGAGAAGCCTATGCACCGCAATGAAGAGCAGCCCTACTCGCTGCACCTAGAGAAAGCCTGTGTGCAACAACAAAGACCCAGAAGAGCCATAAAAACAAATAAATAAAATTTAAATGGAATATCTAAACAGATGAATACACAGAAACAGAAAGCAGACTGGCAGTCACTAGAATATGGGGCAGGATGGGGTAAACATAAAGTATACAGGGTTTTCTTTCGGCATGAAAAAACATTTCGAACCAGACAGAAGTCACAGTTAAACAATTGTGAATGTACTAAATGTCACATTTAAACAAGGTCAATTTTATGTTACATGAATTTCATCTCACTTTCACCTCAATGAAAAATACATGCCAACTGCTTATCACTTAGAAGAAGTAAGACAGAAGTAGTTATATAAGGGTTAATTTGATAAATCTTTCCCATCATAAACCAAATATTTAAAGGGAGGGAACTTAACATGTGCTATGTCTTATTCATTAATAGAATAGCTACCTATTTCTTTCAAGTTTTAAAGGTTTGAGGGAGATGATCCAAAAAAAAGGATTACTGGAAGAGAAGATCAAAAAGCAATTAATTTTTTGTATCTCCCAACTGTAAAAACAGATTAGACAAATTTGCAAGGTTCATTTTTCTGCAGCTCTTGTTTTTAAAAGCTAAATTTAGCTGAGCTCTTCCTGCAAACAATCAGAATTAATTCTTTTGTCATTATTAAATAATCTACTTCTATATGTGCTATAAACTTGAAACTAGAAATAGATGACTCAAGAATATGAAATTTGAATTCCTTGAGAATGATGTAATCACATTTATTTGGATTCAGCTATTAATGTTATCCCATATGGCACTGCCTTTACTGTCATTTCCATGAGAAAATAGAAATGATTTTTCCATATGGAAAATGTTACGGATTTTTAGCACAAAATAACATACATACTTGGTTATTAATACTAAATGGTATCTAATGACATGGACTAGTAAATGCAATTCCTCGCATACTTAACTTATGGTGCAAATTGCTTAGGCTTAATAAAGGGATGCACAGTGCACAGTAATGTGGTATCGAAGTGTGTGATATCATCTCTAGAAATACTATTAATATTTCATGGGAAATCACCAACTTTATGGCTTCAATTAAGATGAGCTCAACAAATACTGACCCTCTATTACGTGGTGTCCCTTCATGGATCACAGCCTTGTCATGGTGAAGGGACTTGAGTAACTCAATGAAGCTATGAGCCATGTCATGCAGGGCCACCCAAGAAGAGGTTTTAGTGAAGAGTTCTGACAAAACATAGGCCAGTAGAGGATGAAATGGCAATCCATTCCAGTATTCTTGCCACAAGAACACCATGAACAGTATGAAAAGGCAAAAAGATATGACACCAGAGATAAGCCCCCCATATCAGAATGTGTCCAATAAGCTACTGAAGAAGAGCAGAGGGTAATTACTAATAGCTCCAGAAAGAATGAAATGGCTGGGCCAGAAGGGAAATGATGCTCAGTAATGGATGTGTCTGGTGGTCCAAGTAAACTCTGATGCTGTAAGAATAATATTGTATAGGAACCCGGAATGTAAAAGCCATGAATCAGGGTAAACTGGACATGGTCAAGCAGGTCAAGTAGGAGATGGCCAGAGTGAACATTGACATCTCAGGAATCAGTGAACTAACATGGACAAATTTAATTCAGATCACCACTACATCTACTACTGTAGGCAAGAATCCCTTAGAAGAAATGGAGTAGTCCTCACAGTCAGAAAAATGTGTCTGAAATGTAGTACTCGGTGCAGTCTCAAAAACTACAGAATGATCTTAGTTTCCTTCCAAGACAAATCATTCAATATCATAGTAATCCAAGTCTACGCCTTAACCACTGATGCCGAAGATGCTGAAGTTGACCGGTTCTGTCATACATGACTGAGGGACTAACACACATACATCACATGAAGACCTACAATACCTTCTGGAACTAACGCCAAAAAAAGATGTCATTTTCATCATAGGAGATCGGAATGAAAAAGTAGGAAGTCGAAGGATATCTGGAATAACAGGCAAGTTTGGCCTTGGAGTACAGAATGAAGCACAGCAAAGACTAACAGAATTTTGTCAAGAGAACACCCTGGTCATAGCAAACTTTTTCCCAATGACACAAGAGACAACTCTATATATGGAAATCACCAAATTGTCAATATTGAAATCAGACTGATTATATTCTTTGCAGCTAAAGATGGAGAAACTTTATATAGTCAGCAAAGAAAAGACCTGGAGCTGATTGTGGCTTAGATCATCAGTGCCATATTGCAAAATTCAGGATAAACTGAATGAAGTATGGAAAACCATTAGGCCATTCACATATGACCTAAATCAAATTCTTTATGATTATACAGTGGAGGTGATGAATCGATTCAAGGGATTAGATATGGTAGACAGAGTGCCTGAAGAACTGTGGATGGAGTTTCATACCATTGTACAGGGGGTGGTAACTAAAACCATCCCAAAGGAAAAGAAATGCAAAAAGGCAAAGTGGTTGCCTGAGGAGGCTTTACAAACAGCTAGGGAAAGAAGAGAAGCTAAAGGCAAGGGAGAAAGGGAAAGATATAACCAACTGAATGCAGAGATCCAGAGAATAGCAAAGAGAAATCAGAAGGCCTTCTTAAATGAACAATGCAAAGAAATACAGGGGAAAAAATAGAATGTGAAAGACTAAATTGAAGAGACTTTATCAAGGGAACATTTGATGCAAGGATAGGCATGATAAAAGACAGAAATGGTAAGGACCTAACAAAAGCAGAAGAGATTAATAAGAGATCACAAGAATACACAGAAGAACTATACAAGAAAAGTCTTAAAAACCCAGATAGCAATCGTAGTGCAGTCACTCACTTAGAGCCAGACATGCTAGACTGTGAAGTTAAACTGCTATCAACAAGCTAGTGAAGGTGATGGAATTCCAACTGGGCTATTTCAAATCTAAAAGATGAGGCTATTAAAGTGCTGCACTCAGTATGTCAGCAAATTTGGAAAACTTAGTAGTGGCCACAGGACTCAAAAAGATCAGTTTTCATTCCAATCCCAAAGGAGGACAATCTTGGAGAATGTTCAAACTACTGGACAATTGTGCTCACTTCACATTCTAGTAAGGTTTAGTCTCAAAATATTTCAAGCTAGGCTTCAGCAGTATGTGAACCTAGAACTTCCTGTACAAGCTGGGTTTAGAAAAGGCAGGGAACCAGAGAACAAATGGCCAACATTCTTTGGATCACAGAGAAAGCAAGGGAATTCCAGAAAAAAACATCTGCTTCTGCTTCACACTAAGGCCTTTGACTGTGCAGATCACAATTGGAAAATCTTAAAGAGATGGGAACACCAGACTATCTCACCTGTCTCCTGTGGAATGTGCATGCAGGTCAAGAAGCAACAGTTAGAACTGGACTTGGAACAACAGACTGGCTCAAAACTGGTAAAGGAGTATAACAAAGCTGAATTTTCACCCTGCTTATTTAATTTCTATGCAGAGTACATCATGAGAAATGTCAGGCTGGATGAATCACAGGCTGGAATCAAGACTGCTGGGAGAAATAGCAACAACCTCAGATATGCAGATGATACTGCTTTAACGGCAAAAAATGAAGAGGAACTAAAAAGTCTCTTGATGAGTATGAAAGAGAAGAGTGAAAAGGCTGGCTTAAAACTCAACATTCAAAAAACTAAGATTATGGCATCCAGTCCCATCACTTCATGGCAAATAGATGGTGGAAAAATGGAAACAGTGACAGATTTCATTTTCTTGGGCTCCAAAATGAATGGTTACTGGAGCCATGAAATTTAAAGACACTTGCTCCTTGGAAGAAAAGCCATGACAAATCTAGATGGTGTATTAAAAAAAATAGAGGTATCACTTTGCCAACAAAGTCTGTAATAGTCCAGTCTATGGTTTTTCCAGTAGTCACATACAGATGTGAGAATTGGACCATAAACAAGACTGAGCACCAAAGAACTGATGTTTTCAACTGATGTTGTGCTGGAGAAGACTATTAAGACCCCTTGGACAGCAATGAAATCAAACCAGTCAATACTAAAGGAAATCAACCCTGAATTTTCATTGAAGCTGAAGCTCCAATACTTTGGCCACCTGATGTGAATAACTGACTCATTGGAAGAGACCCTGATGCTGGGAAAGACTGAAGGCAAAAAGAGAAAAGGGTGGCAGAGGATGAGATGGTTAGATAGCATCACCTACTCAATGGACACGAATGTGAGCAAACTCCACAGGACAGGGAAGCCTGGCATGCTGCACTCTATAGGATCACAAAGAGTTGGACACTACTGACCAAGTGAGCAACAAATTATATGATAAACACTGTAACAGGGGACAAAATGATAATGAAAACATATTACTAACTTTAAGAAACTGACAATATTCTGAGACCCACAGAATCTAAACAAGCTGTAACTAGATAGTTTTTATGTATAATAAAGTATGCATATGTTACAAAATTAGTACAAATAAGGCAGTAATGTGCTCATTGTGGAGAAATTGGACTGAATGGTACATGAACTGGCCTTAGTAAAATGAACAGGAGTCCAAAGGATGAACAAGGTGGAGATAAAATGTTTCAGATGGTCTAGGAATATAAAACAACTTTGCCATCATCTGAGACCAACAACCAATCTAATACTGAAGAAAGAAAAAGAAAATAAGAGTGTGGGAAGAAAAGAAAAAAGAAAGAAGGAGAGGAGATGGAGGATGGAAGAAAAAGATAAGCAGAATATGCAAGAAGTTAATAGAGAACTGACAGAAAATGAGGGTGGAGAAATAGACTGGAACTAATTTAGGAAGGGCTTTGCTGAGCTTCAACTACCTCTTCAAAGCATCAGGAAGTTACTGAAGGACCTCATCTGGGGAATGACATGGTCAGACTGAAATGTGGAAAAGTCACTCTGATAGCAATATGGCAAAACAACTGCAGGGGCAAGTCTGAAATCAGGAGGATCACGTAACAACCTACTGTTACAGGTTGTTATTTGCAACAAATAACAACCTGCTGGAGATGACTAGAGTTGAACTAACATAATACCACTGGAGACACACTAGAGAAGGCAGACTTGAGATACAATATGTGTGACCACTTAGGAACTGAAAGAAAGAGAACAGAAGAAGCACCAAATAATTTAGATAAAGTGTAAATTAGATAATTTACACTTTAGATAGTGGTGGTGACATATCACTAGTGTAGACAAAGAAAAGAAAAGTGCAACAGTTTCAAGGTGGTAAAAGGAAGACACGCTGCTCAATTCTGGGTATGTTGACTGAAGGAAATTATTAGACCTCTGGCTGAAGATTCGTGTTTAGAGTTATTCACTTTTAAGTAATAATTGAATACAGAGATAGACAACATTATCCAGGGAGAGACAATAATGAGAAGAGGACTAAAGAGTAAACCAAACTTAATCATACTTCAAGTAAGTGTGGCTCTAAAGATGTCACAGAAATAGTAGGAAATCCAGAAAAGCATGATGTCACAGGAGGACGACATCATCACCTCATGGGAGGGAATACTTTTAAAGAGGAAATAATCAACACTGTTAAATGCCAGAGGAAAACAGCATAGAGACTGAAAAATGCTCATTGGACTTGACAATAATGAGGTGAAAAGTAATACAGTGGTAAATTCAGCAGAATAACGAAGTAGGAATTCAGATGGTAAATTAAGGGCAAAGAAACAAAGGTAGTTTCTTATCATCCCTTGAATCAAATTTTACTCTTTATTTTATAAAGGTATTATTCCAGTAAGATGGTAAAGAAGGACAGAAATAAAAGAGGCACTAACCATGGAAAGAACAGTTTCAAAAAGTGTTTTAGGCTTCTTTTTAATGTGTTCAATATCAGTTCAGTCCTTTTTTAAGAAAACAGAATCACTAGCAGGTTGACCTTTAAAATTTTCCTCCTAACAGGAGAATCCATTGCTGAAAATTTTGAAATGTTTTGAAATAGAAACTTTAAAATTTTAGGAAATTCTTTGCAGCAGAGAAACAGGCATCTGTGAGCAAGGCACCCTAAAAACCTCACTTATTGGGGTGTGTGTGCATGCTAAGTCACTTCAGTTGAGTCACATACTAGAATGAATAGCAAATGAATGCCTTCAGATGTGCTGCAAATCAAAAAGCTGTTGACACCATGGAGGTAACGTGGTGGTTAAGAACAAGACTGAAATCCATCTGTCTAGGTTCAAGGCCTGGTTCTACTTTCTCTCTCTGGGACATTGTCCAAGTTAATTACGTTGTCTTCAGTCTCAGTTTTCTCACCTGCAAAATGGAGGTAATAAGGTAATCTACATATTATAATTAAGCTCTGTAGGAGTAAATGATATAAAATTTCTCTGGTATTAAATGATAAGAATGATGATATTGATCTGGTATATTTTCCTAGATGGTTATGATGTTGATTATACATAGTTTGCAAAGTCTTATTTAAAGCTGTGAACCTGGATAAAACTGAAGGCAATGAGGGTTGACAGAAGAGAATAGGTATAAAAACTGTTTCAGGGTTACAAGATATTAGGATCTTAAGGAAGACACAGCAAAGGAGACTAAATTGGAAGAGTCCCTGAAGGAGGAAGAAAACTTGGACAGTAGAGTCATGGACCCAAAGGGCAGAAACTGTTTCAAGAGGGAGTGGATGATCAGTTGAGTCAAATGATACTAAGTCAAATAAATGCTAACAGAGAATTGATCACTGGATTTAGCAGAGTGGAAATCGTTAGTACCTTGACAGGAGAGTGTTGGTGGACCTTTACTTCCTGTGTTAACAAGTGCATGGCCTTGGTCACCTATGTGAAAGCCACTGACTAGTATAGATTTTAGCTCACTGTAGAATATGATTCAAATAGGGACAATGAACTGTGTCTGATGTTTGCAGGGGGCTTCTGGAAGAGACATTTATATGCTCTTCTCAGAGAGCTAATGGAAAGATGCATGTTCTGCCACTGGCTGTTACCAAGAAAATGAGGATCACTGGGAATTGTTGGCAAGCATCTTAAAATCTTGAGAAGAAATAGTTTTGCCACAGAGGAATAGAAGTTAGGTAGAAAACTAATTCACTAACGACATAACTGAATTACCAGTTATCTGAAGTTTGATATACCTCTACTTACCCTCCCCACAAATCTGCTTGGTTCAGGATCATTATAATAGGAAATAAATTCCACATTTTGTATGTCATATTAGATTTTTCTGTTACTTGAAAAACAAATATTCCTAATAGTGCAACTTATCAAGGCTCAAATTACATGAGCTGAGTCAGGGGAAGAGCAATAGTTACTAGAAGAATTTTGAACTGTCAATAAAAATAACTCCCAGCACAATTTATATATTAACCATGACCAAACCCTGCTCTTTTTCATTTCTGCTTACTTCTCAATTTTAAATACGTTCTAATGATTTATAAAATTAATTAAATGACTTTTAAAAAACTAGAATTCTGTTTTGAGAGGATCTGGGAAAACAGTGATCAAATTGGAGTGTATTACTTTCTATTCACTCCTGCTTAGAATCCATTTGCCTGTGTTAAGCCAAGCAGCAGCTGATGATGGTGAGCCATTGAGTATAAGATACTGAGTTCTGAAAAGGTCTTGGCAGACGAAATAATATGGGATCCTTTCTAACATAGCGCAAGCATAAGCCTGAAAACTAAACTCAGAGGCCCTCAAGATGAAGTTCATACTTGGTGAATGCTGGGAAAAACTTCAGAGTTCTGTACATCCCCCCAGCACCTATGGCTGACCTAGTCTCTTATGTTTCTCAGTCTGACTGATGCCCATGAAATCTAAGGAGTAGGCTAAAATTTCCTTATTTCTGAGGATAAGAAAGAGTGAGTAGAAAGATTGTCTCTGTTGTCTAGATAGAGTCTGGCTATCTACCTGCTTCTCCAGTGGTTTAGACACAGGATATCTTGCTTATCACTAATGAAACCACTGACACTCCAAGATCTGCACCCAGCTCCACACCAATAAAAATAAAAATCTGTTACATCAACAACCTGAAAGAGAAATATCAAAGAATATAGATACCCAGTGAAATAGAGCTGCTTGGGAGATTTATGACAAGCTGGTCAACAACAAAAATGGAAGAGCACTTTAGTATAGCACACAGACACAATCTAAATACATATTTAAATCTAAACAGATAATGGTAGACTGTCCAGGAATGAGTTTTAAAAGTACTAAATGAGAATTCTTAAAATGAAAGTCTAGTGAGTTTACAAGTGTTTAACTACCTCAGCAAAACCTAGAAATTATGGATGAGACTGAGGTGAAAATACTGAGGAATAAAAACATCTGGTGGGATGCTGCACAGAAGATAAGCAAGTGAAAGCATGCTAACTGGCATATCTTATTAGAGTGAGCCAGATGATAATTAGAAGTGGAATGTCTTGGTAGAAAAAAGCTGGCCTCTCCTTTCTCTGGTGGTTCAGATAGTAAAGAATCTGCCTGCAATGCAGGAGACCTGGGTTTAATCCCTGGGTTGGAAAGATTCTCTGGAGAAGGGAATGGCTACCCACTCCAATATTCTTGCCTGGAGAATTCCAAGAACAGAGGAGGCTGGCGGGCAACAGTCCATGGGGTGGCAAAGAGTCAGATATGAAGAGAAACTAACATTTTCACACTCCTTTCACAATGTATACATATATTAAATAATTACACTGCACACTTTAAATACATTACAGCTTTTTTTGATCAAATACACCTCAAAAAAACTAACATGAGAGAGAGAGAAAGCAGAGAGGAAAGAGAGAGAAAGAAAACAAGAGTCTAGTGAAGTATTTATTTCTTCATCCTGCTTTACCTTTTGGACTTTTATACTCTATGAGTCAATATAGTTCCTCTTGTGTTTAAGTGAACGGAAAAAAAAAAAAACTAGGTATCTCATTTTTGAACAGTAGCAGAGAAATACATGTCTGACTTTGAGCAGCAGAATAGCGGTGCTTAAAAGGGTGAAGAGGGATGGAATGAATAGTAACCTGAACAAACCAGAGAAACAAGAATAAACTGCAAATAATAATGTAAAATAAGTGGAAAAATTAAAGACAAAAATAAAATGTATTAGATGATATGCTCAATGTCAACAGACCATACACTTCCATTAAAAGATTTAGTCATATTAGATTAAAAAGAATAAAAAATAAGTGGAAATTATTTAATTATTTAAATAACATGTAAAATAAGGAAACAGGAAAGTAACAGATAAACGCAAGCAAAAAGAAAGAGAGACAGCAATGTTAATATCAATACAGAACTTAAGGTACTGTCTTAAACTTGATAAGCAGGGGAAAACACTAAACTAGATAAGAAGGGAGTTATATCATGATAAAAGATACAATGTGTGAAAAAAATACACTGTATGAATGCGTCAATCAAAAAAGGTGCTAATTATATAAAGCAAAATCTAGTATGATGGAAGGAGAACTTGATTAAAAATACATTTATAGTGAAAAACTTAAATCTCTTTTCAAATCAGATAGAGACCTAATAGAAAAAAGACAGAAATTGAAAAGTATAAGCAACAATAAAAATATATAGCCTGTATGTCTCAAGTGGAGAATTTAACATTCTCCTGCATTCAACCACAATATTATCTCACTTGTGGGAGAAATTAAATGAGCGTGTAGGAATGACCTGGCCCCTCTCTCTGGCAGTTAAGGCAAGAGGAAGGGAGGGGTTAGAGAGAGAAAGAGATAGGAGAGGGAGGAGGAAGAGATCAAAGAGGAGAGGGAGGAAGGGAAAGAGAAGAAAGTGGAGAGCCACAAGGAGATGGAGCGAGGATCAGGGTGGATAAGAGGAAGACAGACAGACATACACACACCATGAGTTAAAATTCTGCCCCTTTCTCTCTTCAATTTCTGTGTAAGGAATAGTGTGGCACACTGGAATGAATAACCATGTTTTCAGAGTAGTGTTTTAGAAGGTAATGATATTTACCACTGAGACAAATTTTTCTGTTTATTTATCTCATGAAAAACAAAGAAAACATTGAAGTAAAATACACAATGATACTGTATTTAGATTTTTTGATTCTGCACGGTCATTAAATTCTTTTCCAGGAAAACCTACTATTAACAGTCCTAATTGTAGTTCTGCAAAACAGCTCTCAATGGCTTGTCATTTTCAGAAGGGTGTTTTTCTGTAAGGTTCTGAAAGCTCTAATTAATAGAAAAGATCAGCCTCTAATTGCTTCTCCTATAGATGCTTAAAGTACAAAAGATGCTTAATAATATCATACTATCATATGATCAAAATGGATCTTTTATCCAATCACAGAAATGTCATTTATACAACCACAAATCCTAAGACATTAAAAAGGCTAAAATATTTTACTGTATGTAAGAATGTTATTACTGCACTCATCGGAGTATCTAAAGTTCTTTTTCTTTTCTCATTGAAAAGTAATTAGTTTTGAATATTATACTATTTAAATTTATTGTTTATCCAATTTTTCAAAATTTTAATGTGAAATTTTTCAAATATTTGTAAGTTCAAAGAATCTTAGAGTGAAAATATATAAACTAACCACCTGCATTCTACCATTAATATCTTACTATCTTGTTTTATTGTGTAAGAAAGAAGTTGCCAAGAAAAAGAAATGCAAAAAGGCAAAATGGTTTGAGGAGGCCTTACAAATAGCTGAGAAAAGAAGAGAAGCAAAAGGCAAAGGAGAAAAAGAAAGATACACCCATCTGAATGCAGAGTTCCAAATAATAGCAAGGAGAAATAAGAAAGCCTTCCTAAGTGAACAATGCAAAGAAACAGAGGAAAATGATAGAACGGCAAAGAGTAGAGATCTCTTTGAGAAAATCAGAGATGCCAAGAGAACATTTCATGCAAAGATGGGCACAGTAAAGGACAGAAATGGTATGGAGCTAACAGAAGCAGCAAATATTAAGAAGAGGTGGCAAGAATATACAGAAGAACCATACAAAAAGATCTTAATGATGCAAATAACCATGATGGTGTGACCATTCACCTAGAGCCAGACATCTTGGAGTGTAAAGATGTCTGGGCTTTAGGAAGCATCACTATGAACAAAGCTAGTGGAGGTGATGAATTCCAGCTGAGCTATTCCAAATCCTAAAAGATGATGCTGTGAAAGTACTGCACTCAGTACACCAAGAAATTTGGAAAACTCAGCAGTGGCCACAGGACATTAAAAGATGTTTTCATTCCAATCCCAAAGAAGGACAATGCCAAAGAATGCTCAAACTACCACACAAAAGTACTCATCTCACACACTAGCAAAATAATACTCAAAATTCTCCAGGCTAGGCTTCAACAGTACGTGAACAGAAAACTTCCAGATGTTCAAGCTGGATTTAGAAAAGACAGAGGAACCAGAGATCAAACTGCCCACATCCTTTGGATCATAGAAAAAGCAAGAGAGTTCCAGAAAAACATCTACTTCTGCTTCATTGACTACACTAAAGCCTTTGACTATGTGGATCACGACAAACTTTGGAAAATTCTTAAAGAGATGGGAATACCAGACCACCTCACCTGCCTCCTGAGAAATCTGTATGTAGGTCAAGAAGCAACAGTTAGGACCGGACATGGAACAACAGACTGGTTCAAACTGGGAAAGGAGTACATCAAGGCTGTATACTGTTACCCTGCTTATTTAACTTCTGTGCAGAGTACTTCATGTGAAAAGCTGGGCTGGATGAAGCATAAATCGGAATCAAGATTGCCGGGAGAAATAGCAATAACATCAGATATGCAGATGACACCACTCTTATGGCAGAAAGTGAAGAGGAACTAAAGAGCCTCTTGATGAAAGTGAAAGAGGAGAGTGAAAAAGCTAGCTTAAAATTCAACATTCAAAAAACAAAGATCATGGCATCTGGTCCCATCACTTTATGGTAAATAGATAGGGAAACAATGGAAACAGTGGCTGACTTTATTTTTTTGGTCTCCAACATCATTGCAGATGGTGATCGCAGCCATGAAATTAACAGACTCTTGCTCCTTGAAAGAAAAGCTATGGCAAACCTAGACAGCATATTAAAAAGTAGAGACATTACTTTGCCAACAAAGGCCCATCAAATTCAAAGCTGTGGGTCTTCCAGTGGTCACATGATGTGAGAGTTGGAACATAAAGAAGGCTAAGAACCAAAGAATTGATGCTTTTGAACTGTGGTGTTGGAGAAGACTCTTGAGAGTCCCTTGGACTGCAAGGAGATCCAAACAGTCCATCCTAAAGGAAATCAGTCCTGAATATTCATTGGAAGGACTGCTGTTGAAGCTGAAACTCCAGTACTTTGGCCACCTGATGCAAAGAGCCTGCTAACTCAGCTTCAGTCGTGTCTGACTCTGTGCAACCCCACAGACAGCCCACCAGGCTCCCTCATCCCTGGGATTGTCCAGGCAAGAACACTGGAGTGGGTTGCCATTTCCTCCTCCAATGCATGAAAGTAAAAAGTGAGAGTGAAATCGCTCAGTCGTGTCCGACTCTTAGCGACCCCATGGACTGTAGCCCATGGGGCTCCTCCATCGATGGGATTTTCCAGGCAAGAGTACTGGAGTAGGGTGCCAAAGCCCCTGATGATGGGAAAGATTGAAGGCAGGAGAAGGGAAAGACAGAGAACAAGATGGCATCATCGACTTAATGGACATGAGTTTGAGCAAGCTCCAGGATATGTTGAAAGAGGGGAAGTCTGGTGTGCTGCAGTCCATGGAGTCACAAAGAGTCAGACACGACTGAGAGACTGAACAACAGCAACAACCCATCTTTCTATTCAGCCATTAATCCATCTTGTTTTAATAAATCGAAACATCACTCCACTTTATCTGAGTTCTACAGCAAACATTAGTGATTTGTCTGTTGACATGGATAAAACACATTTATCTCCACTGCAATGAACAGATTTAGGGTGCATATATATGATGTGGGAGCTAGATTTCTGGATACACAACTTTCTGCCCATGTCTAGAAAATAAAGGGTCAATTTGCTTGTTTAATTTGCAAACCTCCTGCTAAAACCTGTTCCTGTTAATATTTTGCTAGCTATCCTTCCCCAATGTCTGCATTCATTCTCCATTTACTCCTTCACTCGACAAATAATTTTTGAGTGCCTACTGTGTGCCACGTGACTCACAGTCTATGCCCTCAAGGTGCTTTTATTCTAGTCACATGTCTGACAGATGGGTGCAATGAGGGAAAACAAAGAAGGGCATCAATTTAGAGAGTGAAGATGCCGTTTCAGATGAGGCCATCATGAAAAGTACTTTCTGACATGGTGACATGTAAACAGAAGTGTGGAGGTGAGAGCAGGATGATGGAGACAGCTGGTCAGAAGTGATGGCTGTGCTCTTCAAGCTGTTGAGGTGAGATGGTGTCTGAGAAACAGTGAGGACAGAGGACCCGTGCGGCTGGACTGTCTGAGGGGAGGGGAGAGCAGCGCATCAGGTGGTTAGAGAAACTACAGGGGCCAAATTCTACTCTGATTGCAGTGCAAAGCCACAAGAGAGTACTGATCAGAGGAGGATCATGGTCTAATTTTTCAAAAACCCACTCCAGCTGCTGCTTCAGAGAATGAACTGTAAGAAGGCAAGTGTGGAATATGGAAAACAGAAAGAAGATTGTAGCTGGAATTGGTGAGCACTGATGGTGACTGGATCAGAGTGGAGGCAGTGGAAATCGTACATACACATACAGGGATAGCCATATACTTATATCATCTTACAGAAATGAGACCATATCCATGCTGTATGTCTTGTCCAAACTTTTCTTATTTATTCCTTTTTCTTTTATCTCCCCATTACCTGACCTCCAGCCCACACTCCTCTGCTCCTCCCTATGAATAGCTAACACAAGAAACCAGCCAGATATGCAAACTTTCAAATTTTCTCCATTTTTTAAATTATACAAGGAGGCTTTTTAAAAATAATAATAATAATACCTTTTTTACAAAAACTGAGTCATATTGTCATTTCTTTGCTGTGTGAATTGCCAATGGTTTGCTAACTTTTCTATTTGGTTGCTTTTCTTACTTTGAAGGCACATTATAGGTATCAACTGTTTTGTATTATTTATTATAGACATTCTTTTGTGATCTAGCATATGCATTCTGACTTTATGATTTATGCTATTCTGTCATACTTTTAACAATATTTTGCATAATAAATTATGCCTATTCATCTTGTAGTTTCTGGATCTTTCTTTAAATCAACTCACCTCAGCCATATATATATATATATATATTCCAATTTTTCTGTTAAATTTAATTGTTTAGGTGGTTTAAAGTATGAAAAAAAAGTCTAATCAATATTTGATCTATTTCTTTATACAAACCCCATTTTAAGTACCAAAAAATCTTGTTTTTCATTTGGTTTCAGTTGTTTTTTAATTAGTCTTACCACCTGGACTGCCATTACCAAAGGTCAGCAATTTACATGCTGGAAATTGTTGGTGTGATGATCTCTGTGTGTGACTCCTTTCCTCATCTTTTTGTCCCTATGCTAATTCTGAACTTGTTCACATTCAGATCCATTTCTTATCTCCAAATGAGGAGACTCAGGAGGAAGAGGGATGAGGCCTGCTGCCTGCATTTCTCTGTTCCCTCATCAACTGCCTCCAGCTGGGTTCAATTAACAGGAGATAGGTGAAATTAAAGAGTGGGAGGAAGGGAGAAGTCAGGGCATTCTCCTTATTTTCTGAATCAGCCAGCATCTCTAGAGACAGCCAACTCTCCTCCATGATGCCAGCTCTGTAGCCTTGGCCCCCAAGCTCCTATATGATTCATTCCCCTTCTCCCTTTGCATACCTCGAAGGTACAAGCTTCCTGATATTGTTGATCTCTGGCTAGCCTTGCTGTCCCTTTTCGACTTCTAAGATTTCCAACATCTAAGAAAATCAGTTCTCTGCTTTAAATTTCTGTATATATACTTGATTCAGTCTGACACATTCTCCAGTAATATTTAACCATGTGCCTTAATCAGAAGAAAAGCTCCAATTTTCTTTTAAGCAATAAATAACATGATGGCCTGCCATACTGTAGCACAATTGCTGAGAATACCTCATTCTCACCTATTCAACACCAAATGCAATATAACTGATCAAACACTGCTGAGTGTCACATAACCACCACCTCCAAAATACAGGATCCAATTTTTCCATCACCACAGAAATGATACTATCTTCATTCACAGATTCTGCAGACTCTGGATTTAGTTCACAATTTCTCTGTTCTTCCTTGCCCTTCAATAGCATCTTTTCACTTATGATTCCACTCGGTTCGGTTCAGTTCAGTCACCAGTCGTGTCCAACTCTTTGCAACCCCATGAATCGCAGCACGCCAGGCCTCCCTGTCCATCACCATCTCCCGGAGTTCACTCAAACTCACGTCCATCGAGTCAGTGATGCCATCCAGCCATGTCATCCTTGGTCATCCCCTTCTCCTCCTGCCCACAATCCCTCCCAGTATCAGAGCTTTTCCAATGAGTCAACTCTTCGCATGAGGTGGCCAAAGTACTGGAGTTTCAGCTTTAGCATCATTCCTTCCAAAGAACACCCAGGGATGATCTCCTTCAGAATGGACTGGTTGCATCTCCTTGCAGTCCAAGAGACTNGCCCTGTGCCGAGGTCCCGTCTGTGTGCCACGGTAGCCTTGAACCGAGTTACTGGCTGTGTGCCGCGGTAGCCTTGTGCCGAGGACTGGGCTGTGTGCTGCGGTCCCCCTGCACCGAAGTCCGGTCTGTCTTCTGCGGTCAGCTAGTGGCGAGTTCCAGGCTGTGTGACGCGGTCACCCTTCACTGAGTTTCAGCCTGTGTGCCTTGGTAACCCTTCGCAGAGGTCCGGGCTGTGTGCCTTGCTCGCCCTGTGACAAGGTCCAGCCTGTTTGCCATAGTCATCCTGTGCCGAGGTCTAGGCTGTGTTCTGCCGTTGGCTAGCGACGAGTTCCATGATCTGTGCCACGGTCGCCCTGCACAGATTTCTGGGCTGGGTTCTGCAGTTGCCCTTCACAGAGGTTCGGGATGTGTTCCGCGGTGGCCCTGTGCCAATGTTCAGGCTCTGTGCTGCGGTCACCCTGCGCCAAAGTCTGGGCTGTGTTCTGCGGTTGGCTGGCAACGAATTCCAAGCTGTGTGCCTCAGTCACCCTTCATTGAATTTCGGGCTGTGTGCTGCCGTCGCCCTGCGCCGAGTTCTGGGTTGTGTGCCGCAGTCGCCCTGCGCCGTGGTATGACCTGTTTGCCTCGGTCGCCCTGTGCCACGGTCCGAGCTGTGTTCGGGGTTGGCTAGTGATGTGTTCCGAGCACTGTGCCACGGTCGCCCTGCACAGATTTCTGGGCTGTGTGCTACAGTCGCCCTTCACTGATGTTCGGGCTGTGTGCCCCAGTTGCTCTGTGCCTAGGTCCAGACTGTGTCCCACAGTTGTCCTGAGCCGAGGTCCGACCTGTGGCCTTGGTCACACTGCTACGAGTCTCTGGGTGTGTGCCGCAGTGAACATCTGCTGACATCCATGCTGTGTTCCAGAGTTGCCTTGCCTTAAGGTCTGGGATGTGTGCCGCGCTTGCACTTCACCGATGTTTGGAATGTGTGCCGCTGTCGCCCTGCATCGAAGTCCGGCCTGTGTACCATGGTAACCCTGCACCGAATTCCGGGCTGTGTTCCGCGGTCGGCTAGCGACGAGTTACTGGCTGTGTGCCGTGGTCACCCTTCACTCTTTTGGGCAGTGTGCCGCGGTCTCCCTTCACTGAGGTTCGGGCTTTATGCCACGATCGCCCTGTGCTGAGGTCCGGTCTGTGTGCCACAGTAGCCTTTAACCGAGTTCTGGGCTGTGTGCTGCGGTAGCCTTGTGCCGAGGTTCGGCCTTTGTGCCGCGGTTGCCCTGCGCCGAGTTCCAGCCTGTGTGCCGCGGTCACCGTGTGCCGAGGTCTGGCCTATGTGTCGCTGTCGCCCTGTGCTGAAGTCCGACCTGAGCGTCACAGTCACCCTGCTCCGAGGTCCAGACTGTGTTCTGCGGTCGGCTAGCAGCGAGTCCCAGGCTGTGTGACGTGGTCGCCCTTCACTGAGTTTCAATCTGTGTGCCGTGGTTGCCCTGTGCCAAAGTCCGGGCTGTATTCCGCGGTCAGCTAGTGACGAGTTCCAGTATGCGTGACGCGGTCGCCCTTCACTGAGTTTTGGCCTGTGTGCCTTGGTTGCCCTTTGCGGAGTTCCGGGCTGTGTTCCTTGTTCGCCCTGCGACAAGGTCCGGCCTGTTTGCCATAGTCACCCTGTGCCAAGGTCTGGGCTGTGTTCCGCCGTCAGCTAGCGACGAGTTCCGGCCTCTGTGCCACGGTCGCCCTACACAGATTTCTNGGAGCGCCCACAGGTGGTCACAGAGACTGAGACCCCCATCCCTGGATCAACTTGGACAACGTGATCTCGGCCCCGCCCCTCTGGAGGAGACGCCCATCTTTTTTGCCCTGATGGGAGTCTACCTCTCTAGCTCCCTTCTTGACCCAGCCTAGGACCCTGGGGCGTGGAGGGCCCCCCCCCCCCACTCAGTTGGTTTGGAGCAGGGGGTGAGGTCTGAGAGCCTTGTCCCTGTGAAGGGCCTTTCTGGCTTCTAGACGCATTCGTGGCGTTGGCACCTGGGGGTCTGAGTCCGAGGAGAGTGGTGTTCTGTCAGAATGAGTGGAGACGGGGGACAGGGAATGCGGGTGTATTCTGTCACCTTGGAGTTGAGTCTGTCCGTCTGTCTGCCTTGCAGGGAAACCTCCTGCTTTCTGTCCCTCTGTCTCACTCTGCCTCTGTTGTGGTGACTTCCTGGGTGACTGTGCCTGTCTCTGGGTGTTCCTACCCCCATGCCCATGGGATCTGTGTGGGCAGCTGCAACTCCATGGGCCTGCTCATGTCTGTCTGTCTGCCTGTGGGTGTCTGAGTATAACTGCCTCTCCCTCTGCACCCCGTGTGCCGTATTTTTGTGTGTCTGTGTCTATGTGACTTTCAGGGTGTGACTATCTGTGACTTCCTGCATGTTCATCGGTGGGNCTCCATGGGCCTGCTCATGTCTGTCTGTCTGCCTGTGGGTGTCTGAGTATAACTGCCTCTCCCTCTGCACCCCGTGTGCCGTATTTTTGTGTGTCTGTGTCTATGTGACTTTCAGGGTGTGACTATCTGTGACTTCCTGCATGTTCATCGGTGGGTGCGTGTGCGCCTGCTTGTCTGTCTGTCTGTCTGCCTGGGTTGGTGTCTCCACGTTGCTTGCTCTGGGTCTGTGTGAGGGTCTGCATTTAACTATTTCAGGTCGGGGGTCTGTTTTGTGCACCCCTCGATCTCTGTGACTGTGTGTCTCTCAATCTCTCTCAGTCTCGGGGTGTGCCTTTCTCTGTCTCTGGCTGAGAGGGCACCTGGGGCCCAGCCACTCACCAGAGCAAGTGGGGCCAGGGTGGGGAGAAGCGGAGGAGAGAGGAGGCAAGAAAGAGAAAGACAGGACAGCGGTGACGGTGACGCCTGAGAGCAGGGGAGCAGGGAGCAAGCGCGAGGGANTTGCAGGATATAAAATCAACACTCAGAAATCCCTTGCATTCCTTTACACTATTAATGAGAAAGTAGAAAAAGAAATTAAGGAAACAATTCCATTCACCATCGCAACAAAAAGAATAAAATACTTAGGAATATACCTACCTAAAGAAACTAAAGACCTATACATTGAAAACTATAAAACACTGATAAAAGAAATCAAAGAGGACACTAATAGATTGAGAAATATACCCTGTTCATGGATTGGAAGGCTCAATATAGTGAAAATGAGTATACTACCCAAAGCAATCTACAGATTCAATGCAATCCCTATCAAGCTACCTACGGTATTTTTCACAGAACTAGAACAAATAATTTCAAGATTTGTTTTGTTTTTTAATGCTCAGACACAGAGCTGAATGAACAGTGCAAGCATTTAATCACAGTTCTGTCATTTATCAACTTTGTAATCTTAATCTCTCGAAAAAATATGATTACTTTTATTCTGATCCCATGAAAGCTGAAGCAAGTATATATAATATGCTCAGCAGAGTGCACTTCTGGAGACAAATGAATACAAAAACACAATGATCCAAAATCTATGGGATACAGCAAAAGCAGTTCAAAGAGAGAAGTTTATAGCAATACAAGTTTACCCTGGGAAACAAGAAAAATCTCAAGTAAACAATCCACACTTATACTGAAAGGAGTTAAAGAACAAACAAAATTCAAAATTAGTAGAAGAAATAAAATCATAAAAATCACAGCAGAAATAAATGAAAGAGACCAATTGTATATACATATAAGATCAATGAAACCAAGAGGTGGAACTAGAAAAAGATAAAATTGTTAAACTTTTAGCCAGACTCATAAAGGAAAAAAAAAAGAACAGGAGAGGGCCCAAATCAATAAAGTTAGAAATGAAAAATAAGTACAATCAATACGTACAAATACAAAAGATCATAAGAGACTACTACTTCAGTAAAATGGATAACCTAGAAGATAGACAAACTCCTAGAAATGCATAATCTCCAAAGATTAAGCCAGTGAAAATAGAAAATAAGAACAGACCAGCTACCACTAATGAAATTAAATAAGTAATTTAAAAATTATATTCCTTGCAGCAAGATAGAGAAGCTCTACAGCCAGCAAAAACAAGATCTGCAGCTGACTATGGCTCAGATCATGAGCTCCTATTGCAAAATTCAGGCTTAAACTGAAGAAAGGGAAAACCACTAGGCCATTCAGGTATGACCTAAGTCAAATCCTTTATGATGATACAGTGGACAAATAGATTCAAGGGACTAGATTTTGTAGACAGAGTGACTGAAGAATTATGGACAGAGGTCCATTAACACTGTACAGGAGGTGGTGACCAAAACCATTGCAAAGAAAAAGAAATGCGGGAAGCAAAGTGGTTGTCTAAAGGAGGCTTTATGAATATCTGAGAAAAGAAGAGACCCAAAAGGCAAAGGAGAAAGGAAAAGATATACCCAACTGAATGCAGAGTTCCTTGCTAAGTGAACAATGCAAGCAAACAAAGGAAAACATAGAATGGGAAAGACTAGAAATCTCTTCAAGAAAATTAGAGATATCAAGGGAACATTTCACAGAAGGATGGGCACAACAAAGGACAGAAATGGTAAGGACCTAATAGAAGCAGAAGAGATTAAGAAGAGGTGACAAGAATGCACAGAACTGTACAAAAAAGGTCCTAGTGACCCAAATAACCATGATGATGTGGTCACTCACCTAGAGCCAGATATCTGGACTGTGAAGTCAAGCAGGCCTTAAGAAGCACTACAATGAACAAAGCTAGTGGAGGTGATAGAATTCCAGCTGAGCTATTTCAAATCCTAAAAGATGATGCTATTAAACTGCTGCACTCAGTATGCCAGCAAACTTGGAAAACTCAGCAGCAGCCACAGGACTTGAAAATATGAGTTTTCATTCCAAGGCAGGCAATGCCAAAGAATGTTCAGACTACCTCACAATTGCACTAATTTTACATGTTAGCAAGGTAATGCTAAAAATCCTTCAAGCTAGGCTTCAACATTACGTAAACTGTGAACTTCCGCATGTACAAGCTGGATTTAGAAAAGGCAGAAAAACCAGAGACCAAACTGCCAATGTTCACTGGATCATGGAAAAAGCCAGAGAATTCCAGAAAAACATTTACTTCTGCCTCACTGATTATGCTAAAAGCCTTTGACTGTGTGGATCACAACCAATTGTGGAAAATTCTAAAAGAGAAGGGAGTACCACACCTCACCTGTCTCCTGAGAAACCTGTATGCAGGTCAAGAAGCAACAGTTAGAAGTGGACACAGAACAGATTGGTTCAAAATTGGGAAAGGTATATAACAAAGCTGTATATTGTCACCCTGCTTATTTAACTTCTATGCAGAATACATCATGAGAAATGCTGGGCTGGATGAACCACAAGCTGGAATCAAGATTGCTGGGAGAATATCAACAACTTCAGATATTCAGATGATACCACTNTGTATATTGTCACCCTGCTTATTTAACTTCTATGCAGAATACATCATGAGAAATGCTGGGCTGGATGAACCACAAGCTGGAATCAAGATTGCTGGGAGAATATCAACAACTTCAGATATTCAGATGATACCACTCTAAGGGCAGAAAATGAAGATGAACTAAAGAGCCTCTTGATGGAAGTGAAAGAGGAGAGTGGAAAAGCTGGCTTAAAGCTCAACATTCAGAAAACTAAGATCATGGCATCTGGACCCATCACTTTATGACAAATAGAAGAGGGAAAGTGGAAACAGTGACAGATATTATTTTCTTGGGCTCTAGATTCACTGTAAATGGTGACTCTGCCATGAAATTAAAAGACTCCTGCTCCTTGGAAGAAAAGATACCACAAACCTCAACAGCATATATTAAAAAGCTGAGACATCACTTTGCCAAGAAGATTCATATAGCCAAGGCTATGGTTTTTCCACTAGTCATACAGATGTTAGAGTTGGAACATAAAGAAAGGCTAAGCACTAAAGAATTGATGTTTTTGAATTATGGTGCTGGAGAAGACTCCTGAGAGACCCCGGGATAGCAAGGAGAGCAAACCAGTCAATCGTAAACGAAATCAACCCTGAACGTTGTTGGAAGGACTGATGCTGAAGCTGAAGCTCCAATACTTTGGCCACATGACGGAAAGAGTCAACTGATTGGAAAAGACCCTGAGTACAGGAGAAGGGGCAACAGAGGATGAGCTGGCTCAATGGCATTACTGACTCAATGGACATGAATTTGAGCAAACTCCAGGAGATAGCAAGGACAGGAAAGCTTGACACACTATAGTCCATGGGGTCACAAAAAGTCATACACAACTTGGAGAGTTAACAAAAAAAATTTTTTTTTAATTCCCAACAAACAAAAGTCCAGGACTGAATGGCTTCATAGGTGAACTCTATCAAACCTTTAAAGAAGAGTTAACTCATCCTTCTCAAAGTGTTCCAAGAAACTGGAGACAAACGAATCCTTTTGAATTTATTCTGTGATGACAGCATCACTTTGATATCAAAACTAAACAGGTACCATAAAAAGAGAAAATTACAGGCCAATATAACTAAAAAAACACAGATGCAAACATCCTCAACACAATCTTAACAAACTGAAGCCAGCAATACATCAAAAGAATCATTTACCACGGTCAACTGGGATTTACCCCAAGAATGAAAGGATTTTTCAATATACACGTATCAATCAATATGATACATCATATCAACAAATTGAAGAATAAAATCCATATGATCATCTCAATAGACAAAGAAAAAAACTTTTGACAAAATTCAACATCCGTTTATGATTTTAAAAAAAGAAGTCTCAGGAAAGTAAGCATAGAGTGAACATGTCTCAACATAATAAAGGCCAGGTATGATAAGCCCACAACTAACATCATACCCAGTAGTGAAAAGCTGAAAGCATTTCCTCTAAGATCAGAAACAAGACAAGGATCTCTGCTTTTATTCAACATAATTTTGGAAGTCCTAGCCATGACAATCAGACAAGAAAAAGAAATAAAAGGAATCCAAATTTGAAAGGAAGAAGCAAAACTGTCACTGTAGATAGCATGATACTATATACATAGAAAATCCTAAAGACACCTCCAGAAAATACTAAAGCTCATCAATGAATTTGATAAAGTTGTGGGATAAAAAATTAATACACAGAAATATGTTGCATTTCATTATACTTATAACAAACAATCAGAAAGAGAAACTAAGGAAACAATCCCATTTACCATAGCATCAAAAAGAATAAAATAACTAGGTATAAAACTACATGAGAAGGTAAAAGACTCATACTCTGTAAACTATGATGCTCATGAAGGAAACTGAAGACAGCACAAACATATGGAAAGATATAGTGTGTTCATGGATTAGAAGATTTAATATTGCTAAAATGACCATATTACCCAAGGAAATCTACAGATTCAATGCAATCCCTATCAAACTAACAAGGGTATTTTTCACAGAAATAGAACAAATAATTTTAAAATGTATAGAAACACAAAAGACCCCAGATAGCCCAAATAACCTTGAGAAAGCACAGAACTGTAGGATCCACACTCTCTGATTTCAGACTATACTACAAAGCTACAGTAAGCAAATGAGTGTGGTACTGGCACAAACCAGACACATAAATCAATAGAGAGCCCAGAAAGAAACCTATGCACTTAAGGTCAAACAACAACAAAGGAGGTGAAAATATACAATAGAGTAAAGACAGTCTCTTCAATAAGTGGTGCTAAGAAAACTGGAAAGCTCCATGTAAAAGAATGAAATTAGAAAATTCTCTAAAACCATATACAAAAATAAGCTCAAAATGAATTAAAAACTTAAATGCCAGGCTGGAAGTCATAAAACCCCTAGAAGAAAACCTAGGCAGAACACTCTTTGACATAAATGGTAGCAATATTTTTTGGATCTTGTTTCCTAGTCATTTGATCATGTCTGACTCTTTTTATACCTCCATGGTCTGTAACCTACCAGGCTCTTCTGTCCGTGGATTTCCCAGGCAAGAATACTGGAGTGGATGGCCATTTCCTTCTCTAGGGGATCATCCCAACTCTCGGGTAAAACCCAGGTTTCCTGCATTGCAGGAAGAGTCTTTACTATCTGAACAACCAGGAAAGCCCACAGCAAAGGAAATAAAAGCAAAAACAAGCAAATATGACCTAATTAAACTTGGAAGTTTTTGCACAGCAAAGGGAACCACTGACAAAATAAAAAGACAATCTACTGAATGGGAGAATATATTTGCAAATGATATGATTAATAAGGGGTTAGTATCCAAAATACATAAAGAGCTAATACAGCTAAATATCAAAAAAATAATGACCATCTAACACAATTTAAATGGGCAGAAGACCTGAAAATATATTTTTCCAAAGAAGACAGTCAACAGGTAAGTGAAAAGGTGTTCAACATTGTTAATCCTCAGTTCAGTTCAGTTCAGTCGCATAGTCGTGTCCGAACTTTGCAACCCCATGAATCACAGCATGCCAGGCCTCCCTGTCCATCACCATCTCCCGGAGTTCACTCAAACTCACATCCATCAACTCGGTGATGCCATCCAGCCATCTCATCCTCTGTCGTCCCCTTTTCCTCCTGCCCCCAATCCCTCCCAGCATCAGAGTCTTTTCCAATGAGTCAACTCTTTGCATGAGGTGGCCAAAGTACTGGAGCTTTAACTTTAGCATCATTCCTTCCAAAGAACACCCAGGGCTGATCTCCTTTAGAATGGACTGTTTGGATCTCCTTGCAGTCCAAGGGACTCACAAGAGTCTTCTCCAACACCACAGTTCAAAAGAAAGGCTATATGTTGTCACCCTGCTTATTTAACTTATATGCAGAGTACATCATGAGAAATGCTGGACTGGAAGAAACACAAGCTGGAATCAGGATTGCCGGGAGAAATATCAATCACCTCAGATATGCAGATGATACCACCCTTATGCCAGAAAGTGAAGAGGAACTAAAAAGCCTCTTGATGAAAGTGAAAGTGGAGAGTGAAAAAGTTGGCTTAAAGCTCAACATTCAGAAAACAAAGATCATGGCATCTGGTCCCACCACTTCATGGGAAATAGATGGGGAAACAGTGGAAACAGTGTCAGACTTTATTTTTTGGGGCTCCAAAATCACTGCAGATGGTGACTGCAGCCATGAAATTAAAAGATGTTTACTCCTTGGAAG